>CAMTDV010000025.1:49679864-50074864 GCA_947069175.1 Scalesia atractyloides
GTCCTTATGAAGGAAGGTGCGCATGAAAGTCTTTACGGAAGACCATCAAATTACTGATTATGAAGGTATTTAAGGAATGAACTTCTATTATAGGGATTCTTTTATTAAGACCTTTCGGATAGATAGCCCTATTGAATGAAGGTTGAACACCAACCCGCCTGGAAAGCTAAGAGTCGGCAAAGACCTAGATGTCGAGGAATGAAAGAAGTCGCTTTCTAGGAGAAGGAGTACGAGGAAGTCAAGTCACAGGCAAGCAACCAACAGGCTAAGAGCTATCTCCCAACCTCTCCCTTATTGACAAAATGAGAGGGATTTTAGGCAATTAGCATATTAGTTCTCAGGATCTTACGAAGAAAGGCTAAAGATCGTACTGAACATAAACCTATGATATGAGTGAAGGCGAGCCAGGAAAGCACCCTGAACTCATAGGGTGAAGGCGAGGAAGCTTGAATTCAGGGGCTCCTAAACAAGAGTTTTGACTAGGTAGATTTGCCCTTCTATGCCGTTTTAGGTGAGTTCGGACTCAATCATTGACCGAAGATTGGGACAGAGTGGATGGCAACTAGCTAACTTCTTCCAGTCACTCGTACAGATCGGATTGAAGATATTGCATTAGAAAGGGATACAAAGTAACTTCCGAAGATTGAAAGAGAGGTAATCCCAGCTTGATACTGGTCTTGTTGCACTTCTTCGAGTTCATGACGGATAGCCTGTTAGGGACTGCTTTGCTTGTTAGCGAGAAAGCGAATGCCATTTATCGGTCGATAAAATAAATAGGCTCAAGTACATTAGTCCGTAACTGCCATTTTGACTAGGTGGATTTTGCCTTCTAGTTGACTTCTTTCTGCGGGATACCCTAGTTAGAGCAGTGAAACCTTTAAGGCAAGAGATGCGGGCAAGTCAGTCGCTAGAACTCCCAGATGCTAATAACTCCCTAGAAGGGTAGAAAGCCTGTTCTTTTGGTACAAATCCTCTTTATTGAATGAAACTAGCTAGCTGTCTTTGAAGTCAAGTACTTAGCCGGAAAGGCAAGTCCATCGCGGGCACTACCCAACTTATTTCGGTATTACATATAAGTACAAGTTTAGATGTGGCCATCTAGATAAGTGAAACGGTCCTTGCTGTCGAAGTTTACTACTGGATAGGAATTCCATCGGTATGGCATTAGAACCGCCCAGAGAAGTTCGATATGGAAGGTATACAGTTGATAGATCGGTATTGAAGTGAATATTCAATCCTCTTTCTATTTAATGGTATTTCACTGCCTTTCATGTACAAGTATTGCAACTGAGACTGAGAGACAAGGGAGATCCCATTGAACTTGCCTTGATTGAATGAAGGCTATCTGACTTCGATACTAAATGAACTCGCATGCTGGAGAACCTATGAGAGACATAGTCGATGCCAATATAGCTGTAATTTCACACTTGAGCTTTTCCCTTCGAAGAGTTTATCTTTCATTTCAAAAGTGGTATCTCCCCAATGGAGAAATGATGCTAGCCCTTTTTCCTTCGATGACAGAGATTGAAATGGATAAAGTGGATTCTCCCTAATGGTGAAATGAGACTGATTTCTAGATTTCATTGATTTCAGTGATTGAACTGATGGCAACTAGCGAGCAATCTTACTCAGTAGGGGCATAAGCCAACACCAACCAATCTCTTTCTTCCCACGCATCATATGAGTAAGCGGAGCTCTAAAGTTAACCCAAGCTAAGTAAGCGACGCGACGCTCAAATTGGATTTCTTACTCCAGAAAAGAAAGACTAATCTTAAATAATGCGCACACGTGAAAAAGGCAGGCTGACTCTTCCAATCCAACTCAATCGAAGGAGAAAAAAGCTGGGACTAACGACTTGCTTAGTGCAGGGCAGCTTGTCGTGATTGGTTGGACACTCTTTTCGTTTAAGGTCGATGCTTGGTCACCCTATTAAGCTTTCTCAGCAAGTTTATTGAATGGGGTACGAAAGATTGCTATTCAAAGCATCTGGTTTGGGATCTCCCAGCATCCTCCTATCCCTATTCCCAAGCAATGTGAATGTCCTCTCGCTTTGCTCCGTACCAGCTTGCTATGGAAAAGCTTTCGCGACGCTCGAGTTCAATCATACCTGCACTTAATACATGCCTTGCTTGTTTTGTCGAGTAAGTATTCCCCTTTAGCTTTAGCAGTTTGCTATGGGCTGACGCTTTGGCTGATGTAATCACTGAGCACTGAGGTAGGTTTCTTACGCAAGCACTAAGTAAGAATCAAGGATCAATCAATAGTAAAGATAGCCACGGGCTAAAATCGCTGCACAAATTTCATTCTGTAGTAATGTCGGCAATTCCGCTGCTTCGGCTCAAAGCGGCGAGAAGGATTCCCAAGTTCTAGTCCAAAAGACTAATTCAATCCGGTGACCTTATCCATTTGGCATGTCTACAGCCAGACAGTCTTTCTTTTTATTTTACGTAGGTTTCAAATCGATGGACAGACGATCTGGTGAAAACTACACTTGCATTCCTTCATTGATGTAATGTTTTTCTCGTTTATCGGGAATCGCAGAACCCATAATTACCTACCACTATTGGGCTGAATCGGGTCTCTCCCGTTGGTCGATTGTCCGTCTAGTGAGTTAGCGTTGATACCCCACCAGCCAAGTCAGGGCGGTAAAAATAAATGATATCTGTAAAGTTAGACTCGCTACTAAAGAAAGAAGGAGTCACAAACCTTCAACTCATCGAGGAAAATCTTTTATTTCGATTATATTTGCTCTTGATGCCAAAAATTTATCTAAGACTAAGGACCAGACGATACTAGGATCGGAACTCATTTCCCTCAGTCTTTTACGTGGCTGTCCCCCTTCTCAGATTCCGTGGCACAGACAGATTGTCAAACGACAACGTATATAAAGAAGTGGCCGGTTCCTCACAAACGGAATAGCTTTCTCGAGTTGTTGTTGCTGAAGCTGAGCTTGAAGAGTGGAGTTCGGCGAGAATACTCTTGACAGGTGGGCATGGAAACTATCTGCTATGCTATTAGAGGAGAGTTACTGTAAACACACAACTTCCACCCTGTTGGCTGTAGTTTCAGCTTGTATATGTGAAAAATGAATAAGAAAATAAAGGAGATTGAAAAAAGAATTAGAATAAGATATTTTTCTACACAAAACAGGGAAAGAGAATGAACTAGAACAAAGAAGATTTTTTTCATTCCAGCACTACAAGCATTTTGTTACATGGGAGTACATCCAATAGGAAGCTTACACACACATAGACCAGCCAAACAACTAAACACAACATAACAAATAAAACCAAACAAAGACACTTAACTTAGCATAGGAGTCTATCTCTAGTAAACATCGGAGTAGATCCCCACTAACAAAAGACAAAGAACACCATACATTAAAACAAACTACTTTGCGTCTACAGACAATTATTAAATTTAAACCCTAACTTTTCAAATAAAAAACTAAAAGAGTCAGAGTCGCCGGTTTTCTTGGCAGGTTATCCTCACGATAAGTTCCCGCTGCTCCTGCTGTAGTTTCCGCTATTCCTTCCGGAAGCAGGAGAGTTCTCTTCAAGTTGCTGGATTTTTTTCTGTCTTTTTCAATTTTTTCTTGAACAAGGTTGAAAGAAAGACCCCTCTGGCAATAATCTAACAAAAGTTGAGTAGTTTTTTCTAAATAAAATTGAGTAGTTTTGAGGGCAGATTCTAACCCTTGTATTTCAAGGTCAATAAGAAAAAGTTGATTGTTAATTTCAAAAAGCCGACCGGAATCGTAATTTTGGATTGCAAGAGGGAGGGTCATAGCTTTTCGATAGAAACAGGTAGAAAACTTATGTTTTTTTGTTCTTGTAAGAGCACAAAAGCTTATCAAATCAAGCCTCTATTTATACAGAGTGGTGGTTGAGGAATCTCGCCATGTGTCACGAATTGAATGGAAAGTCTAATTCCGACTAGCTGGCCACCCCACTTTCCGGCGGTTGAATACTTTCATTCCTATTTAGTGAAAGAAACTGGCTGCCCCTCAGGATCTTTCTCTTCAAGAAAGATATCCCTGCTCTGGCTGTGTGCCTGTGTGAATAGACTGAACGTCTAACCAGCTTCAGCGAGTTTTTCTACTTAAAGTATTCAGCTAAAGTAAAGAAAAAAAATAACATATTCGTGCCGATTTTGGGCTCTGCTGGAAGATATTGATGAGCACCAAGCAAAGTACACACGTGATTTTATAGTGATTTTATGAGTTTAACTGGTAATTGAATTGTTTCACAAGTAAGTTTTGGTAGTAGAAGAAGAAGATTACGACTTTTTCTAGTCATTGTGAGGGATTTTCGATCTTAACCAAGTAATGGAATCATTTTCAGTTCGATGTAGTAGGAAATGTAAGTGTGCATGAAGGACTGGTCACAAAAAAGCAGTTAAGTTGAAATCTTAATCTTAGAATGGAAAGAATTTCTTTTTCAGTCTACCATTCTGACTAATCCAAGTCATAGGTTCGAACCTAATTCCCGTTTAGGGCTGGAACTGATTAGAATCCTCAGCCTAATTAACCCAGGTGTTATTAGGAAAGAAGATGGACATAGTAACTATCAAAGTGAGGGGCTACTGGTTCGAATCCAGTTCGCAGAGTTCATTGGTGTTATCTATTTTTTAATTAATGAGATGAGTTGAACCTATTTTCACCAGCCGATTGGAAAGTAAGTTAGCTCTTCGGGCAATCGACCAAGATTGACCTCCTATTTTCTACCTGTACTTAGAAGAGAGGGAAGACTAAGCCCTCAAGGAGTACCAACTAGAAAAGTATTCTAAAGATATAATGTTATAAAGGAGCATTTCTTCTATTATTTTCCTTTTATAAACTTAACTTAGTTAGAGTGTGATTTGAAGGATGATATTGGCCTTAATTGGTCTGATTAGAAGGAAAGATGACCAAGACTAGACCACTTCGATAGGAATCAGAAGAAGTAAGGTACTTTTTAAGTAATACCCTGTACATTTTAGCAGAAACTTTCCGATTACTTAATAATCATTGTAGAATCAGTGGAGAAAGAAGGACGCTTTCAGAGTCTCTATCGATATTCATAAGCAATTCTATGGTTTTTCTGTCAAAGGCTCTAGGGTACAAAACATGTTAATGTACAAGTACTTCCACTTATTCCTCAAGTCAAAGCTGAACTTTTCTTCCTAGAGGTCCTCAGGGTATTATTGTGTTCTTCTGCAACTTGTTCCCTTTCCCTTGCTTTGTTACATGTAGTCCCCTTGGGGGCATTATTCATTGTGAGGCCTGTTAAAATTAACATTTTTACAATTCGTTTTTATGTTCGGTACGTCTTTAGCAGTGCTCTAACATAGAATTGTTATGGCCTTAGGCCATCTGGTATTCAACATACTTTTCGCTGACTTTTTATACCCCTTTTGGCGACCCACTCCTGTTTTAGGTGAACCAGTCGTCTTTTCGTATCGTACAGGAACTCCCTGAGTAAGGGGCTTTCTTTCGTCAAAGTAAAAGAAAGCGGAAAAACAAGTGTATTCAAATGAGGCTGCCTTCCAGAAGCGCAGGTGCTTGAGTTCAAGGCAGACAGGTAAGGGTAGGTAGTAAAGGCAAGCGCATAGTTCAGTGATCTACGGCCGAAAGAGGGACTCTCCTCGTTCTGAGTCGCCATGAGGCATAAGAGCAAAACATTCCCCTAGAAGGGAGCTTCGATAGGTATCCTTTTTTTATGCTATTTGCTTTGATGCTTTATCTTTCATGTCGGAAATCGGATTCTCTTTTTTCTTCTTTCTTGTCTGAGACTGATGCTAGCTTAGAAAGAAAGTGAGGCACTATTCGCTAATCAGGAAAGAGGCTTAAGTAGATTTATCCACTTTTAAGGTTAAGGCTATCATGCCTATTTAATGAAAGCCTGGCTGGCTACCTTGCGGAGCACACAAATATACCCGAATCACATTGTAACAAACTTTGTACAACCAGCTTACGTAGAAAAGATTCGATATTCGATGCCAATAGAGTCGTGACATCCATGTACGGAGTCGTCAAATGAGCCACGTTAAGAAAGCCCAAGCAACTACGCATTGGCCCACAGGGTGCCCCAAGAGGGCCCGAATGACAATCAAAGAAAGTCCTACCACACTAGATAGCTTAGAAATTTCCCATAGGTCAGCCCTGTCTTATGTGACTGCGTGTGCTTGTTAGATTGCTTGGGGTTCTATGTTAGGCCCACTCTTTGTCACCCTAGGAAAATGTACTTATATATAGGTTGTGTTTCTGGGCCCTATGATGGACCTTTATATAGAATAGGAGAGGGCTTTGAATTCTTTCTGGAGGCTCTTTTAACAGTTAGAGAATTTATTACTTAATCTTTTCAGCATACTACTATGGCTTTTCGTACACTTAGAACTAAAAGATTAGGAGAGAACTCCAAGCAGCTTAGTGACTTACTTTCAAAATTTGTCCGAAGGTTTTTCTTTCACACAGAAAGCCAAGTCAACTTCTCTCAACTGCAAGCGCGACTACTCAAACGATGATTGTTTGAGTTCGTGCTTCGTTATACGAAGGGGAAACCCCCGGCTGAGTAAACAAGACTTGTGACAACAGAAGGGCTTTAGGACTGACTTTTGCTAAAGTCAGGGGCGTAGAGCTGACTTGCTAAAGTCAGGATTGAGCTCGACCAACGGGAGTAGGCAAGTGTGCTTATTATTATATAATAATACAAAAATATGAAAAAGAACTAAGGCACTTGCTTTGGCGAAGCCTTTCTTCATCGTTACGGAGTTTTTCTGCTCTAATCTCCGAAATCTAAGGTCAGCTGACTGAGGAGTTAGTATTGATTCATGCAAAGATGCTCCTCTGAAGCTGGAGTAAGGGATTGTCCACCTCACCGCCCCGAAGAGCAGTGGCTTTGTTGTTTTGCATGCCTACAGAGAGAGACTCCAAAACAAAAGTACCGACGCTCAATCGAAAGAAAGAGCAATCAACTATATGCTTAACTCATGCCCCAGGAATCCCTAGACACAGGGGGTACGAGCTAATCTTTTACTAGAGGGAAAGCAGGGGAAAAGCATAGAGCGTGCAGACTCAGCTCTCGACCTCCTCCCACCCGCGAAGCTGAGGCGGGAGAAAAAGCGCAACTCCCCAGTGTCATAGGTTACTTTTTCCCCGTGACGCTCCCAAACTGATCGCTATCGTTTTTTTGCTTTCTTGTTGTCTTGAATTGTTATAGAACGACTTTGTATCTGGTATAGTTGGTAGGATGAAGTGGGATGAAGCCTTTAGCAAGTGTGCCGGGGATCTCTATCTAACAGAACTCAGAGCTAAAGCATTTCATTCTGCACGATACCAATAAAGTCTAATACACTATCCTTATCACTTGCAGTTGCTTCTTGCCTTCAGGCGTAACCAGCGGCTAGCCCATGTCCAGTAGACAGGCGGTTACTCTCTAATGCCACGGATCTATATTCGTAAGATTGATGCCCTCTATTTTGATAGAGTAAGAAACTTTCAAGCTTTGGTCAACCTCTAGTTGAATATTACTGACTAAATTTTTAAGCGAGCCAACTCTCAAGAAAAAAGTGAACTGATGCACCAGTTCCTACTCTCCAATCAAATAAAGAACCTCAGCAGCTAGTTTGAGCTACTGATACCGGAACCAGTCTCTCTGGATCTAAACTAGAATCAGGGAAGACGTAATTCAAATATGCACCTGAAATTAAATCACATTGCTACAAAGAGCCGGAAAGGGAGAAGAGGAGGGAAGAAGCAACGGACTGAGCGACGAAGCGACGGGATTGAGCCCTTCTCCTAGCGCAGGAGTTTTCGTCGCTGGATTAAGACGACTTAGCTACTTGTCTAAAGCGGAAACAGAAGAGGAAGGTGACGAACTTCATTCGGTAAAGGTAGAAAGCAAGCTAAAGAGGCACCTCAAAAGGTCTGAAATAAGTCTAGTCTACCAAGAAAATGAAATTATGGTTTCTATAAAACTAAACGTTCAGAATGGCCTCGGGAAAGAGCTAAAATCACCATGGAAATGACTTCTTATCTTAGGCAATCAAAGATTGGACAAATCCCTGGTCTTAGAGAAGTAGCTAGCAAGGCTAGGCACCTAATGCATGTGAGGGAGGAATGCCTGCATTAAGATTTAAAACTTGTCGTCTACTTGAAGGAAATGTTTGGAACAGGGAACTTACAATAATACAACGCCGCATTCTTCGAAGATTGAGGAACAAGACGAGATCTGTTAAGAGAATGATTTATTCTCGAAAAAATATGAATAGTTACATCTTGTTTGCTGTAGGGTCCGTCTTTTTGGTATTTTCCGCTTTGTACTTTCCATGGGGCTTCAAGATATATTCGTTTTTTATGGGATTACACCGTGATCTTAGGTGTATAATTCTTTCCTTACTTTTTGCGTGCGCCCTTTCTTTATTCAAGTGGCGATCGTATTTCCAAGTTTACTATGGGTCCCTTTTCCTATGGATCTTTTTGTTGATATTAGCCGGGGACATTTCACATCCTGTCATAGCCTGGTGTGACGCGGGGAACCCCTCCCCCCACTTAATCCATCGGGGCAGCCTCTTCCTCAACTGGAGACGCCGCCCGTACCTGACCCTGTCCCCATCGTGATCCCACAATTGCCCCAACCTCTACTCTCTAATGAAGAGAGAAGTAGGATCCTCCATCAGAGGTACTTGATCAACAATTGGGGAGGGAACGATGACCTTAAACGTATGGTCTCACTATCAACGCTCAAGTGATAGTGGAACGAAACGTAGAAGCTGCCTTGGTGGATGATGGATTTCATCCCCAGGCCATACTCAACGAGTACCGGGACATCCGGGGCTCCCTGCATTCTCCACAAGGGCATCTTTTGAGTGTGCGTACGTATGAATCGTACGTCACTCAAATTAGAGAACTTGGAACCCGGGAGAGCGTGCCGTATCGGCGTGTTCTAAGAGCGATCAATCACGATCTGCTTTTACCACGTCAGATCGGTAACAGGTGGGTATGAGGACGGACTGTCAAACTCCAAAAGTCATTTTGTTTCTTTTCCTATATATACGGGTCCGTGCAGCATTTCCATGATATCGTTCTGTGGGCGTGCTATTCCCCAAAGGTCATCCAAACCTTCTTCTTCTTTACATTGCATCGCTTGGCATCCTAGCCGTTACTAGATACTGACTCATTCGCCTTGTTACCCACAACGTTCGCTAGCATCAAATTACCCTCCCTCAGGAGTCCCATATCTAAAAAAAAAGGACGATTTTCTTTACCCTTCTCAAACTCTAAAGTGCTAGGATATCTAACCGGTTATCAAAAGTGCAGGGCGTAGCTACTGGCCTTGATCAGACCCACAGGACACTCATGGAATGGTATTGATTCGACAGAAGGTATGACATATTATACATAAGTTAGCAATGGTGTTCTCAATCAGGGACTTCATCAATCGGTTTGAACCTTTAGCCTGTGGAAGACAAGAGTGGCTAACAACAGAGGTGAAAGATGCAACCTTGCCTTTAAGGATGTTAACTAATTAAAATGAACACAAAAGAAAACTAATTCTATGACCACTGTTGGCCTTAAAAACCTCTGTTTAGCTACCTTCATGAGTGATGGGCATCCAGCAGCGCCATTAGATGGTACGCAGAGCTCTCTTTAGCTGCTGTTCAATTTCACGTCTCAAGCTAACTTTTGTTATTCCCTCTATGTCATTCATTGTTAATGATTCGATTGATTTCTCATTTATCTTGTGATAAAACAAATTATAAGAAGGTATAGGCGATTGCTCAACTCTTAGTTGGTATACCGAGTCTGAGGACGAAAGATTCTTCCTACATTCTTTGCAGGCTGTCTTCTCTTCTCCTTGATCAATCCCTTGCCTAATGCCTACTGAAAATGGGAGTGTCATGAGCGTATCCCATACCCATAGTCATTCAATCCAAGGTGAATTGCACTATCGACTCTTCGTACTTGAGTTTAAAAGGAGCTTGTTAAGCATGGTCATCACTACAGGTTTTGACTCCTGAGAACTTCACCAAAAGCCTCTTTTCCATGAAAGAAAGGATGCAAGTCTCTATTGAATCTCTTGCTAGCCTTGTGAATGAAAGATTTTCTAAGTGTTCAATCAGACTATGTTTGAAAGAAGGACGTAACCAGTGCTAGTTGAATCAGCCCTTACTCTTCTCCTAGTCGGTGTAAAAGTAAACGCTCTTTCCCTACCCGCTGTTACTACTCGAGTAGGAGTTCTTGGAGATGAAAAGAGAGGAAGGAGATGCAACGCATAGGTCCCTCTCGTCTTCTGCACCGGCTACTGGTAGAGCTCCTGGGAAAAGAAGAAGGTATATACCAAGAGATGATATGCCAACAGCAGATGATTTCAAAAATGAGTCAAAGAAGATCCTTTTGCAGCGGCCACAGCGGACGCTAACACTGGACTTGCTTGCATCTCTCTCAAGAGTCAAAAGAAATCCCCTATTCACTGCCCTTTCTTGGTCACCAAGCATTCGTTCAGAGGAGAGGTCCATTTTGATAGTCATAAAGGCCCTTTTCCCTGTTTTCTTTCTAAAACTACCCATTCTTATCAGGTCCTGTCGAACCAGGAGACCAATTCATTATCTCTAAATGAGAAATTGGATAAGCGGTTTTAACAAGGATTGAAGTTGCTTCAGTAGATTGCTGAGAATAATGAACCAAATTCACACGCTGCTCATGAACCAAAATGAAGTCGATTTCGATTTTATCTTTCCGCTCAACCAGTGCTTTATAAAGGATTAACCTGATTGATCTATTCTTGCCCCTGCGGCGGATGGGATTGATTGATTCTAAACCCGCTTCGACGTCTTCCCACAGATCTGCCTTATCGAGGCGGGGGTGCCATTAAGGCAATGAAATAGTTTTTGTACAAAGAATAGGAGGCATATGCAAAAGCATGTTGCACGAAAGGAACAGACATCTCATCGGAATAGGAAGCGAATCTGCTCTTCTATGTGCTAGATGTCGGTATTTCCCCTCTTAGCATACGGCATTAACTTCACTGACGCCTACTGACCAGATCGGGCACGAAGAAGGCAGGCACTGAAAGTGATCTTGATGAATGCTTGTCGGATAGAGCGACATTCATTCCCAACCTTCGGTTGTCCCCCCGTTGGTCGAGTGACTTCGTTCCTTACTGTGCGGGTCTAGTTCAACCTCGTGCTGTGTAATCTATTATGAGATAACATTAGCCCTTCTGTCAAGACTCTCATAAAGTCTTGATTTGATTGATCCCTTCGTACCAAGTCAAGACTCATTACTTTCTCCAAGAGCCCTAATATAATAGGGAGGATGGTGCTTATAGGGTCTTAAGTAAGTTACTTAGTGTCACAAGTACGGTTGTAGGGAAAGAGTTAATCGAGTTAGTGTTCTTTAACCTCCTTCTTAAGTTATAGGCACAAGTAAGGTATGAAAGAGTATGAGTTAGTAACGAGTGGGAGCTAGCCCTAAAAGAAAGTAAGGAGAAGACAAGATCGGTCCCAAGCAAGTAAGGTATAGCGTTCTCTCCCGAGCTATGAGTTAATACTTCATAGGAGTTAAGAATAGAGTTACGGACTAAGCACGAACGAGAGAATCCTAGATCTGTCACAAGTTAAGAGCAACTAATAGAGTTCTTTCTCTTGTTATTTAGTTCGCAGATCGGGCGATCAAGGAAAAACATTTGAAACCGCACTAGCTAATAAAAAGTGGAATGCGGTTTTCCCGTTAAGTCATAAGCTAAAGGGAATCTTCTAAGAAGGAGCGCGGATGGAACTTGTCTTATTGTCTTTTTTCCCGGTACCGTTCGAGAATTGGCTTCGAATTGACATTTCTGTCAGGCTATTCCCTCCCAGTAAAGTCTTCGCTGGATTCAACCGAGTTTGAAGTTTTGAGGCCGGGCGGGGAAATAATGGAAATAAAGAGCGATTAATCTCTTTCCTCAAAGGGCCGTTTGTTAGCATTGGCATCCTGTCAGCACCTGCAGTCAGTGATAGTTAGAAAGGCTTTTTCAAAAAAGAAAAGAAAGAAGATCATCCTAATGTTAAACGAATTACTTACTATTCTTTCCAATCTCTGGGAGAAAGACGCCCCCATATCCCCATAGTATTGCTTTCGAGTCGCTTCTACAGTCTACGGCTAAAAGAAGAATCGAGAGCTGGTACCCAGTTCCTCCGTATGGGGCCACCGTCGCTTTTCGATCAACACACAAAGAAACTATTAAGCTTACGCTCGTCCATTCCTTTAGGTCGATAACAGCGTAGGAGAAGAGGGGGATCCCAACCTTTGAAAGAGTGGTTTGGTTCTCTCAATACAGCTTATCGAGTTTAAGCTCCGTCTGTAATGAGCTTGATTCGAAGTCTTATTAGCGACTTCGTGAATCGCGAGGGTTTTCAAAAAGTTGAAATAAAAGACTTCTGGCGCTGGACAGTCTTGGTCTTAGTTCAGTTTAAATCCGAAGTCGAGGAGACAATCAGAGCTAAACAAGAGTCTTTATCTTTTACTTGGCTTTGTGAACTGGCTTACAACCTTATACCAGCTAGTCTTAGAGTGCGAGATTGAAAGGGTAGATTCGCCTCCTCATCAAAGAGGGGTGGGTGATTCTCGAGGTTTGCAAAGTCTAAAACTTGAGCATGTTGGATGCACCCTAAGGCCAGTTAACCAAAAGGATAATAGTTAGCCGAGGAAGGGCCTGAATTGACCGATAAGACGGAATCAATCGCAACACAATGGGGGAGGAGCGGGCTAAGCTTGAAGGCGCTTCTTCTGTGTTTAGGTTTTTGCTCTTAGGCCTGGTTTCAGTCCTTTTATCAAAGTCGTTGATTACAAGGACTGAATTGGCGTGAAAGCCTATAAAGGAGCTTTTTTCAAAACAGAAAGTGGCAAGAGAGTCTCTATTGAGGCTAGCCCACTGTAGGTCACCAAAGAAACAAGATAGACAGCTTCGGCATCAAAAAGAAAGTTCGTCAGAGGATAGCACCCGCGTGCGCAATCTTCTTGTTGTTGTTCCTATTTCAAAGTGGAATGAGAAGAGAGCGAGAGGGAGAGAAGGCGCTGGTGAGGCGACCGGAAGGCAGTTTAGTTTACTGTTAGAAAGCGAGAGTAGCTGTCTTTAGGGTGCTAGTTCCCTTTCTAACAAGCTGACCGGAATAGCGGCCCTCGCTTCTAGTCCCACTTGTAGCCTGATCGAGACTTCTTCTCTCTTGCTTGAATGCCAACCAACTTTTCTGACTCTGGTTGGTAGCTCTATACTTTCACCCGCTTGAATACCTTATCTTGTTGTAAGTGAATTAAGGTACTTTACTTGTCTCGTTAGAGAAAGGCAGTGAAGTAGAATAGAAAGCGAAGCTGAGCCTTAGCTGCCTTGTCAAAGGAAAGCAAAGGTTGAGCAAAGCTACTTGTTCACTCTGGGTCCCATCCGTCCTCGAACCGCCAACTCCGTTCACTGCCTTCTCTCCAGAACTCCAGTTTGGCTTGATTACTGGAACTCAAAAGCCTTAGCTTCTCTTACCTTCTAGAACTGTAAGGGAATTTCGGTAGTGAGGAACTGTCCCTCATGTTCCCTGCCTAATCTGAAAGACTAGCTTAGGTCAGAACTCATAGCTCAAACTCAACAGCCTAGCTTCACTACAGAACTATGATCTACGACCACCCTCTCTCATCCGAAGCCATCGTAACATAACATATGTATCAACGATTCCAAAAAAGGACAGGAAATTGGATCCATCCCTGGAGGCATAGGCATAGACGAAGAAAGCAGAAACATAGGGGTAGATGAAAGCAGGAGCAAAGGGGATTGAATGAGGGATGAATCTTCTGAACTGCTTGAGAGCTGGAAGATTGGGATATCCCGACTTCCAATTCTTATACCCGCTTTTAAAGGTAAGATATCGACCTTTGATGGGGGGCTCTCACAGGTCTACTCGCCGGTGTCTTCCTTCCACGAGTTCTACCTACGCTTCCCGGTTATAAGATCTCATACGGAAGAAGAGCCTTCATTCATCATCCTCAGCAGCTTGAGCAGGCTCCTCAATGGCTTCGATAGCCCCTGAAGAATATCCTAACGTGTACTCAAGAACACAAGAAAAGAGCTTTTCAATGGCCTTCTGTTTTTTTATTAAAAAAGTAGTGTTTTCCCGCCGTAAACTAGAGAGTTAGGTTAAAGGTAAGCCGGCTAAGAGGACTAGGAGCTTAGCTGGCTGGCGAGAAAGGGTGAGTGTTCAGTACGCTCTTTAGCCTTTAACAAGGGCTAATCCGCTAGGAATGGCTTGCTGGCCTGTTAGGAGAGTGGAACGAAGTGATTCTCGTTAGAGAAGCACGAGTGGAATGGCTTTAGTGTCAATAGGCGCCTAAATGAAGCGATTAAGCGTCGGGGGCTTTGCTGGCTTGCTGGCTAACTCGTGCAATCAATAAAAAATGATCCGCGTTAGTAAGCTAGCTTTGTAAGCTAAGCAAGCCTGGTTCTCCGGGCACTATGGTAGGACGTGGATCGACCATGACGAGAATGGACTTCTCCATAATGTAATAGAAGAGTCACAGTCCAGTTCCATGAGCTTTCTCCCTTCTCGACCAGACGAAGGAGATATGAATTCCATTCAGGCGGGTAAGGGCTTGGCTTGACCCTGTGTTCTTGGGTCGGAGGCGAAAACTGGCAAAGTTCATCATTCAGTGGTGGGGTGTTCGTAGAAAAGAAGGCGTCTCCTAACGAGTGGCATATTTTGATGGAGTCTCGCTTGGATGCTGGGGAGATCCATAGATCTGGATAGAGTCCCCGCAATAGTACGCGCGCTAGCGCGCTACGACTTACGCAGTTGAACGGATCAGATAGCCCTTTGGGCAACCAACCAAACCCAGCACATCAAATTCCATTCCGATCAACAACTTGAAGGTATGGCTAAGTGGCTTAAGGCATTGGTTTGCTAAATCCACATACAAGAAGATTGTATCATGGGTTCAAATCCCATTTCCTCCGGAACAGAAGTGAAACGGGCGGGCGAAATGATGTGAGAGAAAGAACCTCTTGGTGGAGTCCAGCCCCCAGAATAGCACTACTTAGTGACTAGGAGCGGAGAGACCTTTGCGCGTTCTTTTTGTTTGATCGGCCTGTCTTCTTTCTATAAGTAAGCTCCGTCCGGCTGTCCAGGGGCTGGGCGGCTCTCGGTTCTTGAGGGGGATTAGGCGGCAATTGAAAGAGCTGCTCCAAAGCTTGACGAAGAAGCGAAAAAGGCCTATATATAGATTCTATTATTTCTTATTATTCATTATTATTCTATTTTTAGTACAAGGGCTTTTTACTAGTCAAGTGGTAAGGTAGGGCGCTATTCGATGAAGAAAACAACTTTAAGGAAAGTGGTTCAGGTAGCTCAGCTGGTTAGAGCAAAGGACTGAAAATCCATGTGTCAGTGGTTCGAATCCACTTCTAAGCGGGCCAAGGGTCCAAAGGCCGGATTTTGAAATCAAGTGCAAGAGTAAGCAAAAAATGTGAGCGCTCCTGCACTATACGGCTTTTTTGCGTCGCCCTATCTTGCTGGAGGCATATTAAAAATAGATATATAAAATACAAAATACATAAAATCTATCAAAATGGAAAAAAAGAAAAAGAAAAGAAAAATAGTTGTTTCTTAGGTTCTCGCGTCCCTGTGCCCAAAAGGATGGGTGAGTTCGGTTTGAGTGTTCATCGATCAGGTGGATCTATATGCTCCGGGGTGGTGAGATGAGGTGTAGCGCAGTCAGGTCAGCGAATCTGTTTTGGGTACAGAGGGCCATAGGTTCGAATCCTGTCACCTTGATGTGAGGCATTCCGTCTGCAAATACTCAAATATGAACATCCATCGACTGTTACCACTTCCTCTTACTCGTGACTCGTATATGTACTTTCTATAGCAAGCACACGAGACCTATACTCAGCAACTTTGCTTAGAAACCTTTTTCCAGTTTCCTTATTGTCACACCCTCAATTTCCACTTGCGGAGTTTTACCGCGAGGCGTGTGATCAAACCAGAATCTGAGACACTAGTAATATCGAACGACTCTATATGATTTATTTAAACGTTTTCCAAAAACATTTGTTTAACCATTCATAGTTATTTTCAAATTGTCTTAGTTTCAAAGTTTAGCGGAAGCATTAGTTTCAAAGTTTAGCGGAAGCATTAGAGTAAAGTAAAGTAACGGGCGCCAACATAAACGCCAAAACCAAAAATCCCAAACAATATTCGTAAATAAGACTCGATAAAAATGTCTTGATCAAATGCAAGTGAGTGCACCTAGTGCTCCTAGCGTCCTGAGAAACATGTAAAGAAACAAGTGTCAACATTAAAGAAGAGTGAGTTCACAGGTTTTTATAAGTTCACAAGTTCGGTTAAAAGTTTGTTTCCCCCGTTATCCCTAACCCGTGATAACGATATAGTTCCATTATTCCTAACCCGGAATAATAATGTTGGTTCGTAATTAAGTTCAATGTTAACATGTAGGTAGCGAGCCTAAAGTTACGTCACATAAGAGTTCGCGATCGAAGCTAACTGTTGTTGCCTCAGTGTTGCCAGGCCTATCACTGACCATGGCGAAAGTTAGGCCAAATTAATCACCCGTTGACCATTCCCGGTCGGCTAGCGCGATTAGCTCGGGTGGGGCTTGTCGGGCCTAGTAGTACTACTTATAATTTCCCCGCTATCTAACCCAATACTAATGATCCGAGAGTTTGTTGAGGACTTCCGTGATATAGCTACTTAGTGACCATAACGTACATTAACATTAACTTAGTTACCGAGTAGTTTAACGACGTTAATTTCGCATAACGTAAAAGATAGAGTTATAGAGTGTATACATGTTTCTCCCCCTGTTGTTTAAAACCGGATAAAATAGGGGCCGTGAACTCACCTTAAATTGCTCGGTTAGAGTAAGACAAAAGTACCAAATGATGGGACCGCTAATCGCGTCCTAACATGTCAACCGATTTAGAGTTAGTATGTGAACACACTGATACAAAACCCTACGCATAACTAACACACAGTGCAGCACACGTAATAACCAATTCGAAAACACCATCATGCATGCAAAGTATCATTATACCAAAATAATGATCAAACCAACTTGTCATAAACACAGATTAACTCATACAACACTTTGGTACACACAAACACAAGTTATCATGTTTCAGCTTCTACGCTCATAACTAGGCTGTTTTCGAGGATTTTTATAAAATAGTTCCAACGTTCCAAAAATTCCAATTTTTTTTACAGGAGGTTTCAACTAAACTGTAGAATTTTATATAAACTTTTCAAGTCCTAACGCTTTACCGATTATTTATAAACATTTATATACTAGGCTGCAGTCAGATTCGTTGCTTTCTGACTGCAGTCCACGGGAAAAATTATTTACAAATCATCGTTCATCCAATTAACAAAATTCCAGTGAGAGTTTTCCGGAAATTCCCGTCTCCAGTTACTGTACAAATTTCGTTACCCAACCCCCTACAGACTATGAGATCCGACTCGATAAACAACTAGCAAATTTTCAGAATTTAAGCAGCTTCAGCTGCTGCACTAAATGACCACTTAAATATAGCAAACGATCTCAGAAAAATATGAATCCAGTGCCATTAGAAGCGTTTTTCAAAAATACACGTTTTAGGCTTCAGAAATTCCACTTTTCGATAAATAATGATCAGGTTACAGCCAATTGAAGTTGGCTGTAAATGTCATTCAGCAAACAGTTTTCGACTTTTATCGCATTAAAACATGCTTAAAAGATCATGACTCTTAACAACAATGATTAACAACAGGTTTATTTGTCAAATATCATCATGTATATCAATATTCATGCAAACCATAATTATATAACATGATCTTTATCGCCAAAACGCAGCTTATGATTTTAGTATTCGACATAACATCAAAATCGCAAAGATTCGCACAATCATCCGAACTAATCATAAATCACAACAATTTTCATACTAATAATCCTACCATTACACACAATCATGATCAAGATTATACAAACCCTAATGTGAATCGCAAAACAATTAAACCCTAACCTTGAAACGATGATGATTAGCGAATCGGGACAAGATTGGAATCAATCCGAGAGTTGTAGGGCTTTGCGATCGTGAGAGGGGGGCTGTCGTCGCCTTCCTCTATGTGCTAGGGTTGTTGTTTTTTTAAACACAACTCATGCATACATACAATTATATAGCACAAGGGAAAAGAAAAGGGTGGGGGGCGTGACCGCAAAAGGGGGGGGCGGTTTGGGTAAATGGCTTGGACCTCAAGTTTAGGTTAGTTCCTTGGGCCGCAAGGAGGTGAGGTCGACATGTTTTGCGGCTCGGTTCGGTTTGGCTATTTATTTATTATTTTTTTTATAACTAATAATCGCGAAATCAAGGCGTGATACAATAATCTACAAAATATACAAACGTCTAATAACACATAGCACGTAATTCACCCAATAAATTCACAAAGTTAGCGTAGTTATTGCGAGCGTGTAATTTAATTCTCCGAATTAAATTAGCGTAGGAATGAATAACCGTAAAGTAGCGCGTTTAAGATGCCTGGAAAGCCGGGATGTCACATTTATGCCCAGGCTCCCTTAGTTTTCTGATCAAATGAGCGGTTATCATTCCTACAATCCAGCGAAATTCGGTTATATAAGTGTATCCTTATGGGTATGCAAGCACTAGAACAAGGAAGGACGACGTACTATGATACTTTCTGTTTTGTCGAGCCTTGCTTTGGTCTCTGGTTTGATGGTTGTACGTGCTAAAAATCCGGTACATTCCGTTTTGTTTCCCATCCCAGTCTTTCGCGACACTTCAGGTTTACTTCTTTTGTTAGGTCTCGACTTTTTCGCTATGATCTTCCCAGTAGTTCATATAGGAGCTATAGTTGTTTCATTCCTATTCGTTGTTATGATGTTCCATATTCAAATAGCGGAGATTCACGAAGAAGTATTGTGCTATTTACCAGTGCGTGGTATTATTGGACTGATCTTTTGGTGGGATATGTTCTTCATTTTAGATAATGAAAGCATTCCATTACTACCAACCCAAAGAAATGCGACCTCTATGGGATATTTGGTTTATGCCGGAAAGGTACCAAGTTGGACCAATTTGGAAACATTGGGCAATTTACTTTATACCTACTATTCCGTCTTGTTTTTGGTTCCTAATCTGATTTTATTAGTAGCCATGATTGGGGCTATAGTACTGACTACGCATAGGACTACTAAGGTGAAAAGACAGGATGTATTCCGACGAAATGCTATTGATCTAGGAGGACTATAATGAGGGAGATGACAGATCTACTAAAGGAAAGTAGCTTGATATTGCTTCGAATGCAATTCGTGAGATGGCCATCTTGGTCATATAGATGTCTTGACACCCTTCTTTTCTTTTCTCATTTTCGAATGACTATCCCATTCCATTTTTGGTATAACTTCAAGCCTGGACCCGCTATAAGATGTATTAGTAGAACCCCTGGGATACGACGCCTGCTCCTTGAGTATCATGGGATTTAAGACCCCGACCTCCCAGAGGCTCCCGAGAAAGCTATTTTAGCCTTCCGGACAGTTAAGGGCAATTTCTACGTCCCTCACCAGTCTGAATCCCCACCCTCACATAACACTTACTAGATTTTGAAAGAAAAACCGAAAAACGCTTCACTTCCTGACCTTATTCTCGAGTAGGGAGGGTTCGCGCTACTAAATAAATTTATTCAGTTGAAGTAGCTCTTTCCTGAGATGTCTTTCAAGCTGAAGAAGGAATGGCGCTTTCCTTCGTTGAACACAAGATAGACGGGGACAAATCCAATCCCTTAAATCTTTGATCCCAATTCAATTGTTGTTTGATGTAATAATAGAGGTGTCAGGCTCAGACTCTGAGAAAGATGACATGCGGCTAGTCCCAACTCTTAGTCTCGTAGTCTTGAAACTCAGCCGTACTTCCTTTGGTTGGCCTTTCGATCCCCTCGTTCACAAAGGGGCGCAACTGAAGCTCATCTAACGATGTGATAGTGGATGTTCGCTCCTCTTCTCTTCCTCTTTTTCTCCTTCTGCTAGGATTTTGTCCTGATAGCGCCATGCTTGTTCAAGAAAGAGAGAGTCCCTTTGACGGAGAGAAAGACTCCGGGGATAGATAGTCAATGGCCTATGAGGAAGACATCTCCTTTGTTTTTGCTCTTCTTTTTGGCCTTTGGGCTTTTTGACTGTCCAACTCAATACTTAAAATAGAAGTCATCATTTTAAATAGAAGTCATCTTTCTTCAAAGGCCGTTGACTCTGCTTCCTTGATTGAATAATCGAAGGTGAATCAATCAGACAGGACGGACGTGTGAAACAACACTTGCTTTCGTGCTGGAATTCCCGTTGGCGTCACTCACCTCTCTTTCCCTTGCTTTGCCCCCATTTACCACAATGGCTGTCTCGCTGTCTACTGGAGCTCGGATCCGACTCAAAGTTTGTGTATATGCGCTGTCACACCCTCAATTTCCACTTGCGGAGTTTTACCGAGAGGCGTGTGAACAAACCAGAATCTGAGACACTAGTACGTCGAACGACTCTATATGATTTGATAATACGTTTTCCAAAATCATTTGTTTAACCATTCATTGTAGATTTTATATTGTCTTAGTTAGTTTTCAATGTTTAGCGGAAGCATTAGTTTTTGTGGTTGAGCGGAAGCATAAAAATAAGTAGAGAAACGGGCGCCAACACAAACGCCAAAACTAAAGAAAAACCCAAAACAATGTTTGTAAATGAGACTCGATAAAAGGTGTCTTGATCAATGCAAGTGAGTGCACCTAGAGCTCCTAGCGTCCTGAGAAACATGTAAAGAAACAAGTGTTAACATTAAAGAAGAGTGAGTTCACAGGTTTTCATAAGTTCGTTTGTTCGGTTATAAGTTTGTTTCCCCCGTTATCCCTAACCCGGGATAACGATTTAGTTCCATTATTCCCAACCCGGAATAATACTGAAAGTTCCTTTATTCCTTACCCGGAATAATAATGATAGTTCCATTATTCCTTACCCGGAATAATAAAGTTGTTGGTTCCATTATCCCTAACCCGGGATAATAATGTTGATTCGTAATTAAGTTCAATGTTAATATATATAGGTAGCTAGCCTAAAGTTATGTCACGTAAGTGTTCGCGATCAAAGCTGACTGTTGTGCCTCCGTGTTGCCAGGCCTATCACTGACCATGGCGAAGTTAGGCCAAACTATTCACCCGTTGACCATACCCGGTCGGCTAGCGCGACTAGCTCGGATGGGGCTTGTCGGGCCCAGTAGTACTACTTATAATTTCCCCGCTATTTAAACCCAATACTAACAATCCGAGAGATTGTCGAGGACTTGTGTGATATAGCTGCTTAGTGACCATAACGTACATTAACATTAACTTAGTTACCGAATAGTTAAGTGACGTTAATTTCGTATAACGTAAAGAGATAGAGTTGTAGAGTGTATACATGTTTCTCCCCCTGTTGTTTAAAACCGGATAAAGTTAGGGGCCGTGAACTCACCTTTAGTTGCTTGGTTAGTGTAACACAGAAGTTGCAAATGATGGGACCGCTAATTGCGTCCTAACAAGTCAATTGATTTAGGAAGGGCATACACATACTAATCACACAATGCGGTTCATACAATGACAATTCCTAAAACTCAAATCATGCATGCAAGTATCATCATGCCAATATAGTGATCAAAATAACTTATCATGAACACAATCAATTCATACAACACTTTGGTACATACATTCGCAAGTTATCAAGTTTCAGCTTATATACTCATAATTAGGCTGTTTTCAAGGATTTTTATAAAATAGTTCCAATATTCCAAAAATTCCAATTATTTTACAGAAGGTAACAACTATACGGTAGAATTTTGTATAATTTTTTCAAGTCCTAACACTTTACCAATTATTCATAAACATTAATATACTAGGCTGCAGTCAGATTCGTCGCTTTCTGACTGCAGTCCACGGAAGAATTTATTTAAAAATCACCGTTTGTCCAATTAACAAAATTCCAGTGAGAGTTTCCCGGAAATTTCCATATCTAGTTGCTGTACAAATTTCATGATTCGACTCTCTACAGATTATTAGATCCGACTCGATAAACAACTAACAATTTTTCAGAATTTTCACAGCTTCAGTTACTGAACTTAATTGGCCACTTAAAAATATCAAACGACTTTAGAAAAATCTGAATCCAGCGCCATTAGAAGCGTTTTTCAAAACTCTACGTTTTAGACTTCAGAAAATCCGTTTTTCGATAAATAATAACCAAGTTACAGCCAGTTGAAGTTGGCTGTAAACAACATTCAGCATCCTGATTTCAGCATTTTATCGCAATCTAACACGCTTAAACAATCGATATGTTAATGTAAACGATCAAGAACAGACTTTTTTCAATCATATATCATCATATACATCATACTCATGCAAACCCTAATCATATCTTATGGTTTTCATCACACAAAACACAGCCTAATGATTCTTGATTCCACTAATCATCATACTTGCAAACTAGCATAATTAATCGATTAACATCATAACACTTTCTACCATTACATACACACATGATCCATAGTTCATAAACCCTAGTATGATTAGTGAAATAACATAAAACTCTAACCTTTAATAATGGAGACCAATGAACCGAGAGCTAGATGGGAGCCGATTCGGATAATCAAGGGAATCGCGACCAATAGGAAAGATGGAGAGGAGGCTGCCGCGATCAAGAGGAAAGGGCTGCCGTCGGTGCTTCTTGTGCTAGGGTTTGTGTGTGTTTGCAACTCTTATGCATGCTATCTATTTATAGTGTAAGGGAGGGAAGAAAGAAAAGAAGGGTTTGGCGACTAGCTTGCGGCCGCAAAAGGGGTTTGGGTGGGTTGGTTTGGGTCTAGCACTTGGTCCCCAAGTCTTGGTTAACTCCTAGAGTCACAAGGAAACGAGGTTGGCTCGTGTCGCGGCTTGATTCGATTCAATTATCAATTTACTACATCTATATTTTATAACTAAAATAAAACACGAAATCGGAACATCACATAATAATTCACCAACTTATAAACGTTTAATACACATAGCACGTAATTCATTTGACAAGTTCACGAAATTATCGTAATTATTTCAAGCGTGCAATTTAAGTCTCCGAATCAATTTAACGTAGGAACGAATAACCGTGAAGTAGTGCGTTTAAGATATCTGAAACACCGGGATGTCACATTATCCCCATGTTAAAAGAATTTTCGTCCCGAAAATTGAGTAAACGCGGTTTAGAATGCAGCGTACATGTTTAGAGTGCCACGCACAAAGATTTAGTTCGTTAAAAATGGTACGCGAAATTACAAGAAATTCCCAAGTGCCATGCACAAAGATTCCCAAGTGCCATGCACAAGGATTTAGTTAACAATGGTACGCGAAATTATGAGAAATTCCCAGGTTGTCACATCATCCCCATGTTGAAAGAATTTTCGTCCCGAAAATTTAGTTGCTGGTATCGTTAGTTTGCTGCTCAGCTGCAAAGAGGTGTGGGTATTTGCTTTTCATTTGGTCCTCTCTTTCCCACGTGAACTCCGGTCCACGCTTAGAGTCCCAACGAACCTTAACGATCGGAATCTTGCTGTGCCTTCGAGTCTTAATCTCACGATCCATGATCTCGATAGGCTGTTCCACAAAGTGTAGTTGTTCATCCACTTGGATCTCATCCAATGGAATGACTAGGGTTTCATCTGATAGACACTTCTTCATATTTGACACGTGAAAAACGTTGTGAACTCCACTGAGTTCGGCAGGAAGGTCTAATTTATAAGCTACGGGTCCAATACGTTTCAAGATCACAAACGGACCTACGTACCATGGGTTTAGTTTGCCTCATTTTCCAAAGCGGATTACACCCTTCCAGGGTGACACCTTCAGTAGGACGCGGTCGCCTACTTGAAATTCGAGCGGTTTGCGTCGTTGATCAGCGTAGCTTTTCTGTCAATCTCGTGCCGCTGCCATGCGGTTTCTGATTTGTACAATCTTTTCAGTAGCCTCAAGTATCAACTCAGGGCCTGTGAGTTGACTGTCACCGACTTCTGCCAAACAAACCGGTGATCTACATTTACGACCGTATAATGCCTCAAACGGTGTTGCCGATATACTCGTATGGTAACTGTTGTTATACGAGAATTCCACTAAAGGCAGGTGGATTTCCCAACTATTCCCGAAGTCTACTACGCATGCCCTAAGCATGTCCTCCAAGGTCTGTATGGTCCTTTCGCTTTGACCATCAGTCTGAGGGTGATAAGCTGTGCTCATATCTAAGTGTGTGCCCAACGATTTCTGAAGTGACAGCCAAAAGTTGGACGTGAAGCGAGCATCTCTGTCTGAGATGATGGACGTTGGCACTCCGTGCCGAGAAACTACTTCCTTAATGTAGATGCGAGTCAACTTCTCCATCTTATCTGTTTCTTTAATAGCTAGGAAGTGTGCGGACTTAGTTAAACGATCCACGATTACCCAGATGGTATCGCAACCACCCAAAGTTCGCGGGAGTTTAGTGATGAAATCCATCGAGATCTGATCCCATTTCCACACTGGGATCTCAAGTTGTTGGAGTAGCCCCAATGGCTTTTGATACTCTACCTTGACTTTTGCACAAGTCAAACACTTACTCACGTAGGTGGCTATATCAGCTTTCATGTTGTCCACCAATACGCAGCTTTAAGGTCTTGATACATCTTATCCAAACCAGGATGGACAGAGTATCGGGATTTGTGAGCTTCGTCCATGACTAGCTCTCTGAGGTTTCCGTAGAGAGGTACCCATATGCGATTCATGAAATACCGGGCTCCATTGGGTTTTACTTCCCAATCGCGTTCCATTTTTCCCACCGATTCGGCCTTGATGTTTTCTTCCTTAACTGCTTCTAACTGTACGTCGCGTATCTGTTCGGGTAACCCCGAATGAATGATGAGCTGTAATGCTCGTACCCGACGAGGTTTCAAGTGTTCCTTCCTACTGAGGGCATCAGCTACCACGTTAGCTTTACCCGGGTGATACCGAATGGCACATTGAGAATCGTTCAAAAGTTCGACCCAGCGACGCTGTCGCATGTTCAACTCCTTCTGATCAAAGATGTGTTGGAGGTTCTTGTGGTCTATAAAGATTGTGCACTTCGTTCCATAGAGGTAGTGTCTCCAAATCTTAAGTGCAAACACTACTGCTCCCAATTCCAAGTCATGTGTTGTGTAGTTTTTCTCGTGAACCTTCAATTGTCGGGACGCATACGCGATGACCTTATCGCGTTGCATGAGTACGCATCCCAACCCCTGAATGGAAGCATCACAATACACTACAAAGTCATCTGTCCCTTCCGGCAAGGGCAGAATGGGTGCACTGCAAAGTTTCTGTTTCAGCAATTGAAATGCCGCTTCCTGCTTGTCACCCAAGCATACTTGATGCCTTTCTGGGTGAGGGTAGTAAGCGGTTGAGCGATCTTTGAAAATCCCTCGATGAAACGTCTGTAGTAACCAGCCAAACCCAAAAATTGGCGGATCTCCGTCGGTGTCCTGGGTGCTTCCCATTTTTTAATAGCTTCAATCTTGGCAGGGTCGACGTGGATACCCTTTTCATTTACGATATGCCCGAGGAACTGAACTTCCCGAATCCAGAAATCACACTTTGAAAGCTTGGCATATAGTTTCTCCTGTTGAAGTAATCCCAGCAGTAATCGTAGATGTTCAGCATGTTCTTCTTCACCTTTAGAGTAGATGAGTATGTCATCGATGAACACAATGACAAACTTGTCGAGTTATGGTTTACACACACGGTTCATGAGGTCCATGAACACCGCGGGTGCGTTGGTGAGACCGAAGGGCATGACCAAGAACTCATAATGGCCATACCGAGTACGAAATGCCGTCTTAGCGATATCCTCCTCCCTGACGCGTAGCTGGTGGTAACCGGACCGTAGATCAATCTTGGAGTAGTAGCTTGACCCTTGAAGTTGGTCGAAGAGATCATCGATGCGAGGTAACGGGTATCGGTTTTTTACAGTAACCTTGTTGAGTTCCCTGTAGTCGATGCACATGCGGAAGGTCCCGTCCTTCTTCTTGACAAAAAGGACTGGAGCTCCCCATGGCGAAGCGCTTGGTCGGATAAATCCCTTTTCTAACAGCTCCTGAAGTTGGGTAGACAGCTCCTGCAGCTCGGCTGGAGCTAGGCGGTATGGGGCCTTGGCGATGGGAGTTGCATGGTTCGCCAATTCAATTTCAAACTCCAATAGTCGATGGGGTGGGAGACCAGGTAACTCCTCTGGGAATACATCAGAAAAATCACGGACGACGGGGATGTCTTCTATACGTTTCTCGTCCTTAGGCTGTTCGGTAACCAGTGCGAGTAAAGCGAAAGAGTTCTTCCTCCGAAGATACTTCTGTGCTTGCATGTAAGAGATGATGTTTGTGACGGCGCCTGCCTTCTCGCCTTGCACCGTCAAGATTTCGTCGTTAGAGAGCGGAATACGGATAGATTTTTCGAAACAGAGAACTTCAGCTCGGACGTCGGATAGCCAGTCCATTCCGACTACCACGTCAAAACTTCCCAGGGTAGTTGTCATCAGATCAATGGTAAAGGTGTGACCCGCGAGTTTGAGTTGACAGCCGGATACTAAATGGGTCACATCTACAGACTTACCATCGGCTAGTTCTATGACGTAAGGGGCCTCTAGGGGTTTGGGCGTGAGATTTAGGTTCTTCTTAAAAGATTCAGATATAAAACTCCTATCCGCACCCGTATCAAAAAGCACAGTAGCAAAATGTTGATTAAGGGGAAACTTACCGGTGACCACGTTCGAGTCGTTTCTGGCCTCTCCGCGGCCCAGCGTAAATGCGCGACCTTTGGCACCTCCTGTGCCACCATTTCCATTATTGTTGTTGTTATTGTTGTTGTTGAGGTTATTGTGGTTGTGGTTGTTCCCACCATTGTTGTTGTTGTTACGAAGCTATGGGCAGTCTCTTTTGAAGTGGGCAGTGCTACCACACTGATAGCATCCCCGGTTAACACCCTGCTGCTGACCCTGGGGTTGATTTTGATTTTGTCGGGACATGATCTCCCCGCGACAATCCTTTGCCGCATGTCCCACCTTGCCACATTGTTGGCAGCGATTTCCGGCACAAGGGCCGTGATGATGAAGATTACAGCGATTGCACTGCGGCTTTCGACCTACATAGCCGCTTGTGTTTTGGTTGTTGTTGGCGGGCTGATTATTGTGACCCCGGTGGCTGTTGTAATTATTGAACCGTTTCTGGTTCCCCTGTTGTTGCTGGGACGACGAAGACTGTCGAGCAGACGAGTCTTCAAACTTTCTTTTATTATCAGGGGCAACTTCAGTTGTACCCCGAGTTGGCAACTTCTTTTGTTCCACCGCCTTATCGGTGAGTTTGTGCGCCAACCTGATTGCTTGATGTTCAGTTGCAGGGTTGCTAGCTATTACCATACCCTGAATCTCAGGGACTAGACCCCAAGGTAGAACTCGAGTCGTTTCTCCACAGTGTTGGCCAGATCGGGACATAGGAATACCAGATCATGATGTTTCGCTGTGTATGCTTCAATTTCAGATCCCACCATCTTGTGGTTCCATAATGCTTGCTCCAACTGCTGAACCCTGTCCCGTGGACAGTACTCCTCCTTGATTAGGGCCTTAAACTCTTCTCAGGCCATTGCGTTTGCAGCAATAAGTCCACGCGTTTGGACTTGTGCGTTCCACCAAGTTAGTGCCCCATCCTCCAATGTTGAGGCTGCATACTTGACCTTGTTGGCCTCCAGACAGTTGCACATTTCAAACACTGATTCAGATTTTTCGATCCAGCGGACCAGTCCTATGGGTCCTTCTGCCCCCGTGAATTTGCTTGGCTTCGCGTCGAGGAACATCTTGTAGGGGTTAAGACCCCCCCCCTCCTGCTGCTGGTTGGTCTTGGAAAACCGGCAGAGCAGCATTCACGTGTTCTTGGATCATTGCGGCCAATTCTTCAGGTGACATGTTGAGGTTTCCGCGACGTCCAATTGCCATCAGATAAACTAAAGAAAACAAAGCGGGGATTGGCGAGACGAGTCAGTCTTCTACGTCTCCATCACCTAAGTCGCTATCGTTGCCGTCATCCCCCGCGGCGTTTCCAGCTTCTACAGCCGGGTCTTTCTCCGGATCCTCCTCTGGATCCTCCTCTACCGGCACTGGAGGGGCCGGTGCTGGTGCAGGTACTGGTACAGGTGCCTGATTCTGTTCTAGTTCTTGAATTCTCCAGCTAGACTCAAGAACTCTGTCTTCTTGCCAGTCAGCCCTTAGCTGCTCAGGACGAAGATCTCTGGCTAAAGTGTTACGAGCTATCTTACTCGTATGTTGCTCTTCCTCGAGCGATCCAGTTTTACCTGTCAATTGTCGTATCATCCATCCCTGTGCTAGGATGGTTTCATGCATTCTTTCTAGTTGTTCTTGTTGCGTTCTTATCATATCTCTAAGTAGGTCGTTCCCTACTTCTAACGAGTTAACCGGTTCGACCGTCACAGCGATGGTCGGGCGTGAGGACGACTCCTCCCCTAGAGCGAGTCTTTTCCTAGCAGCTGAGCGTGTCTCCACGCCATGAGGTGGTGAGGGTTCGACTATGGGTGCCTTCCCCGGCGCCCTTGGTTGTCGAGATTTGTCGAATGATGATGATGACATTGCCTGATGGGTTGGTGTAGTTAGTTACGAGTTACATTCGTTTCAATTATGCATTCATATTTCACATAACATAGTTGTGGTACATCACATAATAAGATATAACAGTTTGGTGCCAAACTACGTCTAGTGTCGTGTAATCAGCTATAGTTTAGGTCTACTTTTTAATGCAAACCTGGTTCTCTATAGCTAGTGGCTCTGATACCAATCTGTCACACCCTCAATTTCCACTTGCGGAGTTTTACCACGAGGCGTGTGAACAAACCAGAATCTGAGACACTAGTACGTCGAACGACTCTATATGATTTGATAATACGTTTTCCAAAATCATTTGTTTAACCATTCATTGTAGATTTTATATTGTCTAGTTAGTTTTCAATGTTTAGCGGAAGCATTAGTTTTTGTGGTTGAGCGGAAGCATAAAAATAAGTAGAGAAACGGGCGCCAACACAAACGCTAAAACTAAAGAAAAACCCAAAACAATGTTTGTAAATGAGACTCGATAAAAGGTGTCTTGATCAATGCAAGTGAGTGCACCTAGAGCTCCTAGCGTCCTGAGAAACATGTAAAGAAACAAGTGTCAACATTAAAGAAGAGTGAGTTCACAGGTTTTCATAAGTTCGTTTGTTCGGTTATAAGTTTGTTTCCCCCGTTATCCCTAACCCGGGATAACGATTTAGTTCCATTATTCCCAACCCGGAATAATACTGATAGTTCATTATTCCTTACCCGGAATAATAATGATAGTTCCATTATTCCTTACCCGGAATAATAAAGTTGTTGGTTCCATTATCCCTAACCCGGGATAATATTGTTGATTCGTAATTAAGTTCAATGTTAATATATATAGGTAGCTAGCCTAAAGTTATGTCACGTAAGTGTTCGCGATCGAAGCTGACTGTTGTGCCTCCGTGTTGCCAGGCCTATCACTGACCATGGCGAAGTTAGGCCAAACTATTCACCCGTTGACCATACCCGGTCGGCTAGCGCGACTAGCTCGGATGGGGCTTGTCGGGCCCAGTAGTACTACTTATAATTTCCCCGCTATTTAAACCCAATACTAACAATCCGAGAGATTGTCGAGGACTTGTGTGATATAGCTGCTTAGTGACCATAACGTACATTAACATTAACTTAGTTACCGAATAGTTAAGTGACGTTAATTTCGTATAACGTAAAGAGATAGAGTTGTAGAGTGTATACATGTTTCTCCCCCTGTTGTTTAAAACCGGATAAAGTTAGGGGCCGTGAACTCACCTTTAGTTGCTCGGTTAGTGTGACACAGAATTGCAAATGATGGGACCGCTAATTGCGTCCTAACAAGTCAATTGATTTAGGGTTAGTGTGCGATCACACTGATACAAGTCTTACACATACTAACACACAATGCGGTTCATACAATGACAATTCCTAAAACTCAAATCATGCATGCAAGTATCATCATGCCAATATAGTGATCAAAACAACTTATCATGAACACAATCAATTCATACAACACTTTGGTACATACATTCGCAAGTTATCAAGTTTCAGCTTATATACTCATAATTAGGCTGTTTTCAAGGATTTTTATAAAATAGTTCCAATGTTCCAAAAATTCCAATTATTTTACAGAAGGTAACAACTATACGGTAGAATTTTGTATAATTTTTTCAAGTCCTAACACTTTACCAATTATTCATAAACATTAATATACTAGGCTGCAGTCAGATTCGTCGCTTTCTGACTGCAGTCCACGGAAGAATTTATTTAAAAATCACCGTTTGTCCAATTAACAAAATTCCAGTGAGAGTTTCCCGGAAATTTCCATATCTAGTTGCTGTACAAATTTCATGATTCGACTCTCTACAGATTATTAGATCCGACTCGATAAACAACTAACAATTTTTCAGAATTTTCACAGCTTCAGTTACTGAACTTAATTGGCCACTTAAAAATATCAAACGACTTTAGAAAAATCTGAATCCAGCGCCATTAGAAGCGTTTTTCAAAACTCTACGTTTTAGACTTCAGAAAATCCTTTTTTCGGTAAATAATAACCAAGTTACAGCCAGTTGAAGTTGGCTGTAAACAACATTCAGCATCCTGATTTCAGCATTTTATCGCAATCTAACACGCTTAAACAATCGATATGTTAATGTAAACGATCAAGAACAGACTTTTTTCCAATCATATATCATCATATACATCATACTCATGCAAACCCTAATCATATCTTATGGTTTTCATCACACAAAACGCAGCCTAATGATTCTTGATTCCACTAATCATCATACTTGCAAACTAGCATAATTAATCGATTAACATCATAACACTTTCTACCATTACATACACACATGATCCATAGTTCATAAACCCTAGTATGATTAGTGAAATAACATAAAACTCTAACCTTTAATAATGGAGACCAATGAACCGAGAGCTAGATGGGAGCCGATTCGGATAATCAAGGGAATCGCGACCAATAGGAAAGATGGAGAGGAGGCTGCCGCGATCAAGAGGAAAGGGCTGCCGTCGGTGCTTCTTGTGCTAGGGTTTGTGTGTGTTTGCAACTCTTATGCATGCTATCTATTTATAGTGTAAGGGAGGGAAAAAGAAAAGAAGGGTTTGGCGACTAGCTTGCGGCCGCAAAAGGGGTTTGGGTGGGTTGGTTTGGGTCTAGCACTTGGTCCCCAAGTCTTGGTTAACTCCTAGAGTCACAAGGAACCGAGGTTGGCTCGTGTCGCGGCTTGATTCGATTCAATTATCAATTTACTACATCTATATTTTATAACTAAAATAAAACACGAAATCGGAACATCACATAATAATTCACCAACTTATAAACGTTTAATACACATAGCACGTAATTCATTTGACAAGTTCGCGAAATTATCGTAATTATTTCGAGCGTGCAATTTAAGTCTCCGAATCAATTTAACGTAGGAACGAATAACCGTGAAGTAGTGCGTTTAAGATATCTGAAAAACCGGGATGTCACATGCGCCCTGCCCAGAGCTAGCCTGAAAGAAAGTTCAATAAAAATTATTGACACTTGAAAGTAAGGTGAAGACTATTTCCCCTAATCCATCCATGAATATACTTTTTTCACTAAGAAAGCCTCTACTGGGCGGGCTACTCCAATCATTACTTTTTTCTGGGTTGTTTCATAACATAAAGTCATCTAAACAACAGCTTTTAGCTTGCTTCTTGATTGTGGTGATCCCCTTCTTCTGTTCTTGACTCGTACCTGAAGCTAAGCCGGACTCAAGGAGGCTTCAAAGATCTTCGTCTTTCATATAGAAAGGAGACCTCTCCTTCTCAGGTTATCCCATTTGTTGCTTGAATCTGGCCGTCAACTTCTTCAACTGCTGATGCCGCTGACCTATATGGTGTGCTTTTCTTTCCTTTTGCTTCGAGCGCCCTTTCCCCTTCTCCGCACTCAAGTTGCTGTCTTTCCTATGGCTTGGACCCTTTCCGTGCCTCTGAGGAAAGATTCACGCTACTCAATTTCTTGAGTAAGTGAAGTTCTCCTATCAGCTTAAAAAGGGCTTTCTCAGGTCGACCTTTCTTTAGGTTAAGTGGCGTGTAGCTAATCTCGCTAATATCTCAGATCGGGGGACGACTCTGTCTCCGCTTCTGCTCGTGCACTCGTTAAAGCAAACTCATGGCCTAGTTCGAGAATGAGCCTACAAGTGGCAACCGCTCTGTATACATCATCTCTTTTGAAGAAGCTGTTGAGCTAGATGCGGTGCTTTCAAAATCCCGTGACTCTCAGTCATCTATCTTCTTTTCACCTGAAAATGTTAGACTGGGGGAAGGCTTTCCTTCTTTGTTGACTTCAACTGATACTGGCCGATAGCCCAATCTCTTAGTCTCGGAACTAATTGTCTATCTAGTAGCCACTCCTTGCTTTGATGAGTTAAGTGAAATGAAAGTCGATTTTGATCCTATATCGCAGCATCATGACTCGTCAATGAAGCCGACATGGGGCTAGAGTCATCACATCAAGATTGGGCACGAGGGTGAGTGAACTCTAGTTGTGCTTGAGTTGCGATCCGCTCCGGTCAAGTCGAACCTTGCCAATTAGCTTCTGGAGATCGGGTTCTCACTACCAGTCCAAGTGGGAATTCTTCTAAAAAAGCCCCTTCTTCTAGTCTTTATCTTGAATCTTTCTTATTATCTTTCCCTTTCATCTTGATATCAACTCTGACATTAACAAAGCATCGGGCGGGGAAGCTTTCAATATTATGATGAAAGAGACTATCGGAAAGGTCCCACTCTGCTTGCGTCCGCTAGATGACGACATGTGTAACGCATGCTCGTGTTCTGCGGTTGGTGTTATATATAGAAGTTCTTGGTTGAGAGTATCGGGTCTTCAATTAGGGCTGATCTCCTTAACGCATCCGTTGTTCAATCATCTGCTGCTGATGGTCTTGTTGTCGCAGACGGTCTTCTGTTGGCAATTGAATCAACTCTTACTGCTCGAGTAGACGGTCTTCTTGGTGAGTGAATCATCTTCATCCTATAATAAATAAGGACATTTACACCACCTATTACAGGTCAGGTCCTAAAGCTATAGTGTAATTCCATGTGACTATTGACCGGAGATCCTTCTATGCTTTCACCGATAATCACATCCAACTACATCCAGGAATCGCATCTGCCAGATGTGGTTTCGGGACCAGGCGTGTAACCTCGATAGCATGTGCCCTAGCCACCCAAGCCTATTAGTCGCTTAGATAAAGAAGGAAGCCCTTCGGGAGCTATTCTTTTCCTGATATTGGCAGGACTTACTAGCCCCTAGCTGTTTCAATGGTAGGAGCAGGGGATTGAAGAGGAACATCCGTGCTAAGAAGAAGGGACTGCAGGCCCAAGGTGTAGCATCAGTTCCAGACAACCTCTCAAGTTCAAGTAAAGGCTTCTATCGTAGGAAGAAAGGCTCGAAAGCCTAAAGCTATGATTTATACTTGCTCTCTCCCTGAAGTGGATGTGGAAAAGCAGGCGCTAATGCAAGGAAAGGAGGTGTTGCTCGTCCACTTTTGCTCAAGCTGAGAAATTACCTTGTAGTCAGAGGAAAATCAAACGTAAGCTAGAACCGGAGAAGATAAGATACTTTAGGTTTAGTCCTATTGCCTGGAAGTGGAGGGGAGTTCACTCATAGCTGGGGCTGCTTCATTCTCCTAAGCCTCAGAATAGACACCTTGCTGAAGCCCTAGGAGGGGAAGGAGTTAGTCTTCTAGTTTATCCCAGACTTATTGGAAATGGAAAGCTAGGGGAATGCTACCAACTCCCTTTACTCCCACGTTGGAAAGCATATGAACTTGACTGAACTAAATGACCAGCGGGGTAAAAGAAGAAGGGATAAGATAAGACAGTAGCACCCACCACTCTGTCAGTAGAAGGTTATCCAGTCGATCTTCGTAAGTAAGTAAGTAACACTTTCATCGATGATTCCTCTAATCCTCTAAAGGCTTAGAAGGGAGCTGAACCGTTTATCTCTATGAAATTCTGGACGCCTCACTTCGCTCGCCTCCCTTCTGGTCGCCTCAGCTTCTGAATCTAATCTTGAATGTTCAGTAGGCATTCACAAATTCACTTCTCTTTCAAGTTCCAATAAGATTGTTATGCTCGTGGTGACTTCTCAGTTAGAAATTATCATTGCCCGGTTACAGGACTAGGGCCCTACTAGCCTCATCGGCCGATGTCTGCTGTCTCGCGATTCGTGCGTTTATGGAGCGAAGGAAAATAACTCTAATCCTTCTTCAGGGCAACATGCTATATTATATGATATATCTTGGGAGTTGAAGGTCGCAGTCCCTTTCCCTCAGGCGAGTTCCTCACTTAACTTAAAAGAGGAAGGAGTCTTTGCAAATTCAGTAGCTATGCTATTTAATACACACCTGACTTCTACCTTCGTGTGTCAATGGATCTTTCACAGACTCCCTATTTATTATGTTGCCCTATTGGTCTCACTACCATACCAAACCCTCCCTACGGTCGCCTCGTTCCCTTGCTTTGATCCTCTGTCTCTCAAACCTTCCTTAATGAAGTGGAGAATTCCTTCGTACTTGGGTGTCGCAATAAGACCGTAGGCAAGGTCCTTACTATTTTCACGCATGACGTGAGGTTGTCTACCTCACTAGTATTTGAGCTGGAATGCTAGGCGGAGGAGTGTAACTGCCTTATCGCGCTATCCGACTTGTATGTGAAAAGCATTTCGTACTCGTAACTGATCCCTTCCTAGCGAAAGGTGTGCTCCAATGAAAAGTACACAACACTAGTAGTGCCCCTTTTGACGACCAAGTCACAATGGAAACAATGTATCTTTCTAGGGATGCGAAGAACCTTTGAAAGCACTTTCGAACCATCACACGATTCCAACCCAACTGCCCATGATATGGTAAGAACGGAATGGAAAGGAAAAAAATTCTATGCGCAGACGTGAAAACTCTATCAAGAGAACTAGCTTCTTTTTATTTAGAGAGGAACGATTCCCTCGTCTGAGAATCGTCATTCACGCACTCTTCCTCCCCACTAAAAAAAGCGATTGAGAATCTCGAGAACCTAAACAAAAATGCAGAAGTGAGCGTACCCTAAGGCTCTCCTCTCTCCCTCTTTTTTAGCCAACATCATCAACCCCATTTTTCACCTTGAATGGGTCAAAGCCAAAAATCTGATGAATAGAAGGAAAGGAGATCAGAAAAATAGGCGGACGACTTATAGTATAGGTCGGATGTTTCCATGAGCAGTAAGCAGCAGATCCCCCCTTATTTTGGGAAAGCTGGTGGCCGCGTGTGAATTCTTTCAAGGCAAGGGGCGGCCTTATTCGACATTGTTGTTTACTCTGATCCGGTCGATGTGGTTTTCACTAGCGAGTAGGTGGTCTAAGTTCCTATAACCGAGTCTTTCTGGCCCCTGTGAACATCTTTTCTTAATGTATTAAAGGGGCCTCTCTAACCGGTGAAGGTGGGTGTCTACTAACGGCCATTCCTGGCTCGGCTCCGATAACGCAATTCCGGGAGGAGTCGGTAGTTGGGCACTGGATCCTTTCGGACCAGGAGAACGTGTGACGCTGAGTCGGGGTTTGGTGAACCAACAGGTCGCTCCTCTAGTTGAAGTATCGGGCCCCTTTTTTGTTGCCTAGGTTACACCTTCGGAATACCCCAGAAGGGAATTTTTCTCTACTTCCCCCAATCTTCACTTTAGGCCACGCCGACTCCCCTTTCATCATAAGGCGTGGAATTAGACCAAGGGGAATCTCCATAGGAACAAGTCCCTTAGATTTCGCACATAGGAGATCGAGACACAGCCCCAGGGCTATGGGGAAAGATGTAGATCGATCATCCTAGATAGACAACTACATAGAGGGTCTCTACAAGTCAGTCTATGTATTCTTTGATTTCGTTCCCCCCGTAAGATCAATATCACAACCAATGAGGTCCGCAAGTTTCACATCTAAGTAATACTCGATCCGATAGTTTATGATATGGATAGATATATATTTAACAACAACATTACAAGAAAAGATATTAATAGATATCGGTAGTTGTCCGGTCGTACCCAAACAATAAGATTCCTAAGGAAAATGCACCTAAGATCAAATATTACGAGCCGGCTTCCGTGGAAAATTCAAACTTTCTTTTTGATGTTGCGATCACATAAAAACATAAACTTTGAGGCTCAATAGCTAAATACATGGCAATTGAATCATAAGCCGAGATCATAAAGAGCATACTGCAAGTAGGAAGTGGAATTAATACAATGGATTCAGAAGCATCAAACCTCTCTTGTTCGGAAGAATCGAAACACATCGAAATGGTACCAGTCGTACTTAATAATAGAAGGATTTTGCAGAAATATGTAAAATTGTCCCTCCTAAAAAGATTATTCCAGAATAAATGGGCAATAGTTAGGAGAGGTGCGCCAGCGGCGAGCAGAAGCAAGGTTATTAGATACCTCAGGAAAGCCAGGCCAGAACCACACGTGCAATTTTCCCTGCATGTGGCTCGTCCGTGATAACTTCTTCGGATTTTCGTGAACTAGCGGACCAATCACTAAGTGGGGATGCTCCCTCCAGCAAGAGCGAACCTTTTCGAAAGTGGTTAGGAATGGGTGCCCCTCTCCCAGCCCGGATCCAACCAGGTTCTATTGATCATGTCCCCTTCCCAACATTCGGAACTTGTCTTGGGGCGTCTTTGGCTTTACGAGAGAAAGCTCGCCGTATAAAAAAGTCTTTCTCTTCCCGTCCCAGGTCATAGGTGTGTCCACAGAAGAGGAAATCGCAATGCATCTTGCTCAGCAAGCGTAGCTTGGAGTGAGAGTGTAGCGGGGGTAAGGTAAGGAGGCCGCCAGAGAGGAAGGCAAACCGGCCTATTAAGTGCAGCTAAGCTAATATGCGCCGGAGAAAGCCAGGTGCCGTAGGTAAGCTCTATTCGGCCCAGAGCATTGATTCCCCATAACGAATAGGCTACCTCTATCTCTCAATTACCTATCATGTGTTCGAGAAGGTCCCTCAGTTCCTCGGTAGCACCTCGAGGTGCATTTAGTTGTCTTACATGAGACTCGGGATATTACCCACTCCATGGCATGACACCTTTCGCTCATCCATTCCGCCCGCCCGCCCAGACGCGGCGCCTTTTCTCATTATCATCTATCGCCCTTTCTTTCCTCCCCTCTATCCACGCATGAAGATCGTCGTATGTATGCTCGACTTCGGGTGTTGGTGCTATAGTATAGGTAGGAGTACATTATGGCAGGATCCGTCACCCGGGCAAACCAACCCTCCTCCAAGAAGAATTGTGCTATGCCCCCGATCCCTATAGAGCGAAAGAGCTGCCTGGTGATCCCTAGGTTGCAGCACGTTCGGTCGTTCACTCCTTGCGCAGCTGCCGCCGTTTCTAGGACCGACCGACGCCTCACCTGCACAGGTACCTACCTAGTGTCGGTCGCACATTCAACATAGCGTTCAGACTCATGTGCCTTCCAGAACCAGGGGTCTTCGAGCCTGCTGCGTACGATTAGCCACCCTTGCGGCGGCAAAAGGATTCTAAGCCCCCCATGCTACGGTTCCCTGCGGCCGAACCCAGTGCCGCATTAGGTTAGCGAACTAAGCGATAATAGCTCCTCCGCATCCCAAAGCGCGCTGCCCTCCTAGGCGCGCAACACTAAGTAATCCAAGCCAACCCACATTACTGACTAACGGTGGATAATCAAATTTCTTAGACGTACTAAAGACAACTCCATGAATGAGCAAAATGAAGGTTGCATTAATGAGAAAGATCTCTGGGGAAACCGCTAAAAAAAGATTGAACATGTGGGAGGATCCGACCGAAATCTGCTTTCATTTCCCACGTATGGAGCACTGAGTTACTTACGAAATCTCAAATCTTGAGGCTGATTAGGGCCCCTTTGATGAAAGGTAAGCGCTTTGGCTGGCTACCTAGAATATAAAGATCCTTCACTGCACACTTTAGATATTTGTTTCCATCCAATCAAAGACGGCGAAGTTCCTCTAATCTAAAGGCCAAAGAGTGCTCTTTGCACTACTACGCATCCTTACTCATAGTATAGTGCAAGTTAGGTTTGGGTATAGCAGGACTTGAACCGCGATCATTAGGTTAAAAGCCCAATGCTCTACCAACTGAGCTATACACCCCAAAAAAGATGTAGTAGTAAATAAGGATTGGTGCGGAAAATCAAAGAGGGTGGCCCCTTTTCATCATATTAAAGCGGCGCGGCTTTGTATGAGGCTCGTACTACAGAGCAAGCAAAGAAAACGTAAGGGCGCGCGCTAGCACTCCTGCAAGAAAACGGCCTAGCTAACGCGCCCCTTATTGAAAAGTCCAAGGATATTGAATGATCGATATGAGAAAGAAGCACTCAAGCATTCAAAGAAAGCCGGCCTTACTCAACAAGCTCCTTTCTTAGCTTAGTAAGGTTGCTTGTTTCCACTCATTGAGGATTCTATCTACAAAAAAAGATCAACCGGGGGGTACTAAAACGGCTCTCACATGTGGCAGTTGGTTATAATGAAAAGATGCTTGCACGATTGGGTGTTAGTGGCTTCTAGAAGATCTTCATAGCTGTCACCCATCTGTTGCTCGCCACGTGTGCATTCTGTTACAACAGAAAAGATTCCCTTTGCCTCTACACTAACTCAGGAATTTTTGCTAAGGGAAAGTTTCTTCAGGATTAACTATTTCCTTGCGCGAGCGTCGCAAGTTAGTTAACTGATCTTCTTTCCTTTCTCTGCTGCTTAGCGCAACGTCTGCTGAGTTCTTGCTTTGTCATGATGTTCCTTGCAAGGTTTATGAGTGAAATGCTATCCAAGGAAATTAATTCAGGTTAATTTTGAACCTTGAGCGAGCCTGCGCAAGGTAGTTAAGTGATACTTTCCCTTTTTGGATACCCGGCGCAGGGTTTGTGAGTCTTTCTCTAGCAGAAAAGCCTGCACAAAGTCTCTTTGGCAGTTAATAGTGGGTATGGTTCCCTTGCTTGGCGCAAGGTTTTTGGGACCATACCCCTTCACATAGGATTCCAGAACTGCTGTAAGTAGCACCATGTGTTGCTTAGCGGTCTGCTCATTGAAGTCTTGAGCATTCTGGAGGTTCACTGCAATGTTACATCGCAAGATTCTCTGGTTAGAATTGGATTGACTTTGCTGATTGCTTTGTGGTTGACTTGAGCTTTGAGACGATTGTTATCCTTGGTGATTGTTTGGATTGAAGGAAGCAAACGTTTGGAATCCACTAGATTGATTGGAGGCTGGACTAGTATTTGAGTTAGCACTAAAGGTTGTTTGGATCTTGGGACTCTGAACAGGATTGTTTGGGTTTCCTTTGTAGTATAGACTCACGTCCTGTTGCGAGTTCGTTTTCTTCCCTTTTGCCATTTTCTACATTTCTAGTTCATGCCCTTCCAATTTTTCTATGAATCTCGGCAAACTGAGACTGTCATACTCAGCTCCATTCTCTAGGATGGTTAGATATGTTGCCCAATCTCCTTCAGGCAAAGAATTTGCCAGTTTGTCGACTAGCTCTTCATTTGTCTTGGCAATTCCCATACGCTTCATCTGTACTACCAGGTGGCAATACCTTTCTATGAGTTGCTTCATGTACTCGCCCGGAAGAACATTGAACACTTCAAATTCTTTGTTCAGTTTTGCCTTCTTTCCTTTTCTGACATTAGTACTTCCTTGTGCCCTTAATCGTAAGGCGAGCCACAATGACTAAGCGTCGTCGTCGTGTTGCAGGAGAACTAAGATTTCTTCTTTTATGGCTTGCTGAAGGAGATTCATCATCTTCTTCTTAATAACGTATTTTTCTCGTTCTTCATCGGACAGAAGAGCCAATGTTTTCTCAATGCCAAGTTCATTCAATAGTGCTTGATACTGTTCTCAAATGCGAACCAAACTGTTAAATTTGTTGCTTGAACCCAGTTCTTGAATCGCTCACTCCAACTCTCATAGTCTTCGATGTTCATGAACTTTGGAGGCTTTGTAGTGGTTCCCATTTCATTTTCTAGATTCATGTTCTGAGCTGCTACGGAAGCCGTAACTGCTTGTGTGGCAAACGCGTTATGAAATTCTTCCTCACCTAACATCTTGAAAATACTTATAGCAGAAAAACAGATTATAACTGGTTAACTTGAAATTGACTGAAATTTAGGAAGAAACTGAGAATTTTCGTACGAAATAATGTTCTGGATTTTTGTGCGAAAAATTTTAATTTTCGTACGGAAATTTTAATTTCGTGCGAAAATTGTAACTTTTGTTAATTCAAACTTTTCAGAAGTTAGGTTCCTAATTCGTACGAAAACTCGTGTTTCGTGCGAAAATTCTTGTCTGCTTCGAACACTTGTTCACAATTTCACGTTTTTGGTAATTTCAAGCATCATTTTGATGAATTTTAGGTTTGTATGTTTCAGTAAACTGTTTAGAGTTGATTTTAACACGTTATACTAATAACCTAGTCCAAATTGTCCATGAAATCATTCAGATCTAGAATATGTTCCAAGAAAGAGTAGAAGAAGAGTTTCCAATGGATGAATCTTGAACTTTGAAGGTTGAATCCAGCTGAAACTTGGTTGTTTGTTCACAAATCAGACCTCAAGGCTCTGATACCACTTGTGAATGCTAGGGTTGGACCCAACTTGTAAACTTCCGGTCAGATTTGCTCAGCTAACAGAGGCGAAATTCATTGTTAGCTGATTGAACAAACAAAGAACAAGAGATGACTGTTTAACCGTCTGTATATTGATTAACATTGAAACGATTACAGACTCGAGCAGGGATTCGCCACTGATCACCAAAAACAGCATACTAGACAAACATCCTAAGTCACCTATTTATAGGCAAGACTTGACAGCAACTAGGGACTAGGACAATAAAATTTCGCACGAAATTTTCGTACGAAAATTCCTATGAATTTTCGTGCGAAAATTCTTTACAGAAACAAAACTTCATCTTTTAAATAATAGCATTTGACGCTGCGAAACCCTATCTATACAACAGACTTATCCTAGACGTAGGTAATAGACATATGTGCACCAACAACTTTTATAACATTTTAACAGCTGAGCACAAGTGGAGGAAAGATGATAGCGGTGACGAGAATGAAAGGAACGCTGAGCTAGAATGGTTATCGACGTTTAAAGAGAAACGCATCGATTGGTTTCTAAAGAAGGTTGTTGTTCAAGAGAAGAAGAAAACGTCGCAAAAACCAAAGAAGGTTGATACTGTGCTAATCGATGAAGATGAGCCTGAAAAAGTACAACCAGAGGCTGGTTCGAGTGCTGCGGTGAACACTGAGAGTCAAGAGGTTGAAAAATCTACTCAAGAGGATGATGTGATCTCTGCAACATCCGACAAAGATGAAAATAGCGATGATTCATTGGAAATAGCAACAAAGATAGCTATCGCTGAAAGAGCTGCAGAGAAACTCAAGGAAACTGATGCAGATTACGAACTGGAGACTGAAAAGGGTTCTGACGAGGAGAGAACGAAAAAGAAATCTAAACGTGTTAAGTCTTCTGCTAAAACTACAACAACGAAGACTACAGGGTCTCCAAAGACAAAAGGCAAGAAAGTTCAAAAGCCTAAAAGTCGCTGATACATTAGAAAGCTTAAAAGCACCAAAGTCACACAAGAACCTTCTGCTGCAAAAGATACAGGAGTTACACAAGAACCTCCTGCGGCTGAAAATATTCAAACATCTGTTGATCAAGAGATATTAGTACAGACAGGAGTCACACAAGAACCTCCTGAGTCTGAATTGCTTGAAATTCCAATCATTCAGTCTCAAGATCCACCAACAGCTTCTCAACCAGAAAGCTCTACACCTAAAGTACCTACACCGAGGAGTATGCCAAAGTCTACACCAAAGACTACTCCGAAGTCAAATATATTTGGAGATATTCCTAATGAGCCGGTTGATATTCAGGATTTAAATGATTTCTTTCCAGAATCAGATGTCGATGAACTTGAAAAGCGAGTTAAAATTCTGGAAGACAAACTTGCAAAGAATGAATCTGAGAAAGCAGTGTTAGAAAAGCTGGTGAAGCAAGGGAAGTTGAGAAAGAGATTCTAAATGATAAAGTTAAATTTCTAGAAGGTGATCGAGGGTATTTGAAGGCCCTAATTGAAAGCTTGCAGGATGCTAACGAATGATTGCACAAAGAGATAGCAGAGCTAAGATCTGAAAGAGATTTGAACGATCGAAGATTCAACAGGCTACAGAAAGTATTATCTAACAGTTTGGGAATAGACTTTGTTGCTGAATATGCTCGAATTGATCTGCAAGAGGCTAAGGAAAAATCAGAGAGAGAATTGGCTGAACAGGATCGGTCAAACCGTTAAACTTTCCAACGTTGGATGGTAATTTCGCTCGCTCCAACGGAGCCAATGCTTTCTCTCTGGTAAACTTTGAATGTTCAGCTGCTTCGGTTGGGCGATACACCAAATTGTAATCATGCTCAGCTTCTGGATTGTATACTGCGCGTATTAGCATGATCTGCAGATATTCAATTAAAAATACTTGCACTATCCCCTTCCTCATAGGTTCTATCGAGCTCATCGTGTTGGGTGTCATGTTTCTGCGAAGACCGCGGGCCCAAACGAGAGTGGACAGATGCGCGACGTTGAACGTTGTCTTCTTGCCTTCTATTACCAGAATGAACAGGATCATTCCTGGTTTTAGAATACATTTATATTCCATCTTCAGGCATGCGCGAAGGGGAACGAGCATGACTTTGAGTATTATAACTCAAAACTCGAGGTGTCGGTGAAGCATGGACCTGAGGAGCGTTAACCGGAGCTTGAAAAGCTGGAATTCCGGTTTGGGCACATAGCTGAGCATACATGGCGTTTAGAGTCGCTTGAGATTTGATTAACCACGATAATGGAGTCTCTCCAGGTGGTAAAATCGACATAACATCAACCTGAGGAGCCGCCGGCATTACAGGAATACTCGCATGATTAGGATCATACTGAGCATTAGCTTCGCCGGAAGAATCCTCAATTATTTGTCCGTCGACCTGAGGTCCGACAACAACGCGTCGAATCCCTGATCGAGGTCCTTGAAAAGATGATCCGTCAGCCATGACGCTGCAGATCTAAGTGAAACGAAACGAAAGGTGAGAAAGAATCGAAAACGGTGGGTGCCAATGAAGAAACCCTAGATCAACTAGACCGGAATCAAAGTAGATCTATGGAATGGGCTCTGCATAAAAGGGTGAACCCTCCGTTTGATTTCACGATGGATGATGAGTAGAACAATATTCCGGCTGATCCTGCAAAATAGAACACGGTTAGCTCGCCACGGGGAGAAGGGGGTTCTCTCCGTGACCACCCACCGACGTGAGAATAAGTACAGGTAGTCGGAATTAAGTATTGTAAGTGAGAGAGTAGTTGAGAGTGAATACCTTTCCTTGAACTCCAAGTTACTTATTTATAGCCGGTGTTCGGCGCCAAAAAGAGAGATTGTTAACTTTAACCGAATCTTTTGTTATTCTGTTAACGTTTGTTGGCAATCTGTTAGTGCACACGGATCGTGAGCTCATCAGCGGTTAGGGAGGTGCCACGTGTCAACATGAGATCACTACATCTTATAAATGTGAGTGTGCCATCACCGTGATCTTCCTCAGCCGTCCAGATGCTGTCATGTGGCAATTTGTTATAACCGAAAAGATGCTTGCACGATTGGGTGTTAATGGCTTCTAGAAGGTTTCACAGCTGTTACCCATCTATTATTCGCCACGTGTACGTTCTGTTACAACAGAAAAGATTTCCTTTGCTTCTGCACCAAGTCAAGGATTTTGCTAAGGGAAAGTTTCTCATGATTTACTGTTTCTTTGCGCGAGAAGCGCAAGTTAGTTAACTGATCTTCCCTCTTCTCCTTGCTGCTTAGCGCAACGTTTGGTGGATGCTTGCTTTGATATAAATATCTGCACAAGGTTTGTGCATGGAGCATTATCAAACAAGAATGTTCAAGGTTAACTTTGAACCTTGCGCGAGCCCGCGTAAGGTAGTTAAATGAAGCATTATCAAACAAGAATGTTCAAGGTTAACTTTGAACCTTGCGCGAGCCCGCGCAAGGTAGTTAAATGAAGCATTTATCCAAAAAGAGTGTTCAAGGTTAACTTTGAACCTTGCGCGAGCCCACGCAAGGTAGTTAAATGACGCTTTCCTCTCTTGGATATTTGGCGCAGAGTTCTAATAAATCTTATTTTGGCAAGGAAGTCTGCGCGTAGTTTTCTTAGAAATTATTAATGGGTATGGTTTCCTTGATTGGCGCAAGGTTTTTGGACCATACCCCTTCAACAGGGGAAGGGTAAACATGTTATAGAGAGTATGACCGAGATTACAGAGCCTGTGATTGAGTCTGCGAAAGCTTCAGAGTCTAGTGTTATTCCAGAAACGGAAACTGAACAGAAAGACGTTGAAGAAGCTGAGGATAAAAATGAAGATGATGAATCGGTTGATGATACGAAAGACGACTCTGACAACAATGATGGTAATGATGATGATCAGGGTGGAGTTGGTCTAAAGGTTGTTGATGCTAAAGTAACAGATGAGTTTGATTTTTCTTCGTTGATGAATGATGAAACAAACATGATGGAAGAACAAACTCAGGGGGAGCAAACAGGGGGGCAAAAGGATGTTGATATGACAAATGCTATTACTGCTATGCCTGTTGCTGCTATTCTGACAAAACCGATGATTCTAATGCTTGAACATAATGTCGAGGAAGGCGAGTTTGTGCATAACTATTCAAAGGAGGATTTGGCAAAGCTACTCAACGTTGATGCAGAATCATTTGACTTCGACTTTGAAGAAGATGTAGTGAACATAGATACTTTCGAGCCAAATGACTACTGTTACAAACGAAGATCAGATGCTGACGATTACAACAGAGTGATCAGATGCTGAAAGATGAAGCTGAAAAGTATACTAGTTTGAATACCGATAGTTTTCCAACTTTCAAAGAGATGTATGAGCAGTTGAATGAAGATCTGCTGAAAGATAAGATTGTAGTCTGTACGTGAAGGTAAAATCCCTAAACCAATGACGAAAGAAGAAATTGCACAAGCAAAGAAGTCCTAGTTCAAAGAAATGCCAAGAGAACGAAAGTTTTGATGTCCATTAGCATTCTTTACCAGAGACGCAGACGTTTCATTGGGAGATGTACTTAGCTGGGGGTGGTTTAAAGAATTGAATGTTTACGCCATTAAAAGAGAGGTTGGGGTTCAATATTTTTGACCCTTGGCAGATTTGAAAACACTTTCATACTGGGATATAGAGGAGTTGGTGCAGACGAGAAATGTTACTTATCACATGAAGTTTATTAATCAGTTACTGTGGAAGATGATCAAATTTGAAGCGACGTGTGGTTTTAAGTACTGGAAACCGTTCATTCCGAAGCGCCGAATCAAAACGATAAGAAGACTGGTATAAAGGATATTACATTGATTATGAAGCGTCCAAGAGCAATGAGAAACATACCCCTGATGCCGATCGAACAAGACTTCTATACTTTGTTTAAGTGGTGGCAAGTAGATCCGACAACGTGTGAAGCAGTGATTGTGCTGAGATTCGAATATCATTTGGATATCACTAAAGAAAGGGTTGAGATGTTTGGGTCAGAAGGATTGAGAGGGTTATGGAGGACGATTCGAATACTAGACCCGATGTGGCTAGTGAATTGCTCGAAGGAGGATATTAAATGTTTATTCTTCAGTAAGATATGCTATGAAGAGCGTGAGAAAGAACAAGCGATGCAGTATCAAAGAGTCGTAAATATTTGCTACACGCATGGTGTTAATTCTGGAAGAATGTGGGAATCCAGTTGGAGGGAACTAGAGCGCAAAGAGTTTTTGAAAGAGGAGAAGCGTATAGAACGTATACATGATATGGGTAGGGAGGCGAGACTCAGACGTTTTCAATTCATGACTAAAGTGCCACCTACAGATCAAACGCTGATTCCGTCGCAAGAACGTAGAAAGAAACCAATCATGAACTTCTTTGGCGCGTGAGGCAGAAATAGAGCTTTGAAGACTGATCAAGATGAAGACGATATCCAAGGGGGAGTCTGTTAGTACATAATGTCTATGTCTTAGTCTTGGATCGAGTCTGTTTAAGCTAGATTATGCTAGAAATGTCGTATTTATGTAAGTAGTATGATCAAGTTCGCCTGGAATGATATGTGAGAACAAGTTAGGCCGAACTTGTTCTATACAAGTTCGCCTGAACTTGTGTAACACCCAGCGAACTTGTCACACTATAAATAGGTGACTTGTGATTTTCATTTGTAACTTCTGCAACTTTGTCACTTGTCGACGAAGCCCTGCCCGATCTGGATTTGACATGTATTTGACATTTATGATCAATAAACAAACATTAAACGAGTAATCTTTGCATATTCGATTAACACATCATATAGTTTCCGCCTATACAAAGGTTAGATACCAATTTAGATTCCTATGCTAATCATGGAGCGATCCAACACATATTTCGGAAGTGCAGCTGCTGATTCTGTTGTTATCTTGGTTGTGGAGACCTGAACTGTTTCTTTTGGTTCCTTCGTGATTTTAGCCATCAAAGCTTTGTTGACTTCTTCCCTTGTCTCAGCTATCTCGTCTGCCCAATCGTAATCTTCCACCACTAGAGCCTTTGGAGTATTATCAGCGGCATTTGAGTTTCCTTCTAAAGCAATTGGCCTTCGGACAGGAGCAGTTTCAGCATTTTCCTTCTTCAGCAAAGGACAATCTCTCTTGAAGTGACAAAGATCCTTGCAGTTGTAACAATGTAGCTTTGACTTATCAAAACCAGCTTTACCGAGAGACAATCTTTTCCCTGTTTTATCCTGGAACTTTTTCAAACGAAGAGTGATCATAGCCATTTTCCATTTCAGTCCATCTCTTCCATGTCATCTGGATCCACCTGATACATATCTTCAGCAGTGAGATAATCTCGCTTCAATTCTCCGGACATAAGAGCTTCATAACTGCTTATGAAGGTTTTGAACAAAGCAACATGCTCAGTTGATATTTTGAGTGCTTGAGCATCCGCGACCATAGAGGATTTCATATTAGACTGTTAAGATGTAGCAGAGTTTGCGAACTTGATCCTCCTGAGCTTGTTGGTGCAAGAAAAGCCATGTTCTTGGGCATGATGACAGCAGCAGACTGTGCAAATTTTTGTCCAGTTTGATTCATTTCTCTTTTAATGACATCCATTTCAAACGCTTCCAGAGTGTTAACTAGATCAGACAGAGTGACAGGTGTGGTGCTGCATAAAAAGCTTCTCTTGATCATCATGCATTGCAGACTCCATTCTTTTGGAATTGAGTCCAAAAGTTTCTTCATTGAGGCATAGTTGGCAACCGGATTTCCAACTTTCTTCGTCTTGGTTAATACATTTAGTAGCGACTGATGTGGTCAGACAGACTTTCTCCTTGGACACTTCCAAACATATCATATTCCTTTTGCACCATATCTCTTTTGTTGTCCATCAATTATTGGTTTCCTTCGTAGTGTTCAATGAGGGACAACCAGAGTTCATGAGCTGAGGTGTATTCTTCAAACAAATTGTTGTCATCCTTGTTCAGCGCCATGGTTAGAGCAGCATGAGCATGACGGTAACGCTGAATCAAAGCTCTATCTTCTTCTGTGAAAGTAGTTGGATCTTCATTTACAACACGCACATCGTCTTCTATGATTACCGGAACATGTGGTCCAACGGTGACCGATGTCCATTGAGTGTAGTCAGTGTACTCAAAGAACGCCTTGATGCGGGTTTTCCAACTACTAAAATCTTCGGACCCTTTCAACTTAGGAGGTATAGTTGCAGTTCCAGTTTCCAGTTCGGCTTGAGCAACTGTGTTCAATTGACTTAGAGACATTTTAAGACTTGATCAGATGCTAAATACGCTGGTGCAGATGCTAAATACGCTGACGAGGATGCTAAATGCGCTGACGAGGAATACTGAACAATTACGCTGATGATTATGAGAACTGATCCAGCGAAGATGCTAAATCCGCAGGCAAACGCAACACAATCAATAACTTTGTTAAGTTCGCTGATCACCGTAATAAGGTCGCTGAGGATCCTTATTACGGTCTTCGAAGTCGCCTTCGAATTAAAAAGGCTGACACTATATCGCTGAAAATCAACAATTTCGCTGGTGTATATCCAGCGTAATTGTCAATTACGCGATTATCAAATCAATTACGCAGCCTTCAACCAGATTACCACCAGATTTAAAATTATCTACGCTATGTTGAAGAATATCTACGCTGGCTTCAAGATAAATACGCCCAGCAGGGTTTAAACACGAGCAAAAACCCTCTAATCACTCAAAATCGACTCAAAATCCATGTTTCTATGTATCAAAATGACCCAAATGTTTACCAAAACACTGATTAACAGCTACCCAACAATTAATCACACCATATCAACTCATTCTAAGCCCAAAAATTTGAAAAACTATGAAACTTTGAAAAACCTTCAAAAACTTGAAAAATCTCAATAAAAATCAAACAATCAAGAATACAAAGGCTCTGATACCAAATTGTGAGTCCCAAATCAGATATGGATCACAGTGGTTTGATTGTTAACACCCAAACACCAATAGATTAGGTGTTTGAATGTCCAAAGTATGAAAAATCCAAGATGAAGGTGAAGATTCTTGTTTGGATCAAAACAACAAGTGTTGTATTAGTTATCCCAAATAATTCGATCAGTATAAGCACCTGGATGTTCGGAGTTAGCACAAGAACAATAGCAACAACACAAGAGAAATTCACCAAAATTCCTAGTCCAAGAACCTTGGAGCTAGGGTTTCATTCAAACAACATATTTATAGTATCTGGCCATCCAGCGTAATTAATAATTATGCTGGATCATTAAATACGCTGGCCAATACAAAAGATCTTACAATTACATATTTAGTCCCTGAACTATGAGAGATACATTAAACTAAAACTAAACCTATCCAGAACTTAGTTAATCAAGTATCAACGATCTCAAATGGTCTAATAGAAAAGGCTATAATTTTCTCAAGAATGTGACTTTGAAGTTCTATACCCTTTCCATCTATTTTCATTCCCAAAAAGTCTATTTTCTCTTGTAATAGGCAAGTTTCTTTTTAGATAAGGCCAATCCATATTTTATACATAAATCTGTGAAATTATCAAGATGTTTTAGATGTAAATTAACATTGTCTGATTAAATTAAGATATCATCTATGTAAACAAAAATAAAATCATAATTTCTGAATAAATCCATTTTCATTTGGAATATTTGTGGGGCATTTTTTCCGTTTAGTTTAAAGAATTTTCACTTTCTTTTAGTTTATAAAATTATGGTTATCCATTAAGATGAATTATATTGCCAATCATTATCATCATATACAAAGTCAGAACTAGTCCATTTATATCTACTAAAATTAAAATCTTCGTCAGATATATAATCTTTGTCAAAATCGTCTTCAGAAGTTAAATTTTCAATTAAATCATTTTCCATATTTAATCTAAGCATAATAGCTTCAAAATTTTCATGGGTTTTAGTATTTATAAAATTTTCATTTAAATTCATATCTCTTACTTTAGTTACTAAGTTGTCTATATCAGAATCTTCTAAGTTAGAGATTATATTATTTTCGCTTTATGTATCTAAACTCATTTCTAATTTCTTTATAACCCTTAGGTATTTTCATGTTTTGTAAGAGTTGGATCAGAGGATCTTGCAATCTAGTTACTTTTTCTTTATCTTTCCTGCTAGGATAGCCATATTCTAATAATTCCATAATTTTATCTAGTCTAAAAATTATTTTATCTCCATAAAATATGATAGTTTTTTGTACTTCTATCAAAACTTCACGGGGGCTCTAGACACAGAGGATATATTACATGACATTGATTTTGATTATTTAATTACATTAACTTTTAATTTTATAAATAATGAAGCTAGTATGCTTAAATTAAATATGGAAAATGATTTAATTGAAAATTTAACTTTTGAAGACGATTTTGACGAAGATTATATATCTGACGAAGATTTTAATTTTCGTAGATATGGATGGCTAGTTCTGACTTTGTATATGATGAGACTGATTGGCAATATAATTCATCTTAATGGATAACCATAATTTTAATAAACTAAAAGAAAGTGAATTTTTTTTAAAAATAGATAAAGATTTGATAAAAGTACAAAAAAATATCATATTTTATGGAGATAAAATAACTTTTAGACTAGATAAAATTATGGAATTATCAGAATCTGCCTAGGAAAGATAAAGAAAAAGTAACTAGATTGCAAGATCCTTTGGTCCAACTCTTACAAAACATGAAAATACCTAAGGGTTATAAAGAAAATTAGAAATGAGTCCAGATACAAAAAGCGAAAATAATATAATCTCTAACTTAGAAGATTCTCATGTAGATAACTTAGTACCTAAAATAAGAGATATGAATTTAAATAAAATTTTATAAATATTAAAACCCATGAAAATTTTAATATAAATGATACACCTAGTACAAGTAATGATAGAAATATACCAATAAAATCTGAAGCATATTTATTGTAAATTAATAGTAAACATTCCAAAGGATTAAAAAATGCACCACAAATTTGCTAAAGGATTAATATTATATATCATCTCTTAAAATAATTATTCTTAATCAAAACTGATTTTATATCAATTTTAATAAATCAACCGATAAAGGTAACAAAAGTAGAATAAAGTTTTTGATACAATAAATATGAGTATAATTTATTAGTATCATTCACATAAAATTAAATCTAATAGTCATTTTTTATTTTTGAAAAATACTGAATAAATATATTCATGACTAATTAAATAAATGGAATGCCATATATGTCACAACCCTTGATATTGAACTAAAATTTATATATAAAACTAATAAAGACTTTAAATAATTGTAAATGATATTCTCTCTTTCAATCTCATAATTTTTATTTATATTTTTTAATTAATATACTATTTTAATTTAATATTTGAATATCACTTAGCATTATCTTAATTCCTATTATAAAAAATGTTTTAAAAATATCATAAAAACTCTTATTTTTATATCGTTTATTAAAAAATTCCATTAAGATAATAAAGTTATTTCTTATTATTATTAACAATGTTATATAATTTCTTTATCTTTAAGATGTAAAAGTAAGCGTTAATTCTGCATTATAATAAGAGAAATTAAATGGTATACCGTGTTATTAGGTATTTTATTCAATATGGTTTAACGTCGATCCATATAAATAATAAAAATTAAAAATTAAATAAATTATCCATTAGCATTGGACGACTTTATTATTAATTTCTTATATTTAACATAAGTAACATTAACAATAAAATTATTTGAGAGAGAAGGAGTTGTTGCCACATGACGTTAATTGGAAATATGAAATATTGGTTTATTACTTTATCGATCCTCACTATATTATTATTATTATTATTATTATTTATTATTATTATTATTATTATTATATATAAAATCGCAAACAAAAAAATGTATAATTTAAATTAAGATAAACATTTATCATGTTAAATTTGAATCATTGGTTGAGAGTACCACTCAAAGCATAGATAAAAATGTAAAATGTGTTATTATATTTTAACTTTATATCTTTATTTATAAAGTAGACTAGATTATAGATACATGCATTGAAATGTGTTGTACGATAAAAACAATTTGATTATATAATCTGTAAAAAAAACTTTGTAAAATTGACGCATTCTTATCATCATATGACAATTCATACAACTAACTTAAAGTCTATCACAAAACCAGTCTATATATGTTATTAAGTAACACTAAAATACTATAATAGCACGTGCACTACACCAGTTGAATACTAAAAAACATAAGCTACATAAATATATATACATTATATATAATATTGTATATAAATAATATTTTTTATTATTATTAGGTATTCTTTAAATATTACGTTTAAAGTAAATGAAAAGAGATTTATTGGTATGTGTTAAATTAAATTTGGTATTCTTATTAATAGTTGTTATGCGAATTTAATTAACAATTATAAAAATATGACCTAAATTAACGGTTTAGGTATGCCAAATAAAATATTTTTATAATTAATTGTTAAATTACTATGTCACAACTTGGTAAAAAAGAAATTAATAATATTATAGTATGGTTAAGTTACTGTTTCCTACTTTATAAAGCAAATCTTTATATAAGGTCTATTAAGTTACTCTTTCTTACTTTATATAACATTTCTTTATTTATATCATGTGAAAACCTAGAAGAGGAAAAAAATGATGATGTGAAATCCTTTTATACAACAAAATATGTAAGATAATGGGTAGATGTGTGGTTAGAATAGTTACACGTTAGATTATTGCTATGAATAGTGTTCATATTAATCCATTATAGACGTATGATCATCTGAACTATATACGGTCATTATTAACTTAGGCTTTGTGTCTTCGTATTCACATACCTTGTAAGTTATTTTTTTTATCTAGTAATTTCAAGAATGAAATTTCTTTTAGAGTGGTATAGTTGTAACACCCGAAAAAAAAATACATAATATTGTACTTGAATTATATTTAAAATAATATAATGTCATTAATATTAAATGTGGTTATATAGAAGATGAAATGTTAAACACATATCATCTCATAAACAAAATAGAATTAGTTATCTAAAATATCATATGATGAATAAAATATATTTAGTTTTGTAAAAAAGAAACAAAAAACAAATGTTCTATAGGATACCTTAAATTTAATTCCCAAATTGTTTTATTATCCTACATACGATTTTAAGCATTCATATGCTATTATATATATATATATATATATATATATATAATATATATTAATAATATATTTAAGCATTTATATGCAATTATATATGTATTAGTAATATAAAATATATTAAATATTAAAGTATGAAATTAATATATATTACATTTTATTAAACTAATCTATTATTTATTATTAGTCAATAATATTAATAATGTTATTCTTAAATTAATAGAGAGAATGACACGTGACATTAGAGAGGAATATTTGGGTTAGTATCCTGCAACGCGACCGAGGGAAAAAAACTAGTTAGAAGAAAAAAGAAAGTATTCAATCCTAACAAAACCCATGAATGGTAACAGTTCTGTTGAAAGACCGGAGGAAAAAGGAGGTGGCCTTTTCCTTTTTTTTTCTTTTCTTTTCTGTTTAGATATTTACTTGGCATTCTATTGGTCCGTTATATTACGATTTTACCTCAGTTTAAAATTAAGAATTTGCCTCATGTTCAAAGTTATGATTTTGGCTCTGTTAGAAATTACATGATTGTCATCGTTTTAGAATTTGACAAATTACGCTTTTACCCCAGCCCAAAAAACAAATTTTTTTCCCAGTTAAAAAATACAATGTTGTCATTTTAGGTTTTTTCTTAAATGTGTGTGGGGAATAGTGCCAGGCTGCTTATGGTACGATTTTTACCCCAGCTCAAATTTACGAATTTGCCCATGTTCATAATTACGGTATTGCCATCGCTTTGTCTTTTAGCAAGTTATGATTTTACATCAGTAAAAAATTAAAATTTTTCTCTCAGTTCAAAATTATATTATTGTTATTGTTTTAGTTTTTTTAGCAAAACCATAGAAATGTTTGTGTTTTAATTGGTTGACTCGATTTAATTTTTTTTTCAGTTTCAAGGAGCTGCTTAACACTCGCTTATTAGTTCTGACAAATTACAGTTTTGCCCCGAACTCAAAATTACGATCTTCCAACATTTTATGTTTTTTTTCTAGTAAAACTATAGTAGTGTTTTTAATTGATTAAGAAATATTCGGCCTATCGCCCCGTAACGCGGGCGGGCATCAACTAGTTATCTACATTCCAACGTCAATTTGTATATATCGTAAAGGTTTCTTAAAGTTTGTGCCAACACTGATGGTCGTGCCGAACGACGTCGTGAATCCTAATCTTAATCGCCACGTCATCTTCTTTCTATAAATAAATTTTCAAGTAAACGCAATTTATTTAGAAACGTAAACAATGAAGTCTTCTTGTTCAAGGGGCGATCGGAGGTTGAGTATCCTTTCTGGTCATCTGGCCCCCAGAACGATCGATAAAGAAGGCAGCGGCATCTTTTCTTCCCCTACTTCTGCCGCCGATTCCGTCTTCGCCAACGTCGTTCGTGCTCCAGAAGATCCGATTCTCGGGGTAACCATTGTCTACTTGATCTTTCATTGTTATGTTGTTTGTTCAGATAGATATTGCTTTTGCGTTTACTCGTATGATATGATGTTTCACATGTATGTTCTTATTTTTAACTCTTAAATGTATACACAGTTAGTGTAAGCGTTTCTATTTCCTATATTTTGTGTTCGTTCTATTGACCTATGTGGTTGTAACTACCGATACAATTGCATTGCATGACTTCACCAAAGGAGTAGCCTGCCTGCCTGCCCTCAAGTTATTGTATCATTTAAAACTAGAAACAGGGATACTTAGGATTTACCAACCACGGTTCAATGGATTGCCATGCCATGGCGACACTATCTTCTCATTGGGCAGTTTCAATTATGTATGTATACCCACTTGGCACCAAGCAAAGACCTTCTCATACTTAAACGTGTGGGAACTGAAAATGACAGTTGCTGTTGATCATATGGTGAAATCATTACCTTATCATTCTTTCTAATGTATGATGATGACTGACATTCAGGTTACAGTTGCATATAACAAAGACCCGAGCCCTGTCAAGCTCAATTTGGGTGTTGGTGCTTATCGCACAGAGGTAATTCGTTTATGGTCTTTTTTTTTCAACAGTTTTCAGCCATCTAGAAATTCTAATTAGGAATGTTTCAATCTTGTTACTTATCCTAGGGTCTGTAGAAAGACTATGTTTTTAGTTGCAATTTATTTGACAGGAAGGAAAACCTCTCGTATTAAATGTCGTCAGACAAGCAGAGAAGCTTCTGGTTAATGACAGGTAATCTTTACGAATATAAAATGAATAATAAGAATGTAATATACCACACAGATAAGGAAGGTTGTCACTTGCAGGTCTCGTGTCAAGGAGTATCTCCCGATTGTTGGATTGGCAGATTTTAACAAATTAAGTGCAAAACTTATACTCGGAGCTGACAGGTGTGAATTGTCATGTAATTCTATTTGATTTGAATAACTATAATATAATAAGTTGTTTTGGTTGAGCAGTCCTGCTATCCTGGGAAACCTGGTTACTACGGTTCAGTGTTTGTCTGGTACCGGGTCATTGCGAGTTGGAGCTGAGTTTCTGGCCAGACACTATTACCAAGTAAGTAATTTCATACGCGCTATACCTGGTCATTTCATCATTATTTTAATGCCATCATTTTCACTTGTGAAGCGTACTATATATATACCAAATCCAACATGGGGTAACCATGGGAAAATATTCACTCTTGCTGGTTTGACCGTGAAAACATACCGCTACTATGATCCCGTAACTCGTGGACTAAACATCCAAGGTTTGCAACAATCTTCCATCTAGCTTTTTACTGTTAAATACATACGCACACACATCCATTTATGGATGGAAATTCTACAGTATTACTTATCTGTTTGGTCTTCATTTCTTATCTAATTTTTATTCTAGAATTTTATTCTAGAATGGTGTACTATGCTAAGTTTCTCTTCATGGCCTGCATATACATTGATTGTCATGTAAATAACTTGTTACAGTCAAATTTCTGTTATGGTTCTGGTTCTCTTTACCTTTAGTTATACAGCATGTTGGGTTTTGCTTATGTTGATTATTTTTTACTCCCTGGTAGGTCTTCTATCAACATATGCATAGTGTCGTCATAATGCATGTTCAATGTCATATCATATTTGGTTAATAGTTTGTTTTATTTGAATACCGTAGTTCATTGTTTTAAGATAGTTATTTTTATTTCATTTCTGTCCTAAAACATTACACTTGAACAGGCTTACTGGAAGACCTCGGGTCTGCTCCATCAGGAGCAATTGTGCTTCTACATGCTTGTGCTCATAATCCCACTGGTGTTGATCCGACACTTGAGCAATGGGAGCAAATTAGAAGATTGATTAGATCCAAAAGTTTGTTACCATTTTTTGATAGCGCATATCAGGTGGGGTTTAATTTGGGTATAATTTATTGTTCGTCAACTTGAATGATGATAACAATATAATTAGGGTTTTGCAAGTGGAAGTCTGGATGAAGATGCTCGATCTGTCAGAATGTTTGTCGCTGATGGTGGTGAATGTTCTATAGCTCAAAGTTATGCAAAGAATATGGGCCTTTATGGTGAAAGGGTTGGTGCATTGAGCATTGTAAGTGAAGTCTTTGAATGAATACCTTGTGACTTCTTTTGAACTATATTTGACATGCGAATTTGCCAACAGGTTTGCAGGACCGCTGATGTGGCAAGTCGGGTAGAGAGCCAACTGAAACTTGTAATAAGGCCCATGTACTCCAATCCACCTATTCACGGCGCTTCAATTGTGTCTACGATCCTCAAAGACAGGTAATTGATTACAAAAAGAATTTAGGGTTTGTTAGCCTAGCCGAATTCCTCACATTCTAGTGTGAAAAATCTCGTGCAGAAACCTGTACCAAGAATGGACCCTTGAACTGAAGGCAATGGCTGACCGTATTATTACCATGCGCAAGCAGCTTTTTGACGCTTTACGTGCTAGAGGTACCTTCCTTACCTACCTCTTATGTTTGTCTTGATACTTGCTTAAAACAGAAGTTCATCTTTGCTATTTCTTCACCTCTTTAAGGGAAATATCATATTTTTTTTTGTTGGCAGAGACACCTGGTGATTGGAGCCACATTATAAAGCAAATAGGGATGTTTACTTTCACAGGGCTTAATACTAAGCAAGTGACCTTCATGACTAGAGAATACCATATTTACATGACATCTGACGGGTAAAAAAATCCTACCTTCATAACATATATATGACACACAGACATATATATATATATGGCTGTTCAATACAAAACCAAATTGAAGTAGAGAATTACAGAAATACATATACCACCATATGTATCAGATTACTTTAATGTAATACATAAGGTTGGGGGTATGTAATTGCATAATCGTCTCTTTCTGTCTCCCATTATACGTGGCCTGCAGTTCTCTACATATGGATCTTTATTGAAAATATAGGGAGGTTTAAACTAGAATCACTGAATAATTAGGAACCAGAAAAACAGTTTTTAATACATTACGTTTGAACATGCTACTTGAGTTTAGAAAGTTTTGGCTACGGTTCAAGCCATTTTCTTCTCACCTAAAGCACCAAATGAATGGAGTTATGTAATTAGCCTGGTTTGGTTCATGTGCAGGCGAATCAGCATGGCGGGTTTAAGCTCGAGGACGGTCTCTCACCTTGCAGATGCGATACACGCCGCAGTAACTACTGTCGTTTAAGTGCTTTATTACTTGCATCTGTATTCTATCTATTTGTATTCCCTAATACTTCCATTGTAATAATGGATTGATAATAATCTCAATTGTGTGTTCTTTTAGAGATAGTAAATGTCAAATTTGTTACTAAATATATTTGTCCTGGTTTCCTTCCGGACATATTCTTCCTTTTGCAATACAAAAGGAAGTCGATATTCCTTTATGATTTTGTTGCTATGAACAATGAGTAACGCCCAAATTTTATGACAATTAAGTTGTTTTTCTAAAAGGTTTTATGATTTAAACAAATGGCGTGAGTTTTCGCTGTGAATGAATGTTTTTAAAATTTAATACTTTTGGTAAAAATGTGGGGTGTTACACATACAAATAAGCAAGTCAGAGGTTATCTTGTTACAAGCTCTTGAATTTGCATATCGAGAACCACATTGAAATTATTAGTCACATGATGGTGTCCATTGGTGATGTTGGTCTTCCTTCGATATTTCAAGTCGACATACTCGATTTCCATGTTAACTATTTCAGTCTCATATTTGTCACAAAAGGACATGATATGTTTTCAAAAATAAGTCAAAATCTTTAAGTTGATACCTTTGTAATTATTCTTTGGTTGATCTAACCAACCGAATTGCATTCGCATTCATAATATCATGATCCTTTCTTTTCTTTGAAGAGCCTCACACATTATGTTAGTAACTCCCAAAATGTGCCTCATCAAATGTAAATAAAACATAAAACTAGAACTTTTCATGTATATGTGAAGTCCATTTGCTTGACTTTTATGTGCCCTATCGGATGCCGGAATTTCTATCATTCTATGTATTCAAGCACGTCAATAAAAGTAGGATATAAATGCAAGCAACGGTGAATGTTTTTCTCATGAGAATTCCAACGTGTATCTGTATCTTCGGCTCTTGCAAGTGACACTTCTTGATTCTTTCCATATTCGGTTTCAACTTCAAGATTCATTCCCAATCTCTCTTATCAAATTTATTTGTTTGCAAGTGTATCTTCGGCTCTTGCAAGTGACACTTCTTGATTCTTTCCATGTTCGGTTTCAACTTCCGGATTCATTCCCAATCTCTCTTATCAAATTTATTTGTTTGCAAGATGCACCTTGCTGAAGTATTGTGAAATACATCTATTTATCGTGTATAGTTTGTACAGTTTTCGTTTAAAAAGTATGAGATGAATGTATTCAAAGGAGAATCTCACATCTTGTAGATTAAAACAATACATACAAATGGGCAATATTAAATTATAAATTGTAGATAAAATAGTTGTAAGTGATAAATTATGTTGCCACAACATTAAAAATGAAAAAAAAATCAGCTTAACAACACCTAGATACGTTAATTAAATAACAAATTCATAAATATTTTAACTTTGTTACTTTTAATCTTTCTTTATATATTTCTATTTTACACTAATAAATAAAATAATAACCCAAGCATCGACAATTTGACATGAGCATAATAGCTTAATAATATCAAATGTATTCTTTGGATATAAACAATAATTACTAATAAAGTATAAAATAACATGTACACGTACTTATAATTTTATTAATAATATAACTTCTTTTCACAACTATATTCTTTATTTTTTTTTCACGTATTATTAATTATTTAATATTTCATTAATCCAAGCTCATCTAATACACATGTTTCTAACCTAATAATAAATAAATATAAAGAAAATGTTATAATAAGTAAATATTATATCAAAGTTCATTTTTTAATTACATATCTTGAAGACTATATATCTTAACTGATTACATTATATTTTCAACACGTGCAATGCACAAGTTATTTAAATAATAAAATTTTTAATTACTTAGTATATAAAATTACATATATCCAACCCGTGTAATATATACGATGTGACAAATGGCAAATCATCAAGTAATCCCGTACAACTAAATCGCTGTTTAACTAAATAATTATGTGCATTAGACTTAATTACGTTAAGATTGAGTCTTATAAGTCTAGCAATCCCTGGAAAATGCATTACATTTGAATATCATATGTTCGCATTTGGCGTGTCGCCCTGGGATAAAAACTATTACAGAGACTATTGGTAGATTATTCGGTTACACTATTTATGTCAGGACGGTTCTGATATGCCCTGAAATGTCATATATAGGATGATAAATAATGTTCGGCATGAAACATATACAAAACCCCACTTAAGGGAAAACAAGTACACATGTAATAACTTTCGGAAAATACATAAGTATATAATTGTCCAAACCGAGCTATAAAAGTTACATTTCCGATAAATCGGAACTAATACATGAATATTAGGAACATATATGATCATGAGTGATATCAAGGGAATTATGTATAGCCTACGGTTATCTAAACATTAATTACCCGATATCACTTCCTAATTGATCACTAATCAAGTCACAAGACGAACCGATATCCGGTGTAGCACCTAATTATCATCCAAACATTACCTAGTGAACTAGTTAGCATTAACTAGTAACATAAAACTAGTTTAACATCCTAAACTTCTAATTAATTCCTAACAACATAAGTATCTAATCTATACAACTCATCACATGCCTAAAAGATAAATAAATCAAAAACCAACCCAACCCCCCAGTGGCACCACACACCTCACGTTGTGATGATATTCAAAGATAAGAAGCATGGGTGATGTAGGGATGGATTGGTACAATACTCGTACTTATATCCATACCGGTACCGAAAATACTAGGTGCGAATTTGAAAAATATGGTACCAAATATTGTACCATACATATTGGTATGGGTATTTCGGTATGGTACCCATTTTGGTATAATTTTGTTTTTATTTCGTTTTTGAGCACTCGAGTACTAAATAGGTGATATTGACATGACTACCAATATAGTACGAGTACCAAATAGGTAAAACAATACGAGTACTATAAATACCATAGTACGAAATAAAACATAATATAAAAAAACTTTTAAAGGTCTATATAAAATTCGGTACCAGTACCCGTTTTTACCCGTACCCGTACCAATACCTAAAGTACCTAATACTAAAACCAATAAACCGGGTATCGATACATGTATCAAATACCTAAAATCAGTACGGGTACGAGTACGGTATTTGGGAACAAAACCTATCCCTAGGATGATGCATTGTTTAACAGGAGAAGTATGATGATGAAAGATGTAACGATTAGTATTTCATACTTTATATTTTTAGCAAGCTTGTATTCGCATTTCATTTTCAATCCTTGTAATCTCGAGACTTTGATCATAATGGAAATACATTTTTAATCATACTTGTTTCTTCATACATATGTGATACTTAATCAATCATAGATACGCATTTCATACGGGAGAACCGAACCATACTTGGTGTATATTTTACGTACTGAACATTAGGCATACCTAGTCATACTATACACATGCTTAAACATACATTAAAGTGCCCCAAAACACTAAACATATTGAAGAACTTGCATAATGGGCAAAAAAACAGACAACAAGGATCAAAACACAAAAAATTGCCATCAGATGTTCCTTACGATCCGCAAGCCCCTCTGACAGATATAAACTTGGACAGCTCGCGAAATTAAGTCTGAAACCCACCTTTCCAACCACTTTCCACCCCCCATCTCCTCGTATCATCTTATAACTTAATTATGACTTAAACCCTAAATCCCCATTATAAAGCCAAGCCTTCCATACCTTGTTTTCACTTTCCACACCTCAATTCTACTCTCAAACACTCAAGAATTCTCAAGAAACTTTGCAACTTTGAGCAGAAAGTTCTAAGTGTTCAAGTGAGCTTTCAACTCACTTCTCCTACTTTTCTTCATGTTTTTCTTACTTCAATCTCATTGGACAACCTCTAAGGATGTTACCCAATTTTCACCAAGGTGTAACAAGGTGGTGGATATGCTTAGAGCCTGTGTGATCGATTTTGGTGGTAGTTGGGATGCGCATCTTCCGTTGATCGAATTCTCCTATAACAACAGTTATCACTCTAGCATTAACATTGTAACACCACGACCGCGTATAAAACAACTCGCGGCGGAAACGTCAGGGGGTCATGTTACAAATTGTTTCAAACACATGGTATTTAAAGTTTTGTTTTATTGAATTAATAATTGACATTGTCTTAGAGAATTCGAAACAAAATACAACAACTATTTTAGTTTTAATCAAGGTAAGGCCAGCGTCCATCCTATGTGTAACATACTTGATCATGTATTAATACCTGAAACATATGTAAAAATAAAGTTAACATTGAATGCTGGCGAGTAACATAGGTTTTGTAAGTCAAATTCATGGCTTTGTACTTGTATTGCAATACCTCGTTCGACTACGAGAGTCGATAAGTGAAAATCTTGTAACCAAACTTGTAATAAATGTGGTTGGTATTGCAACATGTTTAACCCATTACAAAAGTTGGTATGATTAAGAAAATCTTGTAGCCATGAATCTTGACAAAAGTGTTTCCTTGGTAAAATCGTGGAGGTAATCGATTTAAAAGAACGCTTTGTATGGTTTATATACCTTTAATTGAAAACCACTCGTGTTTTGTCTAACCCGATCCTTTTTGTTTTGTGTAAATCAATTGTTCGTATTTTAATCGTCTTTGTGTAAACAAGTGTCGTCGTGGGTGAATACATTCAAGCCTGTGTTGACTTGTGTAACAAACCACCAAAGGGTTTATCAATTGCGCAGTTTCTGTCGTTCCCCAAATTTCCCCACAAACCCCGGGAAATTTGGTAACGGGATTGTCGGTCCTATGGTACCATAGCATACTACCGGTCGGCTTAGCCAAAGTTAATGAACATAATCATGTTATGGATGACACACCACCCAGTTTCACACGTTATTGAAAACATATTGTATACATATAAACCATATGCATTATTTTGAAATTCTGAAAATAGTTTAGCACAAATGAATCACCCCAAAACATTAAGAAAACCTAAATGGGGGGACTATGTACTCACCTTGGATTGTGGATGGCTTGCTTAATTGTGTTTAGCAAAGCTCAAGTGTTTCCTAATAACATACAATGCACACGTGTTAATAACCCAAGTCACTTTAGCCATATAACACGAGACAGAACCCCAACGGACTTAGTCGGGCAGAGCCTTGACATGCGTTGGTGGATCCTAAATCAATCGGTTAGGGTGGCCATACTACATGAGACAGAACCCTAACGAACTTAGTCAGACAGCGCCTTGACATGCGTCGGTGGGTCCTAAATCAATCGGGTAGGGTAACGAATTAGTGATCGGGGGTTAAGATACTTACAACGAGGCAGAGTTTGGGGATTTAGGGGGGCTCGGTATTTGAACAGAGCTTCGAGAGAGGAAGAGACGTCGATTTTCGATCGAAATGAGCGATTTGAACTCGTCCTAGACCGGCCTTTATATACCTAATTTTTGACTCTCCCGCGCATCGCGCGGGGAGACAGGGTGTCTCTCGCGTGGCGTGGGGGAAGTCACCTAGGCCTAGACTGCCACCGGTCTTAGGTAGGTTGGACACGTGTCACAAAACGGAGCCACGTGTCCTGGTACTCTTTCGCGCATCGCGGGAGATGCCCAGGATTTTGGCGCATCGCGCCTGGGAGGTCCAAGTTTTTTTTTCGTGTCGGCTTTCATCGTGCGTGTTGCGATTAAGGTCCTTGTAAGATTAAGTATTTTGTAAACAATTTTATTACAAACGTAATCGATCGAAAGCAACAACGGTTGAAATTTTGCAAATGTTACAGTCTCCCTTACATCGGGAAATTTCGTCCCGAAATTTAATCAGAGGAGACTTATGAGAAAAGGTGTGGATATTTCGCTTTCATTTGATCCTCTCGTTCCCTGGTAAATTCTGGGCCACATTTGGATTCCCAGCGAACTTCACAATTGGTATTCGACTACGCTTGAGTTTCTTGACTTCACGGTCCATAATTTCCACAGGTTTCTCGATAAAATGCATAGTGTCGTCAATACGAACTTCATCAAGAAGAATGTGGAGGTTTTCATTGGCTAAATACTTTTTCAAGTTGGACACGTGGAAGGTTGGATGAACATTTTCAAGTTCAGGAGGTAGTTCGAGTTTGTAGGCTACTTTTCCGATCTTTTCAATGATCTTAAAAGGTCCCACATATAGAGGGGCTAGTTTACCTTTCTTTCCAAACCTGACTATTCCCTTCCAAGGAGATACCTTGAGAAGAACATGGTCACCAATTTGGAATTCCAAAGGTTTGCGTCGTTTGTCAGCATAACTCTTTTGACGACTTCTAGCTGTCAAAAGGTTATTGCAAATTTTCATTATTTTGTCTGTTGTTTCTTGAATGAGTTCAGGTCTGGTGATTTGAGCTTCACTATCTTCATTCCAACAGACAGGTGAATGACATTTCGACCATAAAGAGCTTCGAATGGAGCCATGTTGATGCTAGAGTGATAACTATTGTTGTAGGAGAATTTGATCAAAGGCAGATGCAAATCCCATACCACCAAAGTCTATCACACAGGCTCTAAGCATATCCTCAAGTGTTTGGATTGTCCTTTTGGTTTGTCCATCAGTTTGGGGATGATATGCGGTGCTTAGATTTAATTTGGTTCCCATGGCAGATTGCATGGTTGTCTAGAAACGAGATGAGAAACGAGCATCACAATCTGAAAATGATGTTCAAAGGAACACCATGACGAGATACAATCTAATCAATATAGATCTTAGCAAGTTTGTCACTAGAGAAGTCCTCACGAATTGGCAAAAAGTGTGCTGACTTAGTCAGACTGTCAATGACTACCCAAATGGCGTCATGGCCTCTAGAAGTGTGTGGTAACTTAGTGATGAGATCCATAGCGATGTTCTCCCATTTCCATACTGGAACTTCTGGTGGTTCGAGAAAACCGGAGGGACGTTGATGTTCTGCCTTGATTTTAAGACAAGTAAGGCATTTGGACACGTACAAAGCTATATCCTTCTTCAGACCTGGCCACCAATACTGGGTACGAAGATCCATGTACATTTTGTCTGTACCGGATGGATAGAGTAACGTGACTTGTGTGCTTCGTCCATCAATAAGGTATGAAGATTATCTTGGTTTGGAACCCATAAACGATTCAAGAAATAGAGTAACCCATCATCTTTAGTTTCAAGTTGAAGTTCAAGATTATGCGGTAGTTCATTATTCATCAAGCTTTGGGTTATGCAAGTACGTTGGGCTTGGAAAATACGAGATTTGATATCTAATTGGACATGAACACAGTGAAGTTTGACATTATCTTTGAGACTAAGTGTGTGTGCTACCACATTCGCCCTACCAGTATGGTAACGAATTTCGCAGTCATAATCGTTCAAAAGTTCGATCCAACGTCATTGTCTCATGTTTAGTTCCTTTTGATTAAAAATGTGCTGGAGACTTTTGTGGTCAGTGAAAACCACACATTTAGTACCATAGAGGTTAATGTCTCCAAATTTTGAGAGCGAAAACAACAATACCTAACTCAAGATCATGAGTTGTGTAGTTCTTTTCGTAGATTTTCAATTTCCTTGATGCATATGCTATGACTTTGTCTCTTTGCATGAGAACACAATCAAGGCCTAGATGATGTGTGCTAAACAGACTACCAAAATTAACTAAATTAGACTCTCTAATCTAGACACTAAGTTTTAAATTTATAAACCTAGACTCTACCTAAACCTAAACCTAAACCACACAACTGACAAGTGTACCGGTCAATGCAGTATAGCTAAAGTAAGTCCGAGTATCGAACCCACGAGACTCTACTAATTACGTTAACGACTCGATCTAGACTACGACAGACACGACTCAACTGCTTTAATTGTTGGGGGGGGGGGGGTTACTGAAAATCTAAGGAAATTTATTAGAGTAATTATTAACTAAAATTATGTGAATACGAACTAATACGAAGACTGTTCTCAGATGGTGATGAAGACTACCTAAACTAGAATCCTGGATTGATATTACGAATTTACCAATTAAGTCAATTACATGTTTATGGAACCGGGATCTTATGATACTAAACCTATTAAACACCAACTAAGCCCCTCAACCCTTCTCGAGGTGAAACTTATGGCATTACCTAGGCCATTAATCCTATCGGTTGATTAGACGTCTTTCCAGTTGTCTAATGATTGTGTAAGTACCCTAATGTTGACCTACTCTTTTCCAATTATAGATCTAGGGTAGTTTGAATATCTTAACTTGACTTGATAGACTAATAAACCGACGGGTAACTAATTCATAACTTTTTCCAAAGCCTGTCTACAGCAATTCGTCGGGGAAGACCTACCAATAACCCCTCACCTTCTAGCTATTAGGACTAGCATAACACTAAAATCTAGCACACCATTAACTAATGCTTCTAAGGTTTATTGGCCGATTAACCCTAAAGATTATAAATTTATCCTGTGATATAGACACTCACCAAAATTCACAACCTAGTATGAATCTATTCCGTGATATAGACAGTCACCAATAATCATACGAAGCACTAGAAAACAATAAACCAAATTAAAGTACGCATACACACCAAGCAATATAGACAAACTCTTTACAAAACACAATTAACCCATAAAAACATTCAATTAACGAAAAAGGTTGAAACTTTATTCAATCCATTCATCATAGTCTAGGCAGTAAAAAGAATTTAGCCGAGCAAAGTAATGAAAAAGAAACAAGTCTTAAACAAATAATAAATCATAATATCAAGTTTGAAAAACACAAAGTTACTAAAATTGAACACTAATTATTTGCAAACCGGGACTTTAATCTTGAACCCTTCTCTGCTCCTCTCCTTCGCCGTCAAACTTGCGGCCCCCTTGTTCGTTCGTACGTAGCCCACAACCCCTTCTGCCGTCTGATATCCAATTCGTATGTGGCAGCCCTCGTTGTGTATATGGCCCCGTTTGATATATATGGATTATCTTTTAATATGGTGTCACAGTTTGATCAAAATACTGACTCTACTAGCATGGGCCTGGGCTCGGTCAATAAAAGATCAAAAATATGGGCTGCTCATGATACTCTAATGACCCAGAAAACAATTACAAATGGGACATAATTGTTTCGGTCAACAGAATATGAATGATCAAATAATTCTAAAACTTGGTCATTAGTGGGACCTACATAGCACATGATGGCATTCTTTACTTATTTTCTTTTGTCGTGACTTTGTAGAATGCATGAATGAATTAACTAAGTTTCTAGCAACTTGTTAATTATTGTCCCTCGTCTTTTATAAAATAGAGATGGTGGCCTCGGCTCACTTAAAAAAAATAGCGGCAATTTTAATTCGGTCATTTGCGCCCTGCTCTGCCAAACTGGCTGATGATTTCTTTATTATTCATTTTCGCTACATTCGCACCAGGACCTAGCAAAACACAAAACAATATAATATACACTAAAAACTAAAAATAATAAATAAAAACTATATAAAAATCATACACTTTACAGATGACAAATATGTGTATTTAACTCAAATCAAATATCCCCGCACTTACTCTTTTTTCGTCCCCTGAAAAAGACTTATGCAAACGGAATCAGAGGCAGACAATCATTCGGGTCAAAAGTTATTTATACTTATTAAAGTCAAAACTTGTGTTAGCCACGATTGCAAATATATTTGTCCCTTTAAACCCGAGCCTGGTTCCAACCCCTTATCATGCAATTTAAGTGTAAGTGCGGTCGATCTACCTAGGGTCTCACACTAGAAGTCATAGTACACCTAATCATGCCTCAAGCTTATAGAACAAAAGGAATAGTCATTGGACTATTTCCTAACCGTTTTATACCAAAATCAAGAGAATTTAAAATCATTTTTTTCATTTTTTTTTCTTTCTTTTTTTTCTTTTGAGCTTAGACTTTGCTTTACCTAACCCAGAGATTGTCTCAACTAGAGTCACCATCCCCGAGAGCGACAACGTGAGCGTCGGTAATATTTTGCAATTTTGATTTCGACACATCCCAGAGGCATTCTAAGTCAGAGTCACTATCCCCAACGAAGATTACGTAGGCATGTGCTACTTTCTTTAGTTTCTAGCTCAATTATTATACTTTTTATCATGATTAAAAATTCTAGAAATTTTAGCTTATAACGACACTCCTTATACTATATTGGCGGTTTCAATTTCCCATTTTTCCTAGATAAGAACCCATTAGCAAACCGACAATTAAGGTATATTTAGATCAAAGGAACCTAGAACCAAGTCGAGCCTACCCGCATATCCCAAACTAGACACAAGCTCAACTTTTTATTTTCCTATTATTATTATTTGAACCCGAACAAAAATCCACCTTTTCTATCATTTTCCGTTCTTTATTTTGCAAACATCTAAAACAAGAACATTTTCTACTTTTTTTCAAATTTATGACTCAAGACACTACTAACTAGACACTAAACGATAGTTTCCCATCCCCGCACTTAAACTCTACTTGCCCTCAATGTAGGAATAGAAACCGACTAAAAAAACTAAAATAAATAAGAATAAAAAAACAAGGGCAAATCAGAAAGGACTTAGCTGGTTATATAACACGTAAGCTCCAAACACTCTCGACCAATCCAGCTCCAATCGTATAGCATTTTGGTCGCGATCGGCTACTCTGACACTAATACGATTGGAAAATCCTCGTCGTCGAAAAGCAGCTCCAAAATCACCCGAACGGCGTTAGTACGGGTGGCACAAATAAAACCTGCATAATCAAAAACAAAGAAAAACCAAAGCAGTATCTACTCTAAAAAAACTCAAAAACTACTAACTAAGACTCATTAATCAATATACAAAAACTACAACTCTATACAAACTCAACAAACTCTATGAAACCTCCCCACACTTGAATTTAATCAGGAGGCTTCTCTTTGACCCGGACCCTGTCTAACCCATTTAATTCCACCGGTCCTCAAAAACAGTTAAAAATATAATGGTGGAATTATAAAATACTCTAAAAAATGTAAACAGGTCAGACCAATAGAATTTAAACTTACCTGAACGAAACCGGATGCCCGACAAATATCGAAAAGACTGGTCATGCTCCAACAACTCCTTCCTTACCAAGGGCCAGCCGTGGTGTTCATCCTCTTCCACCACTTTGTCTACTTTTTGTGACTTCTTGATCTCCAGTCGGCTTCCCTTCCAATAATGCTTCTAATTTGATCAAATCGCCAACCGGGTCAAACATTTCTTCATCTACTAGAGTTGATAGATTAACCAACTCGTCACCAAACTCCATCTCCCATGAGAGGATATGATCATCCCCCACTTCTGATGCATCAGACATGTCCCATATTGGGTCAGTGGGATGAAAATCATCCTAAAAAATATCTGGATTACTGGGAGGCTGCCGATACGGATCATGCTAATATGTGAAATACCCATGTGAATGATATGACTGCAGCTGCACAAAGGGGTTAGCATAATCATGTGTAGAGGACCCCTCATATTGTGGACATTTAACAGTAAAATGAGGTCTTCCACAAATCTCGCACATATTTAAGACTCAAGAAAAATAAAAGACACAGACACTTAGACTCCTACGACTCAATATACAAACAATTAGCATGTATGAGATTAAGCAAGTCTAAACAAAGTAGTTAAAGCAATTGCCAAAGAGTCCCCAGCAACGGCGCCAAAAACTTGATGTGTGCTAAACAGACTACTAAAATTAACTAAATTAGACTCTCTAATCTAGACACTAAGTTTTAAATTTATAAACTTAGACTCTACCTAAACCTAAACCACAAAACCGACAAGTGTACCGGTCAATGCAATACAACTAAAGTAAGTCCGAGTATCGAACCCATGAGACTACTAATTACGTTAACGACTCGATCTAGACTATGACAGACACAGAAAGACACGACTCAACTGCTTTAATTGTTTTGGGGGGGGGGGGTGGGTTACTGAAAATCTAAGGAAATTTATTAAAAATGTGTTGGAGACTTTGTGGTCCTTGAAAACCACGCATTTTGTACCGTTAGATAATGTCTCCAAATTTTTAGAGCGAAAACAACAACACCCAACTCAAGATCATGAGTCGTGTAGTTCTTTTCGTGAATTTTCAGCTGTCTTGATGCATAGGCTATAACTTTGTTTCTTCGCATGAGAACACAGCCAAGGCTTAAGTTCGATGCATCACAATATATGATAAAATCGTCGTGGCCCTCAGGTAAAGATATTACAAAGTTTCTGTTTCAGGTTCTGGAACGCTTCTTCTTGTTTAGGTCCTCACTCAAAAGGTTTATTCTTTTGAGTTAAAGCAGTACGGGGAACCGCAATCTTTGAGAAGTTTGCAATAAAGCGACGATATAACCTGCAAGACCCAAAAATGAACGAACTTCAGTAGGAGTTGTAGGTGTATCCCATTCCTTAATCGCACTGATTTTGGTGGGATCTACATGTATACCTTGTTAGTTAACAATGTGTCCCAAGAATTGAACCGCATTGAGACAAAATTCACACTTGGAGAATTTGGCGTAAAGTTGTTCTTTCTTTAGGAGTTCCATGGTTAAACGTAGATGTTGCTCGTGATCGGCTCGAGACTTTGAATAAATCAAAATGTCATCAATGAAAACGATGATGAACTTGTCCAAATAAGGCTTACAAACCCTATTCATCAAGTCCATGAAGACAGCAGGAGCATTTGTCAATCCAAAAGGCATAACTGTGAACTCCTAATGATCGTATCGTGTGCGGAAAGCTGTCTTGGGGATATCTTCCTCGAAAACACGAAGCTGATGATACCAAGAACGTAGATCAATCTTTGAGAAGCAGGTGGCACCTTGTAGCTGATCAAAGAGATCATCAATGCGAGGTAGGGGATATCGATTCTTGATTGTGAGTTTGTTGAGCTCTCGGTAATCGATACACATACGAAAAGATCCATCTTTCTTTTTCACAAATAGGACTGGAGCGCCCCAAGGTGAAAAGCTCGATCGAATAAATCCTTTGTCAGACTCGTCCTGAAGCTGTTTTGACAACTCTTGCATCTCAGACGGTGCAAGACGGTATGGAGATTTAGCAATAGGGTTGGCACCAGGTACAAGATCTATACGAAACTCAACTTGTCGTGCTAGGGGTAAACCAGGTAGCTCTTCAGGAAAAACCTCAGAATAATCCCGAACAACGGGGATGTCCTGAATAGATTTGCCCTTACCTTTCTCTTCTACGATATGTGCTAAGAAGGCAACATAATTCTATCGTAGGTATTTATGGGCTTGGGTACATGTCATGATTTTAAGGCTACTAACGGGTTTTTCTCCACGAACCTCTAAGGTTTCACCAGACGAAAGGGGTATACGGACGATCTTATCAAAACAGATCACCTCAGCATGATGTTTAGATAACCAGTTCATCGCTACTATGATATCAAAGCTCCCAAGTTGCATTGGCGTGAGATCAATGGCAAAAAGATGGTTGGCAATCACGAATGACAGAATCAAGTTTTAGGGGTTCGCCACTAGCTATTTCGACTGTCAAGGGCTTTCCTAGTTTGGTTCTAGGCATTGAAAGCAACGATTCAAAAGCTAGGGACACAAAACTTCTATCAGCACCCGAATAAAAAAGAATTGAAGCAGGTTGGTTGTTAACGAAGAACGTACCGCTCACCACCTCATTGTCTGCCTGTGCCTCGTTCGCATTAATGTTGAAAGCTCGTCCACGAGCCTGGTTCGCATTTGCCAACTTTGGGCAATTGTTTCAGTAGTGGGTAAGATCCCCACAATTGTAGCAAGAACCAGCTGGATAGTGAGGTCGTACTGGATTGGCTGGCTGAACAGGGTTTTGGACCACATTATTCGGGGCAGGAGCTGAGCGACAAGTGTTGGCCAAATGGCCAGATCTACCACAGTTTGTACAAATACGACATGGAAGATGGGGCTGGTGGTGACTGCTGCACTTGTTGCACAAAGGTGCAATGCTGACATATTGTTTCTTGGCTGGTGGTTGAGCAGGCTGATTTGGAGCAGCTTGATTAGGCTGTGTAACAATAGCAAAGTTCTTGGAAGCCTTACGCTTCCTCGACTTCTTGGAGGTTTCAGCTTTGTTACCCTTTCGCTTCTTAGACTTATCAGACGGTTTCTTATCACCCTTATGGTGGAGTTTACCCTTTTTAACTTGTGATTCAGTCAGTGTTGCAGCTAACTCAATGGCTTGCCTAACAGAAGTAGGGTTGCTGCCGGTGACAATATCCTGAACCGGGTCAGGAAGAGCATTTATATACTTTTCAATCGCCTTATCCAAAGGCGTCACCATAGCAGGACATAACAAGCTTAATTCCTCATACCAATCGGTGTAAGCATGATGTTCTCCACTGTCTTGCTTTAGGTCGTGGAATTCATTTTCAAGCGCCCTATGCTCGCGACGAGGGCAGAACTCTTTCATCATCAGAGCCCTGAGTTCTTCCCAAGTTTGACCCATCGCAACATCAACACCCCTATCTCTCACCACTCCGTTCCACCACGTGACCGCCCTCTTTTGGAACACGCTCGAAGCAAACTCGACTTTACGCTCATTCGGACATTGGACATGGCGAAAAGTACTCTCAAGACTCTCGAACCACTGTAGGAGCCCAGTTGCTCCCTCAGAACCACTAAAGTTGAAGGGTTTAGCCGAATTAAACTGTTTAAAGTTGCACGAAGCAGGTGCATTATTGTTGGCTTGGTTTATTTGAGTTATGAGATTGGGCAACACAACAGCAATCTGTTGAGCTATAATAGCTGCCACAGCGGCATCCGGATTTGCATTAACGTCACGTCGAGGAGGCATTCTAAAAGAGAGAAAAACATGAGAGAAAATGAGTGAGATGAATGTTGGATAATCAAAATGAAATGTTATAAATATCGACGAAATGCAAGGATGGTGGTCATTTGTTCGTTACACCAAACAAACAAACGACACACAGTGACTAATCAAAGTAAATGGGTATTTATAATGTATCGTGAAGACATGCTTTAGCCTATAAGTGGACACTCACCCCAAGAGTTCCCTGGTAAGAGTGACTGGTCCGATTAAGTGGATTTGTACGAACACTCTAGCCTTAGACAAAAAACTCAGGGTACAGGCACCCACCCTTCCAGATTACATGTGTTCACATTATTAAAACCCAAACTTTGACGAGATTTTGAAAACTTTGAAGGCTTTTTAAGCGAAAAACGAGTCATCCAAGAATAGATGATTGATTTCAAAATCGTTTTGAAAATTGTGTTTCTGTTTTGGTATTCACCTAAGGATAGGTGACATTATTGTTTTAAGATCTAAACACAAGTTTCAAATTAATGAAATTTAATCATTTTGGCTTATCTGATTTAACAGATTAGCTTCCAGCCCGTTGTCAATTAGATTTCCACCAGTTTAGCACCTTACTAGACTTCGAAGATCCGTTCTCTAACATTGGCTTGTTGAAACTAATGTAGAAACAAAATCTTTTTGTATTTTTGTAAGTTTATGCTAAAACACACTGAAAATCTTTTTGGTTTTAATATGTAAAGTAGATAAACTATGTACAGAACAAAGTAAACTATGTACAAACATATTTACAGACATATTTTTGTGAATTCATGTCTAAGGATCATATCAGTTATTTGAGACATATCACCAGTACCGTTGACCTTTTGATGACTTTTAAGTTTTAAACTTGTTTACCTAGACTGTCGATATATTTGTCCACTTAAACTTCGACACATTTCTCAATTGTTCCAAGATATGTTAGGTATGAATTATGAAACTTGACTTAACTATGGTTCCCATCTCAGAATATACTCCCGTATCAAGATTCCCTAGATTTCATCTTACAGGTGAATATAGCGTAATTGATATCTGTATCTGGGTTAATGCGAAGCCTTGAGAGCTCAGGTTAATACCACCGTATCGACAAAGAGATGAAGGCTCGACTTATAGGTGTGTTCCACCTTAGGAATCTTTTAAGCACTGCAAATGATTAAATCTTTCGATTCTTTTCAGCTTTGCATGCAGTTTAGGGGTTTTTTAGCAAAAGCATTATAGAAGTTCTAGGCTATTGCTTCCGCAAAATCAGAAGAACTTGTATAATACCCCATATATCAACTATCTATAAAGACCTCGTATCTCAGAATCAGGCAATCTCTCAAACGAAATTTCGGAGTACTAAGTCCATATATCCGAGAGATGTTAATCCACAGAATTAAGCAGTTGTAAAATTTAGTTTACATCTCAGAAACAATTTACTGAACGTGTAAAGCCTATCGACACATCCACAGTAAGACTTGTCTATCACTTTTAAACTTTACAATTCTTTAGCATACTGTGATAGTCCACTGATGTACTATCATTTCTTTTATGACACTAAATTCCATTTGTCTTTTTCTATGTTTTTGTACTTTTTGAAAATTTTTGTATGTTTTTGTATTTTCTCCAATATTTCTCCCCCTAAAATCAAAAACATATTTTTGTATTTTAGTTTTTAAAGAAATACTAATCTAAAAGATATAACAAACCAATGTGGATCACGTGAACTCGTCGTTCGATCCGTATTCAACCTCTGCTTCCTCACCTGTCAACAAATTTTTAATACCGTTAAGCCTCATTAGATATTTAAATCTTATTAAAGGAAAAGCTTTGGTATAAAAATAAGCTTTTTGTTCATCGGTGTGGATTTTTTCTATTCGCACCAACTTACCTGGACGAAACCGGATGCCCGACAAATATCGAAAAGACTAGTCATGCTCCAACAACTCCTTCCTTACCAAGGGCCAGCGATGGTGTTCATCCTCTTCCACCACTTTGTCTACTTTTTGTGACTTCTTGATCTCCAGTCGGCTTCCCTTCCAATAATGCTTCTAATTTGATCAAATCGCCAACCGGGTCAAACATTTCTTCATCTACTAGAGTTGGTAGATTAACCAACTCGTCACCAAACTCCATCTCCCATGAGAGGATATGATCATCCCCCACTTCTGATGCATCAGACATGTCCCATATTGGGTCAGTGGGATGAAAATCATCCTAAAAAATATCTGGATTACTGGGAGGCTGCCGATACGGATCATGCTAATATGTGAAATACCCATGTGAATGATATGACTGCAGCTGCACAAAGGGGTTAGCATAATCATGTGTAGAGGACCCCTCATATTGTGGACATTTAACAGTAAAATGAGGTCTTCCACAAATCTCGCACATATTTAAGACTCAAGAAAAATAAAAGACACAGACACTTAGACTCCTACGACTCAATATACAAACAATTAGCATGTATGAGATTAAGCAAGTCTAAACAAAGTAGTTAAAGCAATTGCCAAAGAGTCCCCAGCAACGGCGCCAAAAACTTGATGTGTGCTAAACAGACTACTAAAATTAACTAAATTAGACTCTCTAATCTAGACACTAAGTTTTAAATTTATAAACTTAGACTCTACCTAAACCTAAACCACAAAACCGACAAGTGTACCGGTCAATGCAATACAACTAAAGTAAGTCCGAGTATCGAACCCATGAGACTACTAATTACGTTAACGACTCGATCTAGACTATGACAATCACAGAAAGACACGACTCAACTGCTTTAATTGTTTTGGGGGGGGGGTGGGTTACTGAAAATCTAAGGAAATTTATTAAAAATGTGTTGGAGACTTTGTGGTCCTTGAAAACCACGCATTTTGTACCGTTAGATAATGTCTCCAAATTTTTAGAGCTAAAACAACAACACCCAACTCAAGATCATGAGTCGTGTAGTTCTTTTCGTGAATTTTCAGCTGTCTTGATGCATAGGCTATAACTTTGTTTCTTCGCATGAGAACACAGCCAAGGCTTAAGTTCGATGCATCACAATATATGATAAAATCGTCGTGGCCCTCAGGTAAAGATATTACAAAGTTTCTGTTTCAGGTTCTGGAACGCTTCTTCTTGTTTAGGTCCTCACTCAAAAGGTTTATTCTTTTGAGTTAAAGCAGTACGGGGAACCGCAATCTTTGAGAAGTTTGCAATAAAGCGACGATATAACCTGCAAGACCCAAAAATGAACGAACTTCAGTAGGAGTTGTAGGTGTATCCCATTCCTTAATCGCACTGATTTTGGTGGGATCTACATGTATACCTTGTTAGTTAACAATGTGTCCCAAGAATTGAACCGCATTGAGACAAAATTCACACTTGGAGAATTTGGCGTAAAGTTGTTCTTTCTTTAGGAGTTCCATGGTTAAACGTAGATGTTGCTTGTGATCGGCTCGAGACTTTGAATAAATCAAAATGTCATCAATGAAAACGATGATGAACTTGTCCAAATAAGGCTTACAAACCCTATTCATCAAGTCCATGAAGACAGCAGGAGCATTTGTCAATCCAAAAGGCATAACTGTGAACTCCTAATGATCGTATCGTGTGCGGAAAGCTGTCTTGGGGATATCTTCCTCGAAAACACGAAGCTGATGATACCAAGAACGTAGATCAATCTTTGAGAAGCAGGTGGCACCTTGTAGCTGATCAAAGAGATCATCAATGCGAGGTAGGGGATATCGATTCTTGATTGTGAGTTTGTTGAGCTCTCGGTAATCGATACACATACGAAAAGATCCATCTTTCTTTTTCACAAATAGGACTGGAGCGCCCCAAGGTGAAAAGCTCGATCGAATAAATCCTTTGTCAGACTCGTCCTGAAGCTGTTTTGACAACTCTTGCATCTCAGACGGTGCAAGACGGTATGGAGATTTAGCAATAGGGTTGGCACCAGGTACAAGATCTATACGAAACTCAACTTGTCGTGCTAGGGGTTAAACCAGGTAGCTCTTCAGGAAAAACCTCAGAATAATCCCGAACAACGGGGATGTCCTGAATAGATTTGCCCTTACCTTTCTCTTCTACGATATGTGCTAAGAAGGCAACATAATTCTATCGTAGGTATTTATGGGCTTGGGTACATGTCATGATTTTAAGGCTACTAACGGGTTTTTCTCCACGAACCTCTAAGGTTTCACCAGACGAAAGGGGTATACGGACGATCTTATCAAAACAGATCACCTCAGCATGATGTTTAGATAACCAGTCCATCGCTACTATGATATCAAAGCTCCCAAGTTGCATTGGCGTGAGATCAATGGCAAAAAGATGGTTGGCAATCACGAATGACAGAATCAAGTTTTAGGGGTTTGCCACTAGCTATTTCGACTGTCAAGGGCTTTCCTAGTTTGGTTCTAGGCATTGAAAGCAACGATTCAAAAGCTAGGGACACAAAACTTCTATCAGCACCCGAATAAAAAAGAATTGAAGCAGGTTGGTTGTTAACGAAGAACGTACCGCTCACCACCTCATTGTCTGCCTGTGCCTCGTTCGCATTAATGTTGAAAGCTCGTCCACGAGCCTGGTTCGCATTTGCCAACTTCGGACAATTGTTTCAGTAGTGGGTAAGATCCCCACAATTGTAGCAAGAACCAGCTGGATAGTGAGGTCGTACTGGATTGGCTGGCTGAACAGGGTTTTGGACCACATTATTCGGGGCAGGAGCTGAGCGACAAGTGTTGGCCAAATGGCCAGATCTACCACAGTTTGTACAAATACGACATGGAAGATGGGGCTGGAGGTGACTGCTGCACTTGTTGCACAAAGGTGCAATGCTGACATATTGTTTCTTGGCTGGTGGTTGAGCAGGCTGATTTGGAGCAGCTTGATTAGGCTGTGTAACAATAGCAAAGTTCTTGGAAGCCTTACGCTTCCTCGACTTCTTGGAGGTTTCAGCTTTGTTACCCTTTCGCTTCTTAGACTTATCAGACGGTTTCTTATCAACGTTACGATGGAGTTTACCCTTTTTAACTTGTGATTCAGTCAGTGTTGCAGCTAACTCAATGGCTTGCCTAACAGAAGTAGGGTTGCTGCCGGTGACAATATCCTGAACCGGGTCAGGAAGAGCGTTTATATACTTTTCAATCGCCTTATCCAAAGGCGTCACCATAGCAGGACATAACAAGCTTAATTCCTCATACCAATAGGTGTAAGCATGATGTTCTCCACTGTCTTGCTTTAGGTCGTGGAATTCATTTTCAAGCGCCCTATGCTCGCGACGAGGGCAGAACTCTTTCATCATCAGAGCCCTGAGTTCTTCCCAAGTTTGACCCATCGCAACATCAACACCCCTATCTCTCACCACTCCGTTCCACCACGTGACCGCCCTCTTTTGGAACACGCTCGAAGCAAACTCGACTTTACGCTCATTCGGACATTGGACATGGCGAAAAGTACTCTCAAGACTCTCGAACCACTGTAGGAGCCCAGTTGCTCCCTCAGAACCACTAAAGTTGAAGGGTTTAGCCGAATTAAACTGTTTAAAGTTGCACGAAGCAGGTGCATTATTGTTGGCTTGGTTTATTTGAGTTATGAGATTGGGCAACACAACAGCAATCTGTTGAGCTATAATAGCTGCCACAGCGGCATCCGGATTTGCATTAACGTCACGTCGAGGAGGCATTCTAAAAGAGAGAAAAACATGAGAGAAAATGAGTGAGATGAATGTTGGATAATCAAAATGAAATGTTATAAATATCGACGAAATGCAAGGATGGTGGTCATTTGTTCGTTACACCAAACAAACAAACGACACACAGTGACTAATCAAAGTAAATGGGTATTTATAATGTATCGTGAAGACATGCTTTAGCCTATAAGTGGACACTCACCCCAAGAGTTCCCTGGTAAGAGTGACTGGTCCGATTAAGTGGATTTTTACGAACACTCTAGCCTTAGACAAAAAACTCAGGGTACAGGCACCCACCCTTCCAGATTGCATGTGTTCACATTATTAAAACCCAAACTTTGACGAGATTTTGAAAACTTTGAAGGCTTTTTAAGCGAAAAACGAGTCATCCAAGAATAGATGATTGATTTCAAAATCGTTTTGAAAATTGTGTTTCTGTTTTGGTATTCACCTAAGGATAGGTGACATTATTGTTTTAAGATCTAAACACAAGTTTCAAATTAAAGAAATTTAATCATTTTGGCTTATCTGATTTAACAGATTAGCTCCCAGCCCGTTGTCAATTAGATTTCCACCAGTTTAGCACCTTACTAGACTTCGAAGATCCGTTCTTTAACATTGGCTTGTTGAAACTAATGTAGAAACAAAATCTTTTTGTATTTTTGTAAGTTTATGCTAAAACACACTGAAAATCTTTTTGGTTTTAATATGTAAAGTAGATAAACTATGTACAGAACAAAGTAAACTATGTACAAACATATTTACAGACATATTTTTGTGAATTCATGTCTAAGGATCATATCAGTTATTTGAGACATATCACCAGTACCGTTGACCTTTTGATAACTTTTAAGTTTTAAACTTGTTTACCTAGACTGTCGATATATTTGTCCACTTAAACTTCGACACATTTCTCAATTGTTCCAAGATATGTTAGGTATGAATTATGAAACTTGACTTAACTATGGTTCCCATCTCAGAATACACTCCCGTATCAAGATTCCCTAGATTTCATCTTACAGGTGAATATAGCGTAATTGATATCTGTATCTGGTTAATGCGAAGCCTTGAGAGCTCAGGTTAATACCACCGTATCGACAAAGAGATGATGGCTCGACTTATAGGTGTGTTCCACCTTAGGAATCTTTTAAGCACTGCAAATGATTAAATCTTTCGATTCTTTTCAGCTTTGCATGCAGTTTAGGGGTTTTTTAGCAAAAGCATTATAGAAGTTCTAGGCTATTGCTTCCGCAAAATCAGAAGAACTTGTATAATACCCCATATATCAACTATCTATAAAGACCTCGTATCTCAGAATCAGGCAATCTCTCAAACGAAATTTCGGAGTACTAAGTCCATATATCCGAGAGATGTTAATCCACAGAATTAAGCAGTTGTAAAATTTAGTTTACATCTCAGAAACAATTTACTGAACGTGTAAAGCCTATCGACACATCCACAGTAAGACTTGTCTATCACTTTTAAACTTTACAATTCTTTAGCATACTGTGATAGTCCACTGATGTACTATCATTTCTTTTATGACACTAAATTCCATTTGTCTTTTTCTATGTTTTTGTACTTTTTGAAAATTTTTGTATGTTTTTGTATTTTCTCCAATATTTCTCCCCCTAAAATCAAAAACATATTTTTGTATTTTAGTTTTTAAAGAAATACTAATCTAAAAGATATAACAAACCAATGTGGATCACGTGAACTCGTCGTTCGATCCGTATTCAACCTCTGCTTCCTCACCTGTCAACAAATTTTTAATACCGTTAAGCCTCATTAGATATTTAAATCTTATTAAAGGAAAAGCTTTGGTATAAAAATAAGCTTTTTGTTCATCGGTGTGGATTTTTTCTATTCGCACCAACTTCTTTTCGTAGAAGTCACGAATGAAGTGATAACGAATTTCTATGTGTTTAGTACGAGAGTGATGAACAGGATTTTTAGTGATGTCGATTGCTGCCTTATTATCTACATATAAAGGCGTATCAAGAAATTGCAATCCATAGTCCCTCATCTGTTGTTGAATCCATAGGATTTGTGAACAACAGCTGGAAGCAGAAATGTATTCTGCCTCACAGGTGGAAAGAGAGACTGTGGTTTGTTTCTTGCATTGCCACGTTACTAAGCGTGTTCCAAAGAACTGGCAACCGGCCATTGTAGATTCAGAATTCAGCTTGTCCACCCTGAAGTCCGAATCAGCGTATCCCGTTAGATCAAAGTTATCGTTCTTTGGATACCACAAGCCGGTGCTTGGACATCCTTTCAAGTAACGGAATATTCTTTTGACTATCTGCATGTGTGACACTCGAGGACAGGACTGATATCTCGCGCAAAGGTAGGTAGGATACATGATATCTAGGCGAGATGCTGTCCGATACATCAGAGATCCTATCATCGGCCGATAGAGTGTATCATCCACTTTGGTTCCTATTTCGTCAATGTAAATCCCATGATTCAGTGCCAGCGGAGTCGAAAGCGGCTTCGGCTATCCATTTCAAACTTCTTCAGAATATCGTGAACGTATTTTGTTTGATGAATGAATTTGCCATCTGGTAACTGATCGACCTTTAATCCGAGGAAAAATTTCATTTCGCCCATAGAAGACATCTCGAATTTCTTCTTCATGATCTTGTCGAACTCTTGCAAAGACTATCATCTGTTGAACCAAAGATGATATCATCCACATAGATTTGTACGATGATTAATTGACTTCTGACTTCCTTGGTAAACAATGTACTATCCATTGTGCCTCTAGTAAAGCCGTTTCCAACGAGATGTTGAGATAACGTCTCGTACCAAGCTCTTGGGGCTTGGTGTAATCCGTATAAGGCTTTGTCTAGGAGATAAGCTTTGTTCTTGTTCAGCGGATCGACGAAACCCGGTGGTTGGCCGATGTACACTTGTTCGCATAGCTTACCATAGAGAAATGCGGATTTCACATCTAACTGGTACACCTTAAAACCTTTCCAAGCTGCGAATGCAAGGAAAATGCGGATTGACTCTAATCGTGCAACAGGTGCATGTACTTCGGTATAGTCAATTCCTTTTTACTGGTGGAAACCTTTGACAACCAACCGAGCTTTGTTTCTAACTATCACACCCCGATCATCCTTTTTACACTTGAAGACCCACTTCGTGTCTATAGCTTTCTGCTTTGGTGGTAAGTCTACAAGTCTCCAAACTCCCAGTTTCTCGAACTGTAACAGTTCCTCTTGCATTGCTATCACCCAGTTCTCATCACCTAAAGCTTAATTCACAGTCTTTGGCTCTATTTGAGATATAAAACAAGAATAGTAGCAGTAGTCTTGAGTAGGAGCAACTCGGGCATAGAAACAACTTAATGCTTTGTTGATTTGATTTCTTGTTCGCACACCAGTCTGTAATTCACCAATAATATTTGTTGAAGGATGATAAGAATAAGATCGTCGTATCTCTTCGCTAGGAACATCAACTGTTCTGTTCTGATTTGAGACATTCAGATCAACATTCAAATCAACTTTAGGAGCACTAGATGTAGCTTCATTTTGATTGCTCAGGCCAACAAATTGATTCAACATGTTTGTTATCTACTCGGATTCTTCATCGGAAGAAGATTCTTCATCATCATCGAAAGTCGGAGCTACATCAGAGTCGGAATTCTAATTCTCAGAAGTATTGGGCTCTGTAGTTGCATTTCCTGGTTCAGTGGAAACATTTGCTGGAGTTATAGTAGGTTCTGCTTCAGAAACTTGTTCAACCGGAACACCACCATTACTCAGACCTACACCAGAAGACGAAGTACCAAATGTGGGTTGTAACCACAATTGGCCTAATAATCTGTTCTTGGTTTTCCGACTGTTGAAGATAATAAAGCGCTGCAAGTTCTTCATTAATCAGACGGTTCTTCTGGCAAGTCGAATGACTTCCACAAATCTTGATAATTGAACAACCACGCATCGCCTTTCCTCTAAATAGGAGTTGTATACCGAAAGCAATCAACGTGTTGTGCTTCAATCACTTTTCTCAAAGCAGGAACATAAACTCTCCTTAGCGGACTTGCATACCCGACAAAGAAACCTTCAAGCGATTTGGCACCGAATTTACCATCTTGATCAATCACTGTACATGGTGCACCAAATGGCTCTGGATATTTCAAATTTGGTTTCCTTCGGTTAATCATTTCAAAACATGCCTTTTTAGTTGGTTTGACAGTTAAGACCCTGTTTAATGTGTAGCATGCCGCTGCAACCGCCTCACTCCAGAAGCTAACAGGAAGTTTCGAGTCTGCAAGCATGGTTCTTGCTGTTTCGATCAACGTTCTAATGTTCCTCTCAGATACGCCATTTTGTTGTGGAGTATAAGGTGAACTGAATTCATGCAGAATCCCTTTGGCGTTGCAATACTCTATCATCTTGTTGTTCTTGAATTTCGTGCCGTTATCACTGCGAATACGTCTGACAGGAAGATGATATAGATTTTCAAGCTTCTAGAAGAGAATCACCAGATTATCGAACGTTTCATCCTTTGACTCTTGAAAGAACACCCATGAATATCGAGAATAATCATCTGTGACGACCAAGCACTTAGATCTCCTGAAATACTTCGAACGTTTACCGTACTGAAAAGATCCATATGAAGACGTTCAAGCGACAACTTTATAGAATTCAGAATCTTCTTAGGATGTGATTTCTTCTTCTGCTTCCCTTTCTTACATTCAAGACAATGATCGGTCATGTGGAAGCTTTGAAGATTCACCCCCTCGACTAAATCGTTATGAACCAGAAAATTCATTTTCCTCAAATGAATGTGCCCCATTTTTCTAAGCCATAGAGTAGAATCCTTCTCCGTGGCTTTAGTGACAAAACATTGAGCCGATTTCGATGATATTGTAGCAGTGCCCATATCTAACACATAGAGATCGTTTTCGCGTGGAGCACGCATGAGAATCCAATCATCCGAAATTTTGAAACCCGACTTTAGTATCATGCACTCTTTATCATTGAAATGAATAGTGAGTTGTTTATCACAAATCTGCGAGATGCTTAGAAGATTGTTCTCTAGCTCAGCAATGTAATTCACACGATCAAACGATACCACTCTGTTGGAAAGTTTTCCTTCGACGACGATCCTTCCTCCTTGATTACCGGCAAAGCCAACATATCCACCGTTTATAGCTTTGATGTCAAAGAGAAGAGCTTTCATCCCTGTCATGTGCCTTGACGCTCCACTATCCGGAATCCACATTGATAGAATGGATCTATGGAGCCCCTGCACAAGTTAAAATTCAGTTAAAAAGCGCGACCCAAGCCTTCTTGGTCTTTGGTTTGGGATAAAAAGCTTCATAATCATCCTCAAAATCACCATCTGAGATGTCACTGTTGTTACCATTTTCAAATTCAACTTTCATTTGATCTTTTGAAGGTTTGACATTTTCAGTTTTAATCTCAGATTTAGACTCTTTGTTGTTACCAGTCTTAACTAGCTCAGACTTGATAACTTCAGATGTTGATGATTTCTTTTTAGCAATCTAGGATTGTGATTTTATGTTTGCCTTTTTTATGTAAAACCTGGATTCATTTGTCTTGGAAGTTTCACCTTTCTCAAAAGTTGAGTTTTCAATTTTAGTTTTAGGTTTAACTTCAAGTTAAGATTCATTTCTTTTCAGAATCGTGATAAGTTTAACAAAGTCTGGTTGCTTAGGTTTTTCAACAACTGAACTTGTTTTCCTTCGAGGATAGACTGGCTTAGATTTTGGACATTTGCGTGCAATGTGACCAACTTCATTGCACTTGAAGCAAGTCCGATCATCATGAGAATATCCACTAGTGGGTTTTACACCACGTGTGGCTTTGGCCTTATATCGAAGTTCCTTTGCCTTTTTGAACTTATCGTTTGACTGCTTTCCAATCAAACTTTCCTCTTGAACCGTGCTTGTCCCATATACGAATTTCATGTTTTTATCTTTGTATTCATGAAATGGTGACTTTTTCTTATTCGGTTCTTCTTCCACATCCAAACCTAACCCAGCTCTCCTATGTTCCAGAAAGTCTCCACCATTCCTTCGGTAGTTATTTCTTTTAGGTTTGGAGTAAAACTTCTTTTCATTAATTTCTAAATCTTCTGATGATACTTCAACGAGTTTAAAGAATTTATCAAGCTGATCCTCTTTCACATTCCGAATCGGGAAGCTATCGTCAAAGTATAGTCTATCAGAATCCTTAACTTTGTACATGACAACATTAGGATCATCACTTAGGCTATCTTCAGATGATGTGTCGTCATCTTTAGATCGTGAATTAGAATTATTCGAACTTGAGTTGGCGCTTTCTAAGCTGCCATCATCAGAATCATTTAAAACATTTTTAACAACATTCTTAATCATTGCTTCGCCATCATTACTCGTGTAGGTTATATCAATGTTCTCAGGCAGCTCATTTTTCTTTTCGGTTAAAAGTTCAATGTTGTGTGCTTTATCTATCCCCCCAGTCTTCTTGCGACAATACTTTTCGCATAGGGGTGGTGGAACATTGCTATAGTCTCCACGTTTCTTACCTTTGGCTTTCTGAACATTTTCTTCCGACTGAATAGTTGGAGGAATGTGATCAATGACGTAGGCATTAGTGGTACAGCTTTTCAGAAGCTGTCGAACCCTTTCGGTTTGATTTTCATGTCTTGAAGCTCTTGTTTTACTTCAGCAATGTTATTTATGTATATGTTAATAGCTTTTTGTTTTTCCATTAAAGTAGCTTTTAACATTCTGATAGTATCATCTTGTTCAATGTTGTTACTATCCAACCTGCTGTAATCATCTTTCATTTTGTCATATGCCTCCTTCATTGTGCGATAATCGTATTTAAATTATTATTATGCACCTTGATTTCGGTTATGATCTGAGACTTTTCAGCACATTGAACACACGGTTCAGCACATTTCGTACATGGTTTCTCAACCTTGACGACTTGTACTTTAACCACTTCCTTTTCTACAACCTTTACCTTTGGACCTACCTTTGTTAGATTTGCCATCATAGCCTTGTTGGCGATCTCTGTAAGGTTTTCTTCATTCATTTCTTTGGTTACGTTAATAACCTCCTCCGTCACAGGTTTTTCCTCAGCAACATGAGATGTTGTATCGCCAAAACAACCTGCAAAACTAGTAGACATGTTAGGGGAAAGGATACCCTGCATCTTTGTATGCTGATAAATTTCCTCCTCCTCAGCTTGTTGCATGTACTCTTCTAGTAATGCACTTTCCATGGCTGCATCCTCAGCAGATGTGTCTTCCATGATCTCGGTCATAAGAGCACACCGGTCTTTTTGGCAATATATAAGTTCCAGTCAAAACCATCATCTTCATTTGAAGCAACCATTGCCTTTTCTGTGTTGTTGGTTGGTTTTTCTTGGATTTTGACTTGAGTTTTCTTTGGGAAAGGCTTGTGTTGTAGTGACTTCTTGTAGTACTCATTGCCACCTCCAAATGGACTTTGATTATCAGTTGCTTCTGGATTCTTGCATTCTCTCTTGAAGTGCCCTTTCTGTCGGCATCTAAAGCAGGTAACCTTCGTTTTGTCGAACCCCAATTTGTTGCTTGAATTCTCGATGTCTCTGCCGGTTAGAGCAACAAACTTAGTAACCCTCCGAATGATCGATGCTAAGGACCACTTGATGTCCATCAGTTCAAGTTCTTCTTCATCTACTTGATCATAGTCCTCGGTGGTCTTATCTGGATTTCCAATCTTTTCTAGCCACCAAACTTTCATACGATTCCAACACTGTGGCAAGAAGTACCATGTGTTGTTTGGCAACTTGTTCAGAAACGACATTGTTTAGATTAACAGCAATATTGCATTTGTACACATTTGGATCAGAATTCGATTGATTATTCTGATTTGCTTGACTCTGATATGAATAATTTGAACTCGGGCTTGAATATGAAGAACTCTACATACTCTGATCATATTTAGGATATGATTGATTTTGACTCTGCGGAGAATGATTCGAAGAATTCAGATTCGCGCTAAAGCGGTTTGGTTCTTTAGGCTAGTAATATTATCTTGAGCTCCTGACTTGTAGTACAACCCTACATCTTGAGTCACGTTGGCATTCTTCGATTTGGCTATCTTTAACAACTCCATCTCATGCCCCTCCAGTTTATCAATGAACATGGATAGTTTAAAGAACCGCCAGCTCGGACTTTCTTTAAGAACCATGAAATATGTCATCCAATCACCTTCAGGCAATGCGTCAGCCAATTTATCAATGTATTCTTCTTCTTTCTTCTCAAGCCTGTGTCTCCTCATAATCACTTTTAGATGACAAAACCTTTCAATCATCTGTTTCATCGTTTCACCTTTTATCATCGTAAATATGTTGAATTCTTTCTTGATCAGCGCTTTCTTGCTTTTGACCATTTATGCACTTCCCTAATACTTGTTTTGCAAGAATTTCCATTATTCCTGTGCATTCTTAGCTTCCGGTAGCAATACCAGATTATCTTCTTTCACCGTTGTTGGATCAAGCTTATCATTCTCTTCTAGGAAACATAAGCATCTTTCTGCAAAGTAGAAAACTTGCTGATTTCAACCTCATTATCATTTTCATCCCGAGGCCATGTATAACCAGTCTGAACTGCAACCCAGCTGTGGAAATACGTAGCTTGCACCCAGTTAGAAAACTTCTCTTTCCATCCCTCATACTCATCCATATTCATGAGTTTTGGCGGTTTCACGGATGTGCCCATTTCGTTGTTGATGTTTACTAGATTCACCATTTGAGCGTTTGATGTTGTAGCAGACATAAATGCACTGTGCAGATCTTCCATTTTGAAAAATTGACGAATTTACTGAAAAACACATGTTCACAAACTTCGAAAAATAATCAGTACATTGACAAGTTCGGGAGAACTTGCAGCTTGAAAAAATCAGTTTTCTTTTACACAAGTTCGAACGAACTTGTGTTTGAATTTTGAAAATTTCTCCCTGATTAAGTTCGGGCGAACTTATGTTGATTTTCAAGTGATTTATTAAGTTCGGGCGAACTTATACTAATTTTTCAACAAACTTTAATCAAGTTCGGGCGAACTTGATAAGAATTTGAAGAAAAAGAAGTAAGTTCGAGCGGACTTGTATGAAAAACTCTTGAAATATCAGTCAAGTTTGGGCGAACTTGATTAAAATCACTGAAATTTTAATCAAGTCCGGGCGAACTTGATCTCAAGTTCGACCAAACAAGTTTGCAAATCATGGTTTTTTGAACTTTTTGATATCAATTCGTTTGCATTTGATGTCCAAACTCTCAGGGGTTTACCACAAGTGTATTTTACATAACATATTTAAAAATTAGCAACTTTTATCCGTGAATTCATTGTTTTCTTTGAAAAATGAAGAAAAAATGGTAGAAAGAGGTAGAATAAGAGTAGATCTTGCAAAGATTTCACCAATTCAGGTATCCAAGCTCTGATACCACTTGTTGGATCGCTCCATTACTAGCATAGGCACCTAAAATTGGTATCTAACATTCGTATATGCGGAATATATATGTCGTATTAATCGAATATGCAAGATTTACTTTTTAATCATTGTTTATTGATAATAAATGTTCAGTACATGTCAAATCCTGATCGGGCAGAGCTTCGCCGTACATGTGACAAAGTTGCAGAAGTTACAAATGAAAACATCAAGGCACCTATTTATAGTGTAACAAGTTCGCTGGGGAAGACACAAGTTCGGGCGAACTTGTATAAAACAAGTTCGGCCGAACTTGTTCAACATTAAAATTTCAAGCGAACTTGTTAACTATTTACATAAATAACCTTCTATTTTGACATAATTTAGTCCAATCTAACTAGACTCGATCCAGGACTAAGACATAGACATTATGTAATAACATTTATACTATCTTGGAGCTCTCAAATCATGACAAGTGTTGATCCAGGTGTTAGAGTATAGATTAGTGTCCCTCCAGGTGTCCAAAGCAGGTTAAAGGTGGCAAAAATCACGAGCTTGGTGTCCAAGGATTAAACAAGAAGCTGCCAAGTTGCTGCAACAATTCTGCTGAGCTAGGAAGTGATTACGGACCATATGGGTTTATGCCTTACGGTCCGTAAGGCCCTTGAAGCGGCAGAAGTGTTAAAAATTACAGTTTTGGCCCCTGAACTTGTATTTGTCTTGTTTTGGCACTTTTAACACCCTTTAACCTCATTTTTAAGCTCTATAAGGATGTTAAAGCATAGGGAACTTGAAATATGTCAAAAAATGCCATGGATGTCGGTTCGTTCGGTTGTACGGTTGCGTTTTTCTCTTAATTACAACGAACGCTTAGTTAACGCGTAAACGTCCGTAATTACGTAACGAATGATATTTTTACATTCCAATCATTAAAATAAAAGATATTAATGATTACAAAAATATTTGGATGCATATAAGTTTTCCGTATTAAGAAATATGCGAATCGGCGTACTTTCGCAGAATTTGCAAAATAGTCCCTGGAGTTGCATAAGCATGATTTTGCCAAACCGAACCCTTCACTTATTTCTAAGTTATGTAAAGGATATTTAGGGTATGTTTAGCTTATATCATTGTTCCGAGTGTACGTCGCCTTAATACTGATTACGTTTACGTAACGGTTTGCGATTTCACTTCCAGAAAAGGGTCGAAAGATCGAAATTGAACAATGGTTGAAAATATACAAATGTTATGAATTTAAACAAATCTCGGGAATAAAACACAATATTTTATTAATCATAAAATTGTTCAGAAATCGTTACATGATCGAAAGTCACAAATGTCACAAATAACTTTAAAATCCTTAAAACGCGATTAAAACGCTAGATAAAATACCCAGTAGCCAGTGAAAAACCTGTTTTTACCTAATATATACCATATATATGTATGTATATATGAGAAGTGTGTGTTGTGGGGACATAGGTGGCAGCTAGGAAGCCCACCCTTTTCCTTCTTGTGCCAAGTGTTGGGTCTTGGAATTGAAAGTAATTATTAAATCCTCCTAAACACTTCATTTTATAAAACTAACCTCCAAACAAAATCCGTCTCACTCTCTCCCTCTCTCTAAAACTCAGACCGAACACACACACCCACATACATACATTTTCAAAATTTGAACAATCTCTTTGTTAGGGGTTAACTTTTAATACAATGAATTATTAATTCTGAGATCGACCTGGATCATTTATCCTTCACGGGTGATGCAGGAAGTCTAAGGACCAAGGATCCTTATCTTTAATAACATTACCTAATGATTGTTTCCTATATTTCTAGCTTGTGATCGCAGGTATAATACGAGCCAGACTTGTTCTAAGCGGGAATATCAGAGAATATGCCTTTATTCTACACGTGCAAATGGAGCAAGGAAGACGTTATGGTGATTGTGTGATACTTGCAAGATTATCGGATAGTTAGTTAAGGATTTTATTAACTGATTTAATGGGGGTATTGAACTATATAGAAAACACTTAGCTTTTTTTGCACACGTACGTCCAACTCTCATACTCGCAGCTACTCTCGAACACACACACACTCACTAGAATACATTGTAACAAGCTCAATACCATCCGAAGTTGTAACCATTTTTAGCAATATAGTCGATAGTGATAGTTTTCACTATCCGAGGTTTTTATGCCGGCAATTTACTAGTGATCAAGGGATTTTCCTCGTATAAATTTATGTATTCATTTGTTGGTGTATATGTCTATTGCTTACGTTATTATATATCGAGTCTGAGTGAATAGGGCTTAATCTGTTAGAAACAAGGCATATTATATAGGCCAAGTTCGCTCGTAATGGTTTGAGAGAAGTTAAGTTCGGCCGAACTTGACTAAGTCAAGTTCGCCCGAACTTCCCCTACTCACCAATGAACTTGTGCAACTATAAATAAGTGCCTTGGTTATTTCATTTAAAAACTTGGAGAGATTTTGGCACAGAGACGGCGAAGCTCTGTCGGATCCGGTTCTCGAATGTATTGAACTTTAGATCAATGAAAACAACATTTAAATGAGTAATTCTTGTTATTTGGTTAACTTGTCATTAGTTTCCGCCTAATTGGACAATAGATAACAAATTTAGGTTTCTGTGCTAATCGTGGACGTTCCTACAAGTGGTATCAGAGCCTGGATACCTAAATTTGCTGGAATCAAGACAAGAATTCTTATTCATCTCCATTCTATCATTTTTCTTAACATTTTCACATATTTGATGATTTCATGGACAAAATCAGCTAAAAATTGAATATGTCATATAAAATACATCATAGATAAACCCCTGAGAGTTTGGACATCAAATTCAATCGAATTGATATCAAAAAGTTGTAAAAACCATGAATTGCAAAATCATTTTGTTCGAACTTGATACAAAGTTCGACCGAACTTGACTAAATTTCACTGAATTTTACTCAAGTTCGCCCCAACTTAATAGGTTTTCAAGGTTTTAATCATAAGTCCGCTCGAACTTAGCTTAAATTCTTCAAAGTTTATCAAGTTCAACCGAACTTGTATAAAATCCATTGAAATTTTACCTAAGTTCGCTCGAACTTAACTTTTTCTTGAGAATTTATCTCAAGTTTGACCGAACTTAGTGTCTTTTTCTTGAAACTTTCTCACAAGTCCGCTCGAAGTGCAATTTTTCACAAAATACACATCAAGTTCGACTGAACTTGAGTGTGTGTGATAAAATTTGGATCTTATCATATAAGTTCGACCGAACTTGTAAAAATCTAAAATCAAAAACTGATTTCACACAAGTTCGACCGAACTTGTCACTTGCTAATCAATTTACGAGTGTTTTTGATCGTATTTTCAGATAAGTCTTCAGATTATCAAAATGGAAGATTTCCACAACGTGTTCGTTTCACAAATGGCTTCTTCATCAAATGCTAATACTCTTGCGGCAAACCAGATGAATATCAACAACGAAATGGGTACTACATCGAAACCGCCAAAGCTAATGAGTATGGATGAGTTTGAAGGGTGGAAGAAAAAGTTTGTGAATTGGATACAAGCGAATCAATTCAACAGCTGGGTTGCAGTTGAGGATGGTTACAAATGGCCAAAGGATGAGCGTGATCAAGATCTTCCGTTGAACAAGTTCTCACCAACCGACAAAGAAAATTATGTCGCTGAGAAGAAAATGATTAGCTTGATTCAACAAGCAGTAAAGGAAGATATCTTTTCTTTTGCCAGAATATGAAACATCATAAGAATTATGGCACGCTCTTTGCAACAAATTCAAAGGTAGTGATGAAATGATCAAAAGCAAAAAGGCCTTGATCAAGAAAGAGTTTGAGATCTTCACGATGATCAAAGATGAGACTATGAAGCAGATGATTGATAGATATTGTCACCTCATGGTTCAGACGCGAAGACATGATATCAAAAGATCTAATGAAGAGCAAATCGAGAAATTGGCCGATGCACTTCCAGAAGGAGAATGGACAACATATCTAATGATTGTGAAGAATAGTCCATCTTGGAGACACTTCAAGTTGTCATCTTTCATCGACAAACTAGAAGGTCATGAAATGGAGTTGATGAAGATTACAAAATCAAAGAATGCTAATATTGTTCAAGATGTCGGTGTTTATTATAAAGGAGTTGTTCAAGATACTCCGATTCAAAGCCCAAAAATTCAAACATGATTTAGTGCAAATACAAATTCTTCTCCAAATCAAAGTTCTCCATATGCTGGATATACTAGTGCTAGTTCAAGCTCAATATTCCAAAATCAGACAAACCAATCTAGTTCTGATTCAAATGTTTTCCAGTGCAACATAGCAGTCGATTTGAAGAATGTATTTCCTGAAAAAGTGGCTAAACAGCACATAACACATCTTGCTACTATTCTTGAATCGTATGAAAGTCTTGTTGCTGGAAAGATCGATAATCCGGAAATGACTGCCGAGGATTATGAACAAGTGGACGAAGAAGAGTTGGAGCTGATGGATATAAAATGGAGTCTAGGATCTATGATCAGAAGAGTTACTAAGTTTGTGGCACTCCTAGAAGGGATACTGGCAATTCAAGCAATAAGCTTGGATTCGACAAGTCTAAAGTCACATGCTTTAGGTGTCGACAGAAGGGACACTTCAAACGAGAATGAAACAATCAAGAAGCTAGTGGAAATCAAAATCCTTTCGGCAGCAACGATGAGTACTACAAGAAAGCTCTTCAATATAAGCCATATCCAAAGAGAACACAAGTCGAATTTGAAGATAAATCTGCAAAGAAAACCGAACAAGCTCTTGTTGTTACTCATGAAGAAGATGGTTTTGAATGGAATAGATACATTGGAAAGAAAACTGGTGTTGCTATGATAGCAGAGTTAGTGGATGAATCTGAGACATTGTATGTTGATGCTGCTTTGGAAAATGCCATTCTGGAAGGTTATAGACAGAGAGCTGAGGAAGAAGAGATAGCTTACCTTGAGATGCAAAAACAAGAAGTTTTGAAATTAGAGGCAGAAAAGGTAAAAGCTAAGGTAAGTGTGTCTGAAAAGGAAGTTGTGAAAGTTATGGAGGTTGAAAAACCTTGCACAAAGTGCGCAAGTCCTTGTGAACCTTGTCTTGAAAAGGTCAAAGTCATAAGAGAAATAACTGTACACAACGAAAATTTTCGTTATGATTACAGAATCATGAAAGAAGCTTATGGCAATATAAAAGGCAAATATAAAAATGTCGAAAAAGCTAATCTTGAACTTGGTGCTAATGTAAAGATGTTAAATGCTACAATAATTGAAAAGCAAAAAGCAATTAACATGTACATTAATACTATTGCTGAAACAAAACAAGAGCTTCATGACATAAAGATAGAAACAGAAAGGGTAAGACAATTGCTGAAAAGTTACACCACAAACGCCTATGTCATTGATCACATTTTACCTACGATTAAGTCGGAGGAAAATGGTGATAAATCAAAGCGTAAAGAATACGGAAGTGTCCTCCACCACTTCTTGCAAGTTACTCTTGCAAGAAAGATGATGAGATTGAAAAGGCATTTAATATTTTACTTTTATCAGAAATGAAAGATAAATTGCCTGAGAACATTGACGTAGACTTTACAAAATCAAATGATGACAATGAAGCGGTGGTAAAAAAATGTGGTTAAAAATGTGTTGGGAAATGATTCTGATGAAGGCAGCTCTGAAAGCGCCAAATCAAGTTCGAACAACTTAGAATCACAATCTGAAAATGATGATACATCATCTGAAAATGATCTAAGTGATGATCCTAATGTTGTCATGTACAAGATTAAGGAATCTGATAGATTATACTTTGATGATAGTTTTTCGATTCGGAACATGAAAGAGGATCAACTTGATAAAATTTTCAAACTTGTAGAAGTTTCATCAGATGATCTTGAGAAAGATGAGAAAAGATTTTACTCAAAACCCAAAAGGAATGCTAACAATTATCGAATGTTTGGTGGTAATTTTTCTGAGAATAAGAGAGCAGGATTGGGTTTGGAGGAAAGTGAAGATGAGCCGAGAAAGAACCAAAAGTCGTCATTCCATGAGTACAAAGGTAAACATATGAAGTTTGTGTATGAGACGAATACAGTTCAAGAAGAAGGTATGATTGGTATGAAATCGAATGATGAATTCAAGAAAGAAAAAAAACTTCGGGATAAGGCTAAAACCAAGTCCACAAGTGGATTGAAACCCACTAGTGGAAATGTTTCTGATAATCGGACTGCTTTAAATGCAATATTGTTGGTCATATTGCTCGCAAGTGTCTGAATTTTAAGCCTGTGTTTCCACAAAGAAAAACCGAATCAAAAGATAAAAAGTAAAAACAACCAGAGATTGAGAAACCTGTCACAGAATCAAATAGAAACTATGAATCTAAAGACGAAGTGAAACTTAAAACGAGTTCAAGGTTTGAAAACTCAATTTTTGGAAAAGGTGAAACTTCAAAATTAAATGAAAACAAAGATTCTAGGTTCTATATTAAGAAAGCGAGAAGCAAGCTACAATCCTGGGTTGCTAAGAAAAAACTTTAATCATCAGAAAAATCAAAGTCTGTTGCTGACAAAACTAAAAATGTCAAAACAAACGAGTCAGTAATTAAACAGACAAAGAAAGAAAAGGACAAAACGTTTACAGAATCGACATTGGATGAAATGTTTGATGATGATTTGGATTTTGATGATGAGTTCGAAGATGATTATGATGCTTATCATGTCAAACCCAAAACCAAAAAGGTTTGGGTATCCTTATTCAAATAGTTGCTTTGTGTGCAGGAGTTCCAAAAGATCCGTTTTGTCAAAGTTAAATATGGATAGCGGAGTTTCATATTACTTAACTTATTCAGAAAGTCAAAAATCTTAATCATTTTTGAGAAAAGAAAAAGTTAGAAAAGAAAAATTTGTCAAAAACAAATTGTGCAAATCCACACCGTTGAACGAAACACTGATTTTGTAACCATTTGTTTTACACGTAAATGAGATTAATGGTTTATATGTTGAACAGGGGCAGATGCAGATGTTGGAAAATGGGGATCGGACGACGAGTTCTCGTGATGCACATTGGTTTGTTATCTTTTTAGAATAGTATTTCTTAAAAACTAAAATCCAAAAATATGTTTTTGATTTTAGGGGGAGTAAGAAATTTTTAGAAAAAATAAAAAACTTATGAAAAAGTTGAAAATTCAAAAACATATGAAAAATTTCAAAATGTACAAAAACATTGAAAAAGACAAAAAGAATTTGGTTGTTAAAAAGGAAATGATAGTACATCAGTGGATTATCACAATATGCTAAAGAATTGTAAAGTTTAAAAGTGATAAACAAGTCTTACTGTGGATGTGTCGATAGGGTTTACACGTTGAGTAAATTGTTTCCGGGATATAAACTAAATTATACAACTGCTTAATCTCATGGATTAACATCTCTCGGATATATGGACTTAGTACTCCGAAATTTCGTTTGAGAGATTGCTGGATTCTGAGATACGAGGTTTTTATAGATGATTGATATATGGGGTATTATACAAGTTCTTCTGATTTTGCGGAAGGAATAGCCTAGAACTTCTATAATACTTCTGCTAAAAACCCATAAATAGCATGCAAAACATTAAAAGAATCGAAAGATCTAATCATTTGCAATGCTTAAAAGATTCCTTAAGTGGAACACACCTTAAAGACGAGCCTTCATCTCTTTATCTGTACGGTAGTACTAACCTGAGCTCTCAAGGTCTCGCATAACCCAGATACAGATATCAGTTACGCTATACTCACCTATAAGATGAAATCTATGGAATCTTGATACGGGAGTATATTCAAGAGGTGGGAACCATAGTTAAGTCAAGTTTCATAATTCTTACCTAACATATCTTGGAACAATTGAGAAACGTGACGAAGTTTAAATGGACAAACATATCGACAATCTAGGTAACGTGTTTAAAACTTAAAGTCTTCTAAAGGTCAACGGTACTGGTGATATGTCTCAACAAACTGATATGATCCTTAGACACAAATTCACAAAAATATGTCTGTAAATATATTTGTACATAGTTTACTTTCTTTGCCTGTTTTACAGATTAAAATCAAAAAGATTTTCAGTGTGTTTTAGTATAAACTTTCTAAAAACTCAAAAAGATTTTGTTTCTTCATTATTTTCAACAAGCCAATGATGGAGAACGATTCTTTGAAGTCTGGTAAGGTGCTATAATAGTGAAAATCTTGATGACATCTGTGAAAAATCAAAGTGATCAAAAGTGTTAAAAAGTTCATTAAGTTGAAACTTTAAAATTAAGGAAAAACATTGGTTTATTCATAACGGTTTCAAACCAAGATTATTAATTTGAACTTGGTAAATGAAATTGGTTAACCAATGTCATTAACTTGGACTTGGTCAACCAAGTAGATTTCATAATTGGAAACAAAGGCTTAAATGTTAAAAGCGTTCAAGGTCATTAATTTGAACTTGAATATCTAAAAGAGTTGAAAAGATTAAAAAGAAGATTCAAACTTTGAGATTTTATAAAAGATTTTTGAATCTGAAATGAATATTTGAATGTCAGAAGATATTTAGACAGGAATTAAAGATTGAGAGGGAGTTGATAAAGCAAAGATTGAAGATACCGGAAAGCTTAAAGCAAGGGGGAGAGCTGAAAGCAAAGGGGAGCATGTTGATTAAAGTTTTATCAAGACAAAGCTCAAGAAAGAGGAAGAGGATATAAAGATCAAGATGTTAAAGTTTATTCAAGAACTAAAGGTAAGAAGACTCTGAAGATTTTAAAAGTCAATGACTATGGCAACATCCAAGGGGGAGCATATATCTGTTGCTACGTCATTATGTATCGAGTCTGAGTGAATAGGGCTTAATCTGTTAGAAACAAGGCATATTTATGTGAGATATAGGCCAAGTTCGCTCGTAATGGTTTGAGAGAAGTCAAGTTCGGCCAAACTTGACTAAGTCAAGTTCGCCCGAACTTCCCCTACTCACCAGCGAACTTGTGAAACTATAAATTGGTGCCTTGGTTATTTCATTTAAAAACTTGGAGAGATTTTGGCACAGAGACGATGAAGCTCTGTCGGATCCGGTTCTCGAATGTATTGAACTTTAGATCAATGAAAACAACATTTAAATGAGTAATTCTTGTTATTTGGTTAACTTGTATTAGTTTCTGCCTAATTGGACAATATATAACAAATTTAGGTTCCCGTGCTAATCGTGGACGTTCCTACATCATTATCATTTTTTGCTATAAAAACGCTTGCAGTATCGTTCATACATATCAAGCACTCAACCTCACAAAATCAGATTTGGTTACATTATCCTTATTATGATTTTTGACCAAAACAGTTTGTCACCCACCGTGGGGAAATTGGTGCTTCAATTCTAAAAATTTTGCTCATTTCGTTCATTTCTGTCCATTTCCATCCATCACATGGCTTCTCAGGGAAAATCCACTTCAAGTGCCATGCCGACGGTCACTTCATCTCACACCAGTTCATCATTGCCTCCTATTCCCCATGCATACCAGAAGAGTGCTGAGAATCCTCAGAAGAAGACAACACCTATTTACCCGGGATAAAAAACCCCTACTGTTTCTTCCTCTACATCTACTAACAATGATCTTTCTACTCTGATTTGCAGATGAAAGGATATATGGAACAGTAGGACAAACCTAATCATAGGATCCTTCATGAAATTGATGAAATCAAGAAGCAGAAGGGATCGGTGGAGGATCATTCTCCATTGATGCCCAGGTCGTTGGATTTTGCTACTCCATCATCAATGATCCAGTATTCCAAAGGATACGGTGTCCAGATTCAAGGATCCTCCAACCATATGCAAGGATCATTGGCGATGACACAGGCTCAAGGATCCTCATCTCCAGTTCAAAGATCCTACTTCCAGCCTCAAGGATCATCTATCCTTTAGCGAGGATCACTGGAACCACAAAACCTCAAGTATCCTTCTATAAACCTGGAGGATCACAAGGGATTTACTTGTCCAGAGGATTCTATGCTCCAATCAAGGATCCTCATTTCAAGTTCAAGGATCTAACTTGTTCCAGGATCAAGGTTCCTTAGGGAGACAATCCGAAATTCATGAAGGGGACTTCATTCCCACGCAGACCATTGCTTCCTCTGGCCCCACTGTTACAGCAGACACATCATATCCTAGACAAACTTCTGGGATACTAGTTCCAAACCAATCAGGAGGTAACAACTTCAATACGTCTTTTGATACTAACCTTACTTACATGCAGGATGCAGGTATCAACCAGGCTATGGCCAAGGAGTTACAAAAACTCAAGGATATGATATCCAGCATTCCCGGAGTGGTCAAACCCATCCTGAGATCCAAGATGGAAGCCATAGGATATCTTGCTTTGCACCTTACATAAGCAATGCTGAGATACCAAAGCGTTTCCAGACTCCAAGCATGAAACTGTATGATGGTACTACTGACCCGGAAGAGCATGTGGCTCAATACAGGGAAAGGGTGGAGATAAATCCCGTCCCTAAAAGACTAAAGGAAGCCTGTCTATTCAAGGGCTTTGGATCCACAATCACTGGATCAACACTCAAATGGCTACTAGGTCTTCCTCCTTACCCTATAACTTCATTTTCTCATTTAGTTAACTTGTTCAATAATCAATTTTCTTGTAGTAGATCGTTTGAAAAGCTAACTAGTGACTTGTATAGGATCACTTAGGGATTACATCACTAAATTTAGTAGAGAATCCTTAGAAATCTCTAATTAGATATTTCCACTGCTGTGGAGGCATTTAAAATGAGATTACTTAAAGATTCACAATTCTATGATGATCTTGTTTGACTCCTTGCAGGAATTTAGATGAAGTAAGGAATAGGGCCTTGAGATTCATCCGCTTAGAGAATGACAAAAGGATCCAAGAAAGATTATGAGGATCATCGGAATAGGTGAAACAAGGATCCTTTTTCAAGAATAATCGATCCAAACAGTACTCCAGGCATGACAACCAGAATGTGCATGCGGTTGAGCAAGAAGAAGACAATGAGGATTATCCTCCTATTTCTGAATATTGCTTTTCTGCTGACAATAGTGAATTAATCCTTGCTTTACAGAATTTAGGTGATAAAGCTAGGCGGCCATGAAAGAATGAAAAGTCTCCAGCTAGTAAGGACAAGTCGAAATGGTGTGCTTATCACAAAGACTTTGGTCACCTCACTGATGAGTGAATAGCATTGAGGAAGGAAATAAGTTATCTTTTGAGCAAAGGATATTTGAAGAAGCTGCTCGGAAGGAAAAAAGCAAGGATCCAAGATTCTAAAAAAGTTCCTGAAAGAGCTCCTCACTGCCTTTAGATGCTTAAGTCATTAACTTTATCTCTGGAGGTTCTGATATTGTGGAACCTCGTTTTCGGTAGCTAAGAGGCATGCCAAGGAGACGAAAATGGAGAATGGAGATTGTTAGGGGCTTATTTTTAGCATGTATGGATCATTTATCTTGAGGCTTAACCTGAATCATTTATCCTTAACATATGAGCATGGAGTCTGAGGAACAAGGATCCTTATCTATATGTATGCTTACTAACATTGTTCTCTTGTTTCATTAGTATTTGTTTGCAGGTCTTGAATGAAGGAAGACTTGTTCTAACCGGGAATCTCGGGGAATATGCTTATAATTCCAGCACGTGCATAAGTTAATAACCGTTAAAGGTGAACGTGGATGCATGGTAAGATTTTCAAATAGTTAGTTAAAGATATTTTTAGGTAAGATAGGTGGGTATTGAGCTAAGTAGGAACACACCTTTTATACCTTTTTCTTTGATCATACGGCATACGCAAACATTCTCACAAACACACACACTAGTACTCATTGTAACAAGCTCAATATCATCCAAAGTTGTAATCTTTTTATGCAATATAGTTGGTGATCGGTAGCTTCCATCACCCAAGGTTTTTTATGCCGGAGATCATTCATTGATCAAGGGCTTTTTCCTCGTATAAATCTCGGTGTTCATCATTGTTTACATTTCATACTAGTTCATACAATAATTCATTATTTCAAGAACTCAACCTCACATTCAAAGTTTGGTTACATTATCCTTAATGAGATTTTTTACCAAAACAGTTTGGCGCCCACCGTGGGGCAATCGGTGCTTCAATTCTAAAAATTCCATTCATTTCATTCATTTCTATTCATTTCCATTAATCACATGGCTTCTCCAGGAAAATCTGCTTCAAGTGCCATGCCGGCGGTTACCTCATCCCAGACTAGTGCATCATTGCCTCCTCTTCCCCCTGCACCCATGAGGAGTGCAGGGAATCCTCAGAAGAAAACTAGTGCTGTTTATACAGGATCGAAAACCTCCACTTTTTCTTCGTCTACAACTACTACCAATGATTTTTCTACTTTGATTTTGTAGATGAAGAACTACATGGAGCAACAGGACAAAACCAACCACAGGATCCTCAGGGAGATTGATGAAATCAAGAAGCAGAAGAGATCAGTGGAGGATCACTCTCCACTGATGCCCATGTCATTGGATTTCACTTCTCCAACATCAACGATCCAGCATCCCAGAGGACCCAGTGTTCAAATTCAAGGATCCTCCAACTATCAGCAAGGATCATTGGCGATGACACAGGCTCAAGGATCCTCATCTCAAGTTCAGGGATCCTACTTCTAGCCTTAAGGATCATCTATCCTTCAACGAGGATCACTAGGAATCACAGAGCCTCAAGGATTCTTCCATGAACCAGGAGGATCACAAGAAATATACCAGCCCAGAGGATTCTATGCACCACATCAAGGATCCTCATCTCAAGTTCAAGGATCCAACTTCTTCCAGGATCAAGGATCCTTAGGGAGCCAACCACCCAGGAGCTATGAAGTTTATACGCGAGACTTCATTCCTATGAAAACTATTGCTTCATCTGGTCCATCCCTTATACCAGATGCCCATGGTCTTGGATATACCTATGGGATACCGGCTCCAAACCAGCCAGGAGGTAACAATTTCAATACGTCTTTTGGTACTAATTATGGTTCCATGCAGGATACAGGTATCAATCAGGCTATGGCACGGGAACTCCAGAAGCTTAAGGATATGATATCCAGCATTCCACGAGTGGTTAAGCCCATTCCTGAAATCCCAGATGGAAGTCACAGGGTGTCTCGTTTTGCACCTCCCATCTACAATGTTGAGATACCAAAACGCTTCCAAACCCCCCAACATGAAGTTGTACGATGGTACAACTGATCCATAGGAGCATGTAGCATAGTACCGGGAAAGAATGGAGATCAATCCCATTCCATAAAGGTTAACGGAAGCCTTTCTTTGCAAGGGCTTCAGATCTACACTCACCGGATCAGCATTAAAATGGCTACTAAGTCTTCCTCCTTACTCAATTACTTCATTTTCTCATTTATTAACTTGTTCAATAATCAATTTTCATGTAGTAGAACTTTTAAACGATTAACTAGTGATTTGTACAGGATAACACAAGGTCGTGATGAATCCTTAAGAGACTACATCACTAAGTTTAGTAGAGAGTCCTTGGAAATCCCTAACCTGGATATTACCACTGCTGTGGAGGCATTCAAAATGGGATTGCTGAAGGATTCCTCATTCTATGATGACCTTGTTATGACACCTTGCAGGAATTTAGATGAAGTGAGAAACAGGGCATTGAGGTTTATTCATTTAGAGGATGAGAAAAGGATCCAGGAGAGGCTCTCAGGATCCTCGAAACAGGAAAAGCAAGGATCATTCTTTAAGAATAATCGGTCCAAGTCATACAGTAAGAACGACAACCACAATGTGCATGCAATTGAACAAGACGAGGATGATGAGGATTATCCTCCAATATCTGAATATTGTTATTCTGTTGATAATCATGAACCAATCCTTGCTATGCAGAATCTAGGTGACAAAGCCAGGTGGCCTAGAAAAAATGAGAAGGCCACAACCAATAAAGACAAGTCCAAATGGTGCGCTTATCATGAGGACTCTGGCCACCTTACTGATGAGTGCATAGCGTTGAGGTAAAGGATTGGCTATCTTCTCAGCAAGGGATACTTGAAGGAATTGCTCGGGAGAAAACGTTTAAGGACTCAGGATCCTGAAAAGGTTCCTGAGAGGGCCCCTCCTCCACCAGTTGATGCCCAAATTTTCAACTTCATCTACGGAGGTTCTGACATATGTGGAACGTCGTTTTCCGCGGCCAAAAGACATGCCAAAGAAACGAAGATGGAAAATGGAGAAAGACCAGTTCGAACTTCAACACTGACTTAGCAGAAAGTTATATACTTTGATGAGGAGGGTCGTGTGGATATACAGGATCCTCATCACGATGGTTTAGTTATCACCTTATTTATTTCTAACAACTTTGTTCGTAGGATCCTTATTGATGGAGGGAGTTCAGTGAACATAATTCAGTTGGATGTCCTCAAAAAATCGAACATCCCTAAATCCGAGATTATCCCAAGATCATCGGTGCTCGTGGGATTCAGTGGGGAAACTAAGAATACATTGGGGGACATAAAAAATTTTGTGTAATAGATTGCTTATCTTGTTGTAACGTTATCCTTGGCAGGCCATGGATACATGACATGAAGGCAGTCCCATGAACGTATCATCAATGTGTCAAACTTCCAACTCCATGGGGAGTGGTCAAGATAGAGAGTGATCAACAGGAGGCAAAGAATTGCTACACTTCTTCGATGAAACCAGCTTCCAAAACCAAGGAAGCGTAGCAATTAAAGTATCCCCCAAGAGACGTCATGGAGGCAAGAGAACAAGACGTCAAGGATATACTTTTAGATCCTAAAGATCCTTAATCCAAGGTGTATATAGGATCCGGGATCCAGAAGAGCAAAGAGCAAGATCTACCTTTGCCTGGAAGCACGAAGACATGGCAGGTATCTCAAAAGATGTCATCACTCATAAGCTTGGTATTGACAGATCTTTCAGGCCAATTTACCAAAAAAGGAGAAAATTCGCACCTGAAAAAAACACAATTATCCAAGAAGAGGTAGACAAATTACTGAAAGCAGGTATGATTAGAGAAGTAAAGTATCCAAGATGGTTAGCCAATGTGGTTGTTATTCAAAAGAAAAATGGAAAGTGGAGGGTATGTGTCGATTTTACTGACTTGAACAAGGCATGTCCCAAGGATTCTTTCCCTTTACCCCACATTGACTCCATGGTGGATGCTACGGCGGGTCATGAGTTGTTGACTTTTATGGATGCTTCATCTGGATTTAGCAAATTTGTGACAACTGTGAAAAATCTCGGTTAACTTTGACCGATACAAGTCCGCGGTAATCGGACGTGTCATGTGTATCATGATACTGGTTGGGATTACGTGTGATGATGCGAGTTTTTGATACTCAGGACGAAACCAGGGACACCATAATTGGTCCCAAAACTTTAAGTATGCTTAGAACAATAATTGTGCGAAAACCCTAAACACATGCATGACTTGTGTGCTATGTTAATCGATATCTGTTATGTCTCGGAGGAATCTGAGAGCACGTCATGGTTAACATGACACTAATAAGGCCAACGGTGCGAGGTTTGTGTCCTTAGCCTTTAAAAACGTGTTAAACTGGAGCTTTCCGTTTAACAGCGCATTAAACATTTGGCGATGATTGTGAGGCCATTGGTGGGGCTATTTAGGATTATGAGTTCACGAAACATCTTAGTTATGTGCCATAGACCATGACATAGGATTTGAAGCAAATCGGAGCTCTGGGCACGCAAAACGAGGCAGCTTCCCGTTTAGGGAACCGCCTTCGTTATGAAAGCAACGAAAGACAACCAAACATGCAAGGAACGGCCAACCAAGCTTAAAAACACTTAAACTACCCTAATATGAGGTTTTATGATTAAAACGTAACCGGGTTTGGATTTTGAGACGGTTATGCACGGTTTTTAAAACCGAGTCTTTTGACACTAAAAATGCGAAAACAGAGTCCGTTCGCAAATCGGGGACGCGTATGGGACCCGAAAACGAACCTAAACGCAAACCCAAAGATATACATCATCTTTTAATGCGAAAAACGAAGCACGACAAAGCGAGGGTGGGGTAGGGGCACCCCCCTTAATATATATTTTTGTTTTCTGTTTTTTTCTTCATTATTTTCTTCATTTTCACTTCATTTCCATCAAAATCTGCTCAAGAACCCTCAAGAACACAACTGATCTTCCATCAAATTAAGCAAAATCAAAGGTATACTTCAAGATTCTTATGCTTTTGATGATGATTTCTTGAGAAACATGAACTAGACAAAGAAAACTCTTTTTAATCCATGATTTTGGATGATTTAACCATGGTTCTTGGCTGAATAAGAACACACCATGGATTTCTTGATGTTATATGATAGCCAAGATCACCAAACTTCGGTTTTTGATCCCTAATCGACCCCTAATCGACATAAATCGAAGAACAAAGTTATAAACCGAAAAACAATGAAACAAGGCTTGATTGACATGGGTTATGGCATGTTTGGATTGTACTTGATGTGTAGGTACTGAATATAGCACCCACACACTTTTGGACTAAAAAAAACGCTCGGAATCGAAGGAATCGCTAGGTATATCGCCTGAAACTCGAAACTAGAATAGGCAGAATATTGTTTGGTCTATAACTTGGTCCGTGATGCTTGGATTGAGCTGAAATTTGGTGTGGTGATGTAGGGTATTCCCAGGAATGTCCCCGTATAATATTTGAATTTTGGAATTTACTATGATTTTTGGCGAGTTTTTGACTGTTTTACCAAAATAAATTCGAAAAAATACCAAAAGGAATCAATAAATCACCAAACTTTACAGAAATACTAAGGAACATATAGGGAATGTTCTGGGAAGTTTTGAAGTCCATTGATTGAAATTTGTTTCGGGTTAAAAATTCGCATTTTTGGGAGTTTTCGGTAGCCGAAACGCCTTGAAACGAAATCAGAAAAAACCCAAATTTTTGCAGGGAGTTCCTGGACATATAAGGAGCTTACTGGAATATTTTGAGATTTTTAGACATTGGATGATAAGTGATGTAAATTATTCGGTTAAACACTGTGTTACAAATAAATTATTTAAGTTATACAAATAACTTTATAAATTTCCAAATTATTTTTCCTTTAATCTATATATTGTTATTGATTTCTAAATTTTTTTTCAGAATTTCATAAAATACGTAGATTAAATGGGATTTTTCGGCTTTTAAAACGCTTCTTTTAACTTTTTTCGGCAGTTTACCAGACAACGAACCTGCCGGAACTGGGAACGGCCGAACCCTATTGTGACTATAAGTGGAACACCGGGGATATTCTGGGAAGTTCCAGGGTAAGCTGGACACTCTGGGTGTGTTCCACCACCGTTCGGGAGAACCCCCGACGGCGAAAGCGGAAACTCAAATCCGGAACGCCTAGATCCTCCAATCGTCCAGATTTCCTTAATAAATACTTAATCTTTTTAAATGACAATGTATTGGCACTATCTAGATCTTAGTGTAGTTATCCGAACACATAGAACAACCGACTTTGTCTGGCACGCGAACCGGTGCCCGGCAACCAAACGTAAAACTGATTCTACCCTAACATCCATCACCACACCAGGATACTAGATGTACAATATGGCCAGAAGATACACACCCGGGTCCAAGTTATAGGCGTTACCGACTTAGCGACTGATATTGGTAATTACTTGCATGATTACTGTTAGAGCCGAACCAGCTTGCATATACTCCTATTGCTACCTGTGACACTCCCCCACTTTTAATCTGTTTTACTATTTTCTGGGGTGATTTACATGTTACAAACTGTGCTAATTGCACAAACTTGTGATGATGTGAATTTCCTAACACGGTCCGGCTAGCTGAAGGTGTCTGTTGTAACACGGTCTGACTTGCTGAAGGTGTCTGTTGTAACACGGTCCGGCTAGCTGAAGGTGTCTCTTGTAACACGGTCCGGCGAGCTGAAGGTGTTTGTTGTGACACGGCCCGACAAGCTGAAGGTGTCGGTGTGCCCAGTACGGTAAAACAGTCAAGGTTTCATTGGTGCATACTCGTGTAATTCCATCTGTGAACTGTGACCTGTGCAATTAAACTTGTTAAAGCATTTTGCTACGAAACAACCAAACCAGTGAAATTGACCGGCTCATTTAGCTGACCCTTTTTAAAACTAACATGCATTTCAGGTAACTTGAGACTTAGGTGATATGGATATGTGGTTCAAGACGTGTTTATAGACAAATACTGATATAGACGCATGCGGCTTAGAAGATTTGTGTGGTTCATGGGAACACGCAGTTGTAACATACATGTAGTATGTAATCAACATTTTGGTAATTAATAAAATGTAGTTTCTTTATAAACAATGTGCTTGTACCAGAGGTGTCTGTTGCATCCCGTGTTTTCTTCCGCTACAGATTGGGGTGTGACAAAATTCAGATGGAACCATCTGATCAAGAGTACACAGTATTCATAACACCCACCGGCATATATTATTATATTGCTATGCCCTTTGGTTTAAGAAATGCAGGTGCTACATACCAAAGGCTGGTGAATATGATGTACAAGGAGCAGCTTGGACACACAATGGAAGTATAAATAGATGATATGGTGGTCAAGTCTAAAAGAGCCGAGGATCACCTGAAGGATCTCGAAGAAGCATTCAATATCCTTGATCAGTACAACATGAAGTTGAACCCTTCCAAATGCCATTTCGGGGTTAAAGCTGGAAGGTTTTTAGGATATATGGTGAGTAAGAGAGGAATCCAAGCAAGTATAGAGCAGATAAAAGCCATAATTAACATCAAATCTCCTGCCAATGCTAAGGATGTGCAAAGCTTGACAGGGAGAATTGCAGCCTTGAATAGATTCATATCAAAATCCCCAGAAAGATGTAAGGATTTCTACGATATTCTAAGGAAGAATAAGAAGTTTGAGTGGACTGAGAAGCATGAAGCTGCTCTAAAGCCCTCAGGATTATTTATCCTCTGCACCAGCTTTAATGAAACCTGAGGATGGGGAACCATTATCCTTATACCTAGCTGTCTCAGGTAAAGCGGTAAGCGCGGTCCTAGTTAAGGATCATGAAGGCCCACAACATCTGGTATACTATGTAAGTAAAAGTCTACTTGATGCTGAGGCCAAGTATTCTCATTTAGAGAAGCTTATTCTTGCTTTAATCATGGTTTCTACTAAACTTAAACATTATTTTGAAACTCATACTATAATTGTAAAGACTAACTTTCCTATTAAGAACGTCCCCAGGAAGCCTGAGATGTCTTGCAGGTTGGTAAAATGGGAAGTTAAACTTAGTGCATATGATATCAAGTATGAACCATTGACTGCCATCAAGTCTCAGGGTCTAGCCGACTTTGTGGCTGATTTCAGTAGTGATCTACAAAGGGAAGATGAGTTAGAAGTGCAACAACTTGAGGAGACTAAGGATCCTTGGACACTCTTCACAGACGGAGCTTCAAATGTCAAGGGAACTGGACTAGGCTTACTACTAAAATCACCACAGGGGGACATTATACCCCAATCTATTGCATGTGAATTCCAAACCACTAATAATGAGGCAGAATATGAGGCCTTGATAGTAGGTTTGCAATAAGCCAAACATATGAGGGTCAGGTACCTTCAAGTATTTGTAGATTCATTATTAATTACTAACCACTATAATGGTTCCTATGCTGTTGAAGGTGAAAAAACTAATCAAATATTTGGTGATAGTCAAGAAATTGGCAAATTCTTTTGCTTTTTTTAGTTTAACACAGGTCCTCAGAGAAGAAAATGCAGAAGTGGATGCCTTAGCCAATTTAGGATCCTCATTGAAGATGCCAGAGGATGTGAAGATACCCATCATCCATATTCTGACTCCTGCAATAGAGGAAAATGAAGCAATGGAGATAGTGGAAGATGCTGCAATTGTACCTAGTGATGATGTATAATCAACCCCAGGATCATGGATCCTTCCAATCCTAAATTATATCCAAAATGGGGAAGTTCCCTTTGGGGAAAATCCTAGAGCCTTCAAGATCAAGGTATCCCAATTCACTATAATTAATAACATGTTATATAATAGATCTCTTGAAGGACCTTATCTATGATGTATTGAGGATCCTGAGATCCAAGAAGTCTTGAAGGATTTTCATAAAGGAGATTGTGGAAATCATACTGGGGGCAGAGCACTATTTTCAAGGATCCTTAGAACAGGATATTACTGGCCTACAATGAAGAAAGATACTGTGGAATATGCGAATAAATGTGATGCTTGCCAAAGACATAACAATATTCTTTATCAGCCAGCTGAACCTCTGCATCCTATATCCTCTTCTTGGCCATTTATGAGATGGGGAATGGATATAGTAGGCAAGCTTCCCAAAGCACCATGTGGAAAAGTGTTCATGTTAGCTATGACAGACTACTTCTCTATATGGAGAGAATCTGAAGCTTTCGCCCAAGTCAGAGGAAAGGAAGTTATATCCTTTATTAAAAGAAATATCATTACTAGATTCGGTATTCCTTCTGAAATTGTTTGTGATAACGGATCCCAGTTTATTAGGAGTCGTACTACTGACTTTTGTGACAGCTGGGGGATTAGGATGATAACATCAACACCAGTCCACCCACAAGCTAATGGCCAAGCAGAATCATCCGATAAAATCATCATCAACAACTTGAAGAGGAAGCTCGGGAATTGCCATACGTCCTATGGGATGATAGAACAACCCCTAGAATGCTACGGGTCAAACTCCCTTTTGTTTACTCTTTGGAGTGGAAGCAGTGATCCCTACAGAGATGGTGGTCCCTACAGCCAGAACAAGTATCTGTGATCCTAAAACAAATGCTGAGAACCTGACTCAAGACTTGGATACCGTGGAAGAGCTTAGAGATTTGGTAAGAATAAGGGTGGCTAGCTATCAACAGAAAATGGCCGGTGCTTATAACCAAAATGTCAGGGTCAGAAGATTTCAAGTTGGTGACATGGTATTAAGGAAAGCATTCCAAATACTACGAACCCTGCTGATGGCAAACTGGCACCAAAGTGGGAAGGCCCCCTATCTCATCGAAGCTGAAGCTGGATAGGGGGCATATCATTTACTAACCATGGATGGTAATCTCCTACCAAGAGCTTGGAATGCCATCCACCTAAAAAGTATTTTATGTAAGGATCAAGGATCCTTAATGATACTGATATTCAGTTCAGGATGAAGGATCCTCAAAGGGTATATGATCCTTGTGTCGGTAATATTTTCTTTTGTTTTACTTATTATTTATTATGTGAAAGGGTGTTAGATTCTTAACATCCAGTTTTATCAAAGGTTTAAGTTTTTGTAGAGTTTATTACACTTTTAACAGAGGATCAAGAGGTTGGCCACCTCTCCAAAGTTTCTCAGGCTTGTCCCCGGTCCAAGGTATCCAATTCCTTATACGATTTAAAGATTTTCACCTTTCACACGAATTGGGTTTTGACACCCCGCCTGTAGCGCATGTTATCCAAGAATAGTTCAAGGTAATGGGACTAGTACCCGCTTTAGGGGCTGATAATTTCATTGTTGTTGGCTATATGTAGGATCCTAAGTATAATGGTAGATGTACCATACATCCGTTCCTAAGGTTTCTGACGTTTTCACGTTAGCTAAGGTTTTGTCATTTTTAAGTCACCTACGATTGGTTAGACTCCAGTAGGGCCATACACTAGAATCCTAAGATTTCTAACGTCGTGACATTAGCTCAAGTATTATCCATATTGTTGGGCTTGCCCCCAGTTATTGGGCTTGTCCCTAGTTATTTGGGCTTGTCCCCAGTTTCTAATGAGTTATTCAATTGACATTTGGCTTAGTCCCATGTTGTACATTATTTCAGGTTTCTGAAGTTTTATATATATAAGGATCCTGGATCCTCGAGCTTTCACTAATTTATGTGCCTTATTATTACAACCGTAAATTTTAAGGATATAGGATCCTAACTTGGATTCTCTGGAAAATAAAGACGGGGAGGGGGGGCATCAAGGGCTTCATCCTCCACAAACAGAAGGACCCATCCACCTTTGCTACCCCCTATTGTTCACAGGATCAGTGATCCTTAACCTTAAGAAACTATTGTTTAGTTACAGACCATCATTATTTGAAATCAAAACACCACCAAACGAAAACCAACAATCCTAAAAAATGGGCCTCGGCCACGTCTAAATATTCCATCATCGCCCATTGTTGCAGCCTACACCTTCGCTGCTTCGCCCTCCTTGCCTTCACCAGCTTCGCCACCTTCACCCCCCTTAACCTCCTTAGCAACGCTAGTACCAGTCTCCAGCATCGGCACCTCGTCAAGCTTCAGCCCCAGCTCTCCTCCAAGCTCCACTAGCCTCACCTTCCAGCCGGGAAGATCCCATTCAGACCTGTCAAATGAAGGTTCCAAGGCTTGCTGAAGGATCTTGATCCTGGCCTCGAGAATGGCTTGAGCTGCACAAACCTTAGCCTCATCAGCATCCTCCATCCTAACTTTGTTAGCCTAGATTTCGTTGGTCATGATCCGCTTCTCCAAGCATTGACCTCCTTCTCCAGCTGGGAGATCTTCTTGTCCTTGGCGGTCAGAAAGGTACAGAAGTCTGCAATGGTGTCCTCAGCGTCGGATAAGCTTTTGGTCAGCACAACTTGGATTTGGACTATTTTCTGCAAGAACAATGGGAAGGATAAGTGATCCTCAATATGAGCATCTTAACCTAAGCACATGTGATCCTTAAATCGGAGGCAAAATCATAGATCTACTGCTCTAGCTCGGGAATGTCATCAGAAGGCTCAGTAGGCTTCTTCCTCTTGGACCCGACTCGAACCCTAGCAGCGACAGGTTTTGGTTCAGGGAGGCTTGATCCTTTGCCTGATTCTTTCTTGATGGACCGAGGAGAGATGATGATGTCCACATCCTCCAGAGCAAACTTGCTGATGGACTTGCTGGTGGACTTTTGAGCACCTACATTAATAAAAAGAGATAAGTTTTCTACTCATATTTCATAAATATATACATATGCATATATCTCTTGCCTTAAAGAAAAAAAATGCTATTTTCAAATAGAAAACTTACTTGACATTGTGTAGGAGGTGGAAGTGTTGGTTTCAGGATCCTTTATCTATGGCTTGAATGTCTTAACTGTTGGATCCAGAGCCCAGAACAGAGCAACCCTCTTTTCAGTTCCAGGAGAATTAGCAAGGCAGGCGAAATTGGTCACTGCATGCAAATAAAAAATGACACAAGTTAGCAATGGATATGAAACTTTCTACAAATCTAAAACGAGGATCCTATGTCCTACCCTTAAAGATCCACTTCTTGGGCATACTATTCCCTTCTGGAATAGAGTCCCTTCGCACAAAGAAGAACTGATTCTTCCACGTGGAACCGTTTTGAGTGGTCTTGAGGATTGGATGCTATTGGTGAGGTTTAGCCTTCAACAAAAATCAGTTAGAACCGTGGGTAACGAGGCTATAAAGATAGGAAAGCTCGGATAGGGTGAAATGGATTCCTTCATGTCTGATAAGCTGCTCTATGGTGAACAGTACCCTCCACAACATCGGCATGGCTTGGCAGTAACTCATGCCGGTAAGGGTGAAAAACCCATGGGTGAAGCTAGGGAAGGGGTATGTGTAGCCAAGAAGGAAGGGTAGAATAGGAATGCATGCCCAGACAGGGGACGTGGCGTCGCTCTTCATAGTGGCATCATACGGCCTGAAAACCGCCGTCGGAGGGAAACAAAGGCGCAGAACATCGATTTCTTGGTCGGTGAATTTGCAAAGCTCCAAGGATGGACTGGCTAGAAGGCCTTGACTCTTAGGGGTTGCATCGTCGCTTTGGTTCTTACCAGGAGAGGATCGTGTAGCCATCTTGGGCATAATAGCAAACATGAAGAATAAAGAGATGGAAGTTGAAAGAAAGAGTACCTGTTGTGCTTCCGAAATGAGGATTTTAGAAGGGGGTGAATGATCTTTAAATAAATCCCGGATCTTATCTCTAACCTATATATCGCAATGATGGTTATAGCCTATCCCATCGATGACGTCAGACGGTGTAACGGCTAGTTATGTGTTGCAACGACTAGTCCGCATTGAATGGAAATATGGTGAATCTGATTGATGTCATATCTGTCATATTTGTGGGCAATTGTTAGGGGCTTATTTTTAGCATGTCTGGATCATTTATCCTGAGGCTTAACCTGAATCATTTAACCTTAACATATGAAGCAGGGAGTCTGAGGATCAAGGATCCTTATCTATATGTATGCTTATTAACAATTTTTCTCTTGTTTCATTAGTATTTGTATGCAGGTCTTGAACGAAGGAAGACTTGTTCTAACCAGGAATCGCGGGGAATATGCTTATAATTCCAGCACGTGCATAAGCTAATAACCGTTGAAGGTGAACGTGGATGCACAGCAAAATTTTCGGATAGTTAGTTAAAGATATTTTTAGCTAAGATAAGAGGGGTATTGAGCTAAGTAGGAACACACCTTTTTCTTTGATCAGACGACATACGCAAAGTTCTCACAAACACACACACTAGTACTCATTGTAACAATCTCAATATCATCCAAAGTTGTAATCTTTTTATGCAATATAGTTGGTGATCGATAGTTTCCATCACCGAGGTTTTTTATGCCGAAGATCATTCATTGATCAAGGGCTTTTTGCTCGTATAAATCTCGGTGTTCATCATTGTTTACATTCCATACTCGTTCATACAATAAGTCATTATTTCAAGCACTCGACCTCCCATTCAAAGTTTGGTTACATTATCCTTAATCAGATTTTTGACCAAAACAGAGATAGACCTGTTCGAACCTCCACTCTGACCCAACAGAAAGTGATATCCTTTGATGAGGATGTCCGTGTAGACATACGGGATCCTCATCACGACGGTCTAGTCATTACATTGTTTATTTCTAATAATTTTGTTCGCAGGATTCTCATTGACAGAGGAAGCTCGATGAACATAATCCAATTGGATGTCCTCAAGAGAATGAATATTCCTGAATCCGAAATCGTCCCAAGATCATCGGTGCTCGTAGGATTCAGTGGAGAAACAAAGAATACATTAGGGGACATCAAACTTCCCATCTACATTGAGGGAGTAAACTCTATCCAAAATTTTGTGTAATAGACTGCTTATCTTGTTGCAATGTTATCCTTGGCATACCATGGATACATGATATGAAGGTAGTCCCCTCGACATATCACCAATGTCTCAAGCCTCGTGAAGATAAAGAGTGATCAGCAGGAGGCGAAGAACTACTACACTTCCTCAATGAAACCAGCTTCAAAACCCAGAGAAGCATAGCAATTAGAGTATCCTCCGAGAGACATCATGGAGGCTAGAGAACAATACCCAAGCATATTCTGTTAGACCCTGAGGATTCTGAATCCAAAGTGTACCTAGGATCCGGGATCCTGGATAGCATAGAGAGGGATCTAGTATCCTTCCTGAAAAGAAGAATATCTACCTTCGCTTAGAAGCACGAAGAAATGACAAGTATATCAAAAGATGTTATTACCCATAAACATGGTATTGACAAGTCTTTCTGGCCAATACACCATAAAGGAGGAAATTTGCTCTTGAGAGAAATGCCATCATGCAAGAAGAGGTAGATAAGTTGCTAAAGGCAGGTATCATTAGAGAGGTCAAGTATCCTAAATGGTTGGCCAATGTGGTTGTTGTTCAAAAGAATAATGGAAAGTGGAGGGTGTTTTGGTCAAAATTCACAATTAGGATAATGTAACCAAATCTGATTTTGTGAGGTTGAGTGCTTGATACAATGAAAATTTTTATGAACAAATAGAAACATAAACAATGATGAACACATAGATTTATACAAGGAAAAAGCCCTTGATCAATGAGTGATCTCCGACATAAAAAACCTCGGGTGATGGAACTACCGATCACCAACTATATTGCGTAAAAAAGATTACAACTTTGGATGTTGATCAAGTGTGTTACAATCGAATGCTAAGTGTGTAGAGGGCTCTGGTCTACGATGGTGGCAGGAGTGTGTGTTCGTGAATGTGTCTTATGCTTTCTAACACTTGATCAACCCATTTTAAATAAGCTAACCACTAACTCCTATTTTCTAGGTAGAACATGTCTACTCCCATGACCATTAGTGGAAATAGCACGTGTGCGGCATCTTTAATGAATATTCCCGAGATTCTAGCTGATATTTAGTCCACTACGTCCATTACCTGCGTATAAGCATTAAAAACATGGATTATTGTTAGAAATCATAAGTAATGTTAAGGATCCTTGATCCTCTGAGTCCTTACACCATCCGCTAAGGATACGTGATCCAGGGAACGCTTCAGGATACAAGATCGATTGTTATAAAAATCTATGCCCTAACAATTGCCCCCCAAATATGGCAGATAAGATGTGAATCAAGTCTGTCATATTTCCATTGGATGCGGACTAGCCGTTGCTGCATGTAACTAGCCGTTACACTTTTCGACGTTACTAATAAGACCTGCTATAATCATTATTGCGAAATATAGGGTTAGAGTTAACTCCTTTTTCTTTAAAGATCAGATAATCCTTCTGTTTGTGGAGGATGAAGCCTTTTAGACCCTTCGTTCTTTACCTTCCTGCACTTTGAAATGATTAGCAACACCCTGCATCAACCCGAGTGGATGGGCCACGGATTGCTGGCGAAGCTCGGGTTGAGCATTTTGATAACTTTAGCAGGGTTTTAATAATTTAATCTTTCGGCTATATCCAGTGTTCTTTATTTGTTTGGAAAAGTTTACTTGATACGCTAGTGTTTCCACTTTCAAATAGATTATCTGTGAAAGTCATCAGTTTTATTCTATAAAAGCTTAGAAAAAATTTAGGTTGTTAGAAATTTACCAATCCTTGTATATAAAAAACATAGATAAAATATGATAGATACAAGTAAATAAGTCATATACCCTTAATTGCAAGGTTCAGGGTGAAGTCAATAAGATAAACAAGTATGAGAGTAAAGCATACCAGAAAATCCAAGTTAGAATTTTGTATCCGTAGGAACTACCTTTGTACAAACAAACATGTTACCGTTATAGAAACTTTAAGGATCCATGATCCTTTTTGAATCAACTTGTGAATCTTCGAAGCTCCAAAACCTGTTGCAATCAACTTGGGACTAAGCCAAACAAACTGGGGACTAGCCCAAATAAATTGGGGACAGGCCCAAACAACTGGGACAAGCCCAACAACTGGGGACAAGCCCAATAATCTGGGGACAAACCCAATAAAAACTGGACAAGCCCAAATAAATGATTGAACTTGAGCTAACGTGAAAACGTTAGAAACCTTACGATGCTGGTGTATGGCCCACACTGGCGACTAACCAACCTTAAGAGACATGAAAATGCCAAAACCTTAGCTAACGTGAAAACGTTAGAAACCTTAGGAACGGATGTATGGCACGTCTACCATTATACTTAGGATCCTACATATAGCCAACAACAATGAAATTGTTAGCCCCTAAAGCGGGTACCGGTCCCATTGCCTTGAAATATACTTGGATAACGTGCGCTACTGGCGGGGTGTTGAAACCCAATTTGTGTGAAAGGTGAAAACCTTTAAATCTTAGAAGGTAATAGATACCTTAAGCTGGGGACAAGCCCAGGAAACTTTGGAGAGGTGGCCAACCTCTAGATCCTTTGTCAAAAATGATATAAATTCTGCAAAAAACTTTAAACTTGATAAATTGGATGTTAAGAATCTAACATCCTTCTCTCATAATGAATAGTAAATAAAATATGAAATAATTAGTTAAACATTACCAAATTAAGGATCACACATCCTTTAAGGATCCTTCAACCTGAACTGAATATCAGAAACTCCAAGGGTCCTTGATCCTTAGTATATAAAGTACTTTTTAAAACGAATAGTGTTCCAAGCTCTTGGTAGAAGATCACCATCCATGGTTAGCAAATGATATGCCCCATTTCCAGCTTCAACTTCAATCAGATAGGGGCCTTCCCACTAGGGTGCTAACTTTCCATCAGCAGGATTCGTGGTATTCTGAAATACTTTCCTCAATATCAAGTCACATCCAGACATTCTTGTTATAAGCACCAGCCATTCTCTGTTAATAGCTAGCCAACCTTATCCTTGCCATGTCTCTCAGCTCTTCTATGGTATCTAAGTCTTGAGTTAGAGTCTCAGCATTTGCTTCAGGATCACGATGCTTGTTCTGGCTGTAGGGACAACCATTTCTATAGGGATCACTGCTTCAGCTCCAAATGTCACACCCTCAATTTCCACTTACGGAGTATTATCGCAAGGCATGTGATCAAACCAGAATCTCAGACACTAGCAATATCGAACGACTCTATATGATTTATTTAAACATTTTCAGAAAACATTTGTTGTGACCATTCATAGTCATTTTCAAAATATCATAGTTTCAAAGTTTAGCGGAAGCATTAAAATTAAGTAACGGGCCCAACATAAACGCCAAAACCAAAAATCCCAAACATTATTCATAAATAAGACGCGATAAAAATGTCTTGATCAAATGCAAGTGAGTGCACCTAGCGCTCCTATCGTCCTGAGAAACATGTAAAGAAACATGTGTCAACATTAAAGAAGAGTGAGTTCACAGGTTTTTATAAGTTCAAAAGTTCGGTTTAAAAGGTTGTTTTTCTCCGTTATCCCTAACCTGGGATAACGACATAGTTCCATTATTCCCAACCTGGAATAATAATGTCAGTTCGTAAATAAGTTCAATGTTAACATGTAGGTAGCGAGCCTAAAGTTACGTCACATAAGAGTTCGCGATCGAAGCTGACTGTTGTAGCCTCTGTGTTGCCAGGTCTATCACTGACCATGGCGAAAGTTAGGCCAAATTAATCACCCGTTGACCATTCCCGGTCGGCTAGCGTGACTACCTCGGGTGGGGCTTGTCGGGCCCAGTAGTACTACTATAATTTCCCCGCTATTTAACCCAATACTAACGATCCGAGAGTTGGTTGAGGACTTCCGTGATAAAGCTACTTAGTGACCATAACGTATATTAACATTAACTTAGTTACCGAGTAGTTAACGGCGTTAATTTCGCATAACGTAAAAAGATAGAGTTGTAGAGTGTATACATGTTTCTCCCCCTGTTGTTTAAAACCGGGTAAAACAGGGGCCATGAACTCACCTTAAATTGCTCGGTTAGAATAACTCAAAAGAAGCAAATGGTGGAACCACTAATCGCGTCCTAACATGTCAACTGATTTAAAGTTAGTGTGTGAACACACTGACACAAAACCCTACGCATAACTAACACACAGTACGGCACACGTAATAACCAATTCGAAACCATAATTATGCATGCAAAGTATCACCATACAAAATAATGATCAAACCAACTGTCATAAACACAGATTAACTCATACAACACTTAGGTACACACAAACGCAAGTTATCATGTTTCAGCTTGTACGCTCATAACTGGGCTGTTTTCGAGGATTTTTATAAAATAGTTCCATCATTCAAAAAATTCCAATTGTTTTACAGGAGATGTCAATTAAACTGTAGAATTTTGTGTAAAATTTTCAAATCCTAAATCTTTACCAATTATTTATAAACATTTATATACTAGGCTACAGTCAGATTCGTCGCTTTCTGACTGCAGTCCACGAGATAAATTATTTAAAAATCATCGCTCATCCAATTAACAAAATTCCAGTGGCAGATTTTCGGATATTCTCGTCTCCAGTTACTGTACAAATTTCGTGACCTAACCCCCTACAGACGAAGTGATCCGACTCGATAAACAACCTGCAAATTCTGCAGAATTTACGCAGCTTCAGCTGCTGCACTAAATGACCATTTAAAAATAGCAAACGACCTCAGAAAAATATGAATCTGGCGCCATTTGAAGCGTTTTTCAAAAATACACATTTTAGGCTTCAGAAAATCCACTTTTCGAGGTTACAGCCAACTGAAGTTGGCTGTAAATGTCAATCAGCCTACTGTTTTCGACTTTATCACATTAGAACATGTTTAAACGATCATGACGCTTAGGTGTATTGATTAACAACAGGTTAACTTGTCAAATATCATCATATATATCAATATTCATGCAAACCCTAAATATTTATCATGATCTTTATCGCTAAAACGCAGCCTACGATTTTTGTGTTCAACATATCATCACAACCGCAAAGATTCGCATATTCATCCGAACTAATCATACCCCGCAACACTTTTTCATAGAATAATCATACAAGCACATTATCATGATCAAGATTACACAAAACCTAATGTGAATCGCAAAACAATAAACCCTAACCTTGAGACGATGATGATTAGCAAACCGGGACAAGCTTGGAATCAATCGTGAGTAGAATTGCGCGAACGTGAGAGGGGGGGGGGGGCTGCCGTCGACCTTCTTCTAGGGTATTAGGGTTTTTTTTTTTTTTTTTGAAACATCCCATGCATACATACATATAAATATAACAAGGGGAGGGGGGGCGGTTTGGGTTAGAGCCTTGGGCCTCAAGTTTGGGTTAATTCCTTGGGCCGCAAGGTCGACACGTTTCGCGGCTCGGTTCGGTTCGGCTATTTATTTATTTTTATTTTTTTTAACAATTCGGTAACATAAGGCTTATAACTAATAAATCGCGAAATCAAAGCGTGATACAATAATCTACAAGCGTCTAATAACACATAGCACGTAATTCAGATACAACCCGTCTAACAACACATAGCACGTAATTCACCCTATAGATTCACAAAGTTAGCATAGTTATTGCGAGCGTGTAATTTAATTCTCCGAATTAAATCAGCGTAGGAGTGAATAACCATAAAGTAGCGCGTTTAAGATACCTGAAAAACCGGGATGTCACATTATGCCCATGTTGAAAGAATTTTCGTCCCGAAAATTGAGTAAACGCGGTTTAGAATGTAACGCACAAAAGCTCAGTTTGTTAGAATGGTACCAGTAAATCCCAGGCTGTCATATCATCCCCATGTTGAAAGAATTTCGTCCAGAAATTCAGTTGGCGGTAACGTCAGATTGCTGCTCAGCTGCAAAAAGGTGTGGATATTTGCTTTTCATTTGGTCCTCTCTTTTCCACGTGAACTCCGGTCCACGCTTAGAGTTCCAACGAACCTTGATAATCGGTATCTTGCTGTGCCTTCGAGTCTTGATCTCACGGTCCATGATCTCGATAGGTTGTTCCATAAAATGCAGTTGCTCATCCACTTGAATCTCATCCAATGGAATGACTAGGGTCTCATCTGATAGGCACTTCTTCAGATTGGACACGTGAAAAACGTTGTGAACTCCACTGAGTTCGGCAGGAAGGTCTAACTGATAACCTACGGGCCCGATATGCATCGAAATAATAAATGGGCCTACGTACCGTGGATTTAGTTTGCCTCATTTCCCAAAATGAATTACACCCTTCCAGGGTGACACTTTCAGTAGGACGCGGTCGCCTACTTGAAATTCGAGCGGTTTGCGTCGTTGATCAGTGTAACTTTTCTGTCGATCTCGTGCCGCTGCCATGCGGTTTCTGATTTGCACAATCTTTTCAGTAGCCTCAAGTATCAACTCAGGACCTGTGAGTTGACTGTCACCGACTTCTGCCCAACAGACCGGTGATCTACATTTGCGACCGTATAATGCTTCAAACGGTGCTCCTAAATACTCGCATGGTAACTGTTGTTATATGAGAATTCCACCAAAGGCAGATGGATTTCCCAACTGTTCCCGAAGTCTACCACGCATGCCCTAAGCATGTCTTCCAAGGTCTGAATGGTCCTTTCACTTTGACCATCCGTTTGAGGGTGGTAAGCTGTGCTCATATCTAAGCGTGTACCCAACGCTAGCTGAAGCGACTTCCAAAAGTTAGACGTGAAACGAGCATCTCTGTCTGAAATGATGGACGTTGGCACCCCGTGCCGAGAAACTACTTTCTTAATGTAGATGCGAGTCAACTTATCCATCTTATCTGTTTCTTTGGTCGCTAGGAAGTGTGCAGACTTAGTTAGACGATCCACGATTACCCATATGGTATCACAACCACTCGGAGTTCGCGGGAGTTTAGTGATAAAGTCCATCGAGATCTGATCCCATTTCCACACTGGGAACTCAGGTTGTTGAAGTAACCCTGATGGCTTCTGGTATTCCACCTTGACTTTCGTACAAGTCAAACACTTGCTCACGTAGGTGGCTATATCCGCTTTCATGTTGGGCCACCAGTACGCGGCTTTAATGTCTTGATACATCTTATCCGAACCAGGATGGACAGAGTATCGGGATTTGTTAGCTTCGTCCATAACTAGCTTCCTGAGGTCTCTGTAGAGAGGTACCCATATACGATTCATGAAATACCGGGCACCACTGGGTTTCACTTCCCAATCGCGTTCCATCTTTCCCACAGATTCGGCCTTGATGTTCTCTTCCGTAACTGCTTCTAGCTGCGCGTCGCGTCCATAACTAGCTTCCTGAGGTCTCTGTAGAGAGGTACCCATATACGATTCATGAAATACCGGGCACCATTGGGTTTCACTTCCCAATCACGTTCCATCTTTCCCACAGATTCGGCCTTGATGTTCTCTTCCTTAACTGCTTCTAGTTGTGCGTCGCGTATCTATTCGGGTAACCCAGAATGAATTGTGAACTGTAGTGCTCGTACCTGACGATGTTTCAAGTGCTCCTTCCGACTGAGGGCATCAGCTACCACGTTAGCTTTACCCGGGTGATACCGAATGGCATATTCATAATCGTTCAGGAGTTCGACCCAGCGACGCTGTTGCATGTTCAACTCCTTCTGGCCAAAAATATGCTGGAGGCTCTTGTGATCCATGTAGATTGTGCACCTTGTTCCATATAGATAGTGTCTCCAAATCTTTAGTGCAAACACAACTGCTCCCAATTCCAGGTCATGTGTCGTGTAGTTCTTCTCGTGGACCTTCAACTGTCGGGATTCATACGCGATAACCTTATCACGTTGCATGAGTACACATCCCAATCCCTGAATGGAAGCGTCACAATATACCACAAAATCATCCGTCCCCTCTGGCAAGGACAAAATGGGCGCACTGCAAAGCTTCCTCTTCAGTAATTGAAATGCTGCTTCCTGTTTGTCACCCCAAGCATACTTGGTGCCCTTCTGAGTGAGAGTGGTAAGCGGTTTTGCGATCTTGGAAAATCCCTCGATGAAACGTCTGTAGTAACCAGCCAAACCCAAAAATTGGCGGATCTCTGTCGGTGTCCTGGGTGCTTCCCAGTTCTTGATAGCATCAATCTTGGTGGGATCAATGTGTATACCCTTTTTATTCACGATATGCCCGAGGAACTGAACTTCTCGAATCCAGAAATCACACTTCGAAAACTTGGCATATAGTTTCTCCTGTTGCAGTAGTTCCAGCAATAATCGCAGATGCTCAACATGTTCTTCTTCACCCTTAGAGTAGATGAGTATATCATCGATGAACACGATGACAAACTTGTCGAGATACGGCTTACACACACGGTTCATGAGGTCCATGAACACCGCGGGTGCATTGGTGAGACCGAAGGGCATGACCAAGAACTCATAATGGCCATACCGAGTGCGAAATGCCGTCTTGGAGATATCCTCCTCCCTGACGCGTAGCTAGTGAAAACCAGACCGTAGATCAATCTTGGAGTAGTAGCTTGACCCTTGAAGCTGGTCGAAAAGATCGTCGATGCGAGGTAATGGGTATCGGTTCTTGACGGTAACCTTATTGAGTTCCCTGTAGTCAATGCACATGCGGAAGGTCCCGTCCTTCTTCTTGACAAAAAGGACAGAGCTCCCCATGGCGAAGTACTGGGTCGGATAAATCCTTTTTCCAACAATTCCTGAAGCTGGGTAGACAACTCTTGCAGCTCTGCTGGAGCTAAGCGGTACGGGGCCTTGGCGATAGGGGTCGCATGGTTCACCAATTCGATTTCAAACTCCACTTGTCGATGTGGTGGAAGACCGGGTAACTCCTCTGAAACACATCGGGAAAGTCACGGACGATGGGGATATCTTCAATCCGCTTCTCGTCCTTAAACTGCTTGGTGACCAGTGCGAGCAAAGCAAAAGAGTTCTTCTTCCGAAGATACTTCTGAGCTTGCATGTAAGAGATGATGTTCGTGACGACGCCTGCCTTCTCCCCTTGCACCATCAAGACTTCGTCGTTAGAGAGCGGAATACGGATAGCTTTCTCGAAACAGAGAGAACTTCAGCTCGGACGTCGGATAGCCAGTCCATTCCGGCTACCACATCAAAACTACCCAGAGTAGTTGTCATCAGATCAATGGTAAAGGTGTGACCCGTGAGTTTAAGTTGACAGTCGGTCACTAGGTGAGTCACATCTACAGATTTACCATTGGCTAGTTCTATGACGTAAGGGGTCTCTAGGGGTTTAGGTGTGAGATTTAGGTTCTTCCTAAAAGACTCAGATATAAAACTCTTATCCGCACCCGTATCAAAAAGTACAGTAGCAAAATGATCGTTAAGGGGAAACTTACCGGTGACCACATTCGAGTCGTTTCTGGCCTCTCCACGTCCCAGCGTGAATGCACGACCTTTGGCACCTCCTGTGCCACCATTTCCATCGTTGCCATTGTTGTTATTGTTGTTGTTGTTGTTGTTGTGGTTGTAGTTGTTATTCCCACCATTGTTGTTGTTGCGAAGCTGCGGGTAGTCTCGCTTGAAATGGGCAGTGCTGCCGCACTGATAGCATCCCGGTTATTACCTTGCTATTGACCCTGGTGCTGGTTCTGATTTTGTCGTGTCATGATCTCCCCGCGACAATCCTTTGCCGCGTGTCCTGCTTTGCCACATCGTTGGCAGCGATTTCCGGCGCAAGGGCTGTGATGACGGAGGTTACAACGGTTACATTGCGGCTTTCGACCCGCATAGCCGCTCGAGTTCTGGGTGTTGTTGGCAGACTGATTGTTGTGACCCCGATTGTTGTTGAAGTTGTTGGACCGCTTCTGGTTTCCTTGTTGTGGCTGGGTTGATGAAGACTGTCGAGCAGGTGAGTCTTCAAATTTTCTTTTGTTGTTAGGGACAACTTCAGTTGCACCCCTAGGTGGCAACTTCCTTTGCTCCACCGCCTTATCGGTGAGTTTATGCGCCAGCCTAATCGCTTGATGCTCCATCGTAGGGTTGCTAGACATTACCATGCCCTCGATCTCAGGGACCATACCCCCAAGATAAAACTCAAGCCGTTTGCCAAATCAGGACAAAGGAACACCAGATCATGATGTCTTGTTGTGTACGCTTCAATTTCTGACTCGACCATCTTGTGGTTCCATAACGCTTGTTCCAACTGCTAAACTATGTCCCGCGGATAGTATTCCTCCTTGATTAGGGCCTTAAATTCGGTCCATGCAATTGCGTTCGCCGCAACAAGTCCACGCGTTTGGACTTGTGCGTTCCACCAGGTCAATGCCCCATCTTCCAACGTCGAGGCAGCATACTTGACCTTATTAGCTTCAAGGCAATTGCACATCTTGAAAACCAATTCAGACTTTTCAATCCAACGGACCAGTCCTATGGGTCCTTCAACACCCATGAACTTGCTCGGTTTCTCATCGAGGAACATCTTGTAGGGTTAAGACCCCCTCCTGTTGGTGGATTAGGAACACCTGCCAGAGCAGCATTCACGTGTTCTTCGATTAAAGCGGCCAATTCTTCAGTTGACATGTTCCGCGATGAGCGGTTGCCATTTCAGATCTTCGCAAGACAACACAAACACACACCGATAAGTATATATATCCAATATAGTTATCATATTCCACACTTCAATAATCACACAACTTATGTCAACCCAACAAATTAAACAATCAAAAGGAACATTCGATTAAATAAATTGCAATGTCTCACAAAACACCAACCAAACATCTCATTTTAATTATAAAATTTTCACGTTCAAACATAAGTGGAAACAAACAAACTAAAGAAAACAAAACGGAGATTGGCGAGACGAGTTAGTCATCTATGTCTCCATCTCCCAAGTCGCTATCACTGCCGTCATCCTCTTCGGTGTTTTCAGCTTCAACTGTCGGGTCCTGTTCCGGCTCTTCTTCCTCCGGGTCTTCCTCTGGATCCTCCTCTTCGTCCTCTACCGGCGCTGGAGGGCCGGTGCTGGTGCGGGTACTGGGATAGGTGGTGCTTGGTTCTGCTCCAGTTCGTGAATCCTCCAACTGGACTCAAGAACTCTGTCTTCGAGCCAGTCAGCCCTCAGTCGCTCAGCACCGAAAGTCCTTAGCTAAAATGTTTTGAACTCTCTTATTCTCATATTGCTCTTCCTCGAGCTCTCCAGTTTTACCAGTTAGCTGACGTATCAGCCATCCCTGTGCTTCGATAGTCTCCTGCATTCTCTCCAGCTATTCCTGTTGTTTCCTTAGCACATCCCTAAGTAGATCGTCCCCCACTCCTAAAGAGTTGACCGGTTCGACCGGTATAGCGGTGGTCGGACGGGAGGACGACTCTCCTCCTAGAGCGAGTCTTTTCCTAGCAGCTGAGCGTGTCTCCACGCCACAAGGTGGTGAGGGTGCCTTCCCCGGCGCCCTTGATTGTCGAGATCTGTCGGAAGATGATGATGATGACATAACTTGCTGGGTTGGTGTAGTTAGTTACGAGTTACGTGTATCACAATATACATATATATCTCACATAGAATAATTGTAGTATAACACAACAAGATATCACAGTTCGGTGCCAACTAAGTCTAGTGTCGTGTAACAACTATAGTTTAGGTCTACTTTTAAGGCAAACCTAGTTCTCTATAGCTAGAGGCTCTGATACCAATCTGTCACACCCTCAATTTCCACTTGCGGAGTATTACCGCGAGGCGTGTGATCAAACCAGAATCTCAGACACTAGCAATATCGAACGACTCTATATGATTTATTTAAACACTTTCTGAAAACATTTGTTGTAACCATTCATAGTCATTTTCAAAATATCATAGTTTCAAAGTTTAGCGGAAGCATTAAAATTAAGTAGCGGGCGCCAACATAAACGCCAAAACCAAAAATCCCAAACATTATTCATAAATAAGACTCGATAAAAATGTCTTGATCAAATGCAAGTGAGTGTACCTAGCGCTCCTAGCGTCCTGAGAAACATGTAAAGAAATAAGTGTCAACATTAAAGAAGAGTGAGTTCACAGGTTTTTATAAGGTCACAAGTTCTGTTTAAAAGGTTGTTTTTCTACGTTACCCTAACCCGGGATAACGACATAGTTCCATTATTCCCAACCTGGAATAATAATGTGGGTTCGTAAATAAGTTCAATGTTAACATGTAGGTAGCGAGCCTAAAGTTACGTCACATAAGAGTTGGCGATCGAAGCTGACTGTTGTTGCCTCTGTGTTACCACGTCTATCACTGACCATGGCGAAAGTTAGGCCAAATTAATCACCCGTTGACCATTCCCGGTCGGCTAGCGCGACTCGCTCGGGTGGGGCTTGTCGGGCCCAGTAGTACTACTATAATTTCCCCGCTATTTAACCCAATACTAACGATCCGAGAGTTGGTTGAGGACTTCCGTGATAAAGCTACTTAGTGACCATAACGTATATTACATTAACTTAGTTACCGAGTAGTTAACGGTGTTAATTTCGCATAACGTAAAAAGATAGAGTTGTAGAGTGTATACATGTTTCTCCCCCTGTTGTTTAAAAGCGGGTAAAATAGGGACCGTGAACTCACCTTAAATTGCTCGGTTACAATAACTCAAAAGAAGCAAATGATGGAACCACTAATCGCGTCCTAACATGTCAACTGATTTTAAGTTAGTGTGTGAACACACTGACACAAAACCCTACGCATAACTAACACCCAGTACGACACACGTAATAACCAATTTGAAACCATAATTATGCATGCAAAGTATCACCATACAAAATAATGATCAAACCAACTGTCATAAACACAGATTAACTCATACAACACTTAGGTACACACAAACGTAAGTTATCATGTTTCAGCTTGTACGCTCATAACTGGGCTGTTTTCGAGGATTTTTATAAAATAGTTCCATCGTTCAAAAAATTCCAATTGTTTTACAGGAGATGTCAATTAGACTGTAGATTTTTGTGTAAAATTTTCAAATCCTAAATCTTTACCAATTATTTATAAACATTTATATACTAGGCTGCAGTCAGATTCGTCGCTTTCTGACTGCAGTCTACGAGATAAATTATTTAAAAAACATCGTTCATCCAATTAACAAAATTTCAGTGGGAGATTTTCGGAAATTCTCGTCTCCAGTTACTGTACAAATTTCGTGACCTAACCCCCTACAGACTACGAGATCCGACTCGATAAACAACCTGCAAATTCTGCAGAATTTACGCAGCTTCAGCTGCTGCACGAAATGACCATTTAAAAATAGCAAACAACCTCAGAAAAATATGAATCTGGCGCCATTTGAAGCGTTTTTCAAAAATACACGTTTTAGGCTTCAGAAAATCCACTTTTCGAGGTTACAGCCAACTAAAGTTGGCTGTAAATGTCAATCAGCCTACTGTTTTCGACTTTATCACATTAGAACATGTTTAAACGATCATGACGCTTAGGTGTATTGATTAACAACACGTTAACTTGTCAAATATCATCATGTATATCAATATTCATGCAAACCCTAAATATTTATCATGATCTTTATCGCTAAAACGCAGCCTACGATTTTTTGTGTTCAACATATCATCACAACCGCAAAGATTCGCATATTCATCCGAACTAATCATACCCCGCAACACTTTTTCATAGAATAATCGTACAAGCACATAATCATGATCAAGATTACACAAAACCTAATGTGAATCGCAAAACAATAAACCCTAACTTTGAGACGATGATGATTAGCGAACCGGGACAAGCTTGGAATCAATCCGTGAGTAGAATTGCGCGACCGTGAGAGGGGGGGCTGCCGTTGACCTTCTTCTAGGGTATTAGGGTTTTTTTTTTGAAACATCCCATGCATACATACATATAAATATAACAAGGGGAGGGGGGGTGGTTTGGGTTAGAGCCTTGGGCCTCAAGTTTGGGTTAATTCCTTGGGCCGCAAGATGTGTGGGTCGCAAGGTCGACATGTTTCGCGGCTCGGTTCGGTTCGGCTATTTATTTATTTATTTTTTTTAACAATTCGGTAACATAAGGCTTAAAACTAATAAATCGCGAAATCAAAGCGTGATACAATAATATACAAGCGTCTAATAACACATAGCACGTAATTCAGATACAACCCGTCTAATAACACATAGCACGTAATTCACCCTATAGATTCACAAAGTTAGCGTAGTTATTGCGAGCGTGTAATTTAATTCTCCGAATTAAATCAGCGTAGGAGTGAATAACCATAAAGTAGCACGTTTAAGATACCTAAAAACCGGATGTCACATTATCCCCATGTTGAAAGAATTTTCGTCCCGAAAATTAAGTAAACACGGTTTAGAATGCAACACACAAAAGCTCAGTTTGTTAGAATGGTACAAGTAAATCCCATGCTGTCATACCAAAGACTAAGGAGAAAGGAGTCTGGCCTGTATCAATCTTAGGGGTTGTTCTATCTTCCCATAAGACATGTGGTAGTTCTTCAGCCCATTTTCCTTTCTTGGATCCAAGCTTTTTCTTCAAGTTGTTCATGATGATCTTGTTAGACGATTCTGCCTGACCATTAGCTTGTGGGTGGACTGGTGTTGATGTTATCATCCTAATCCCCAGCTGTTACAAAAGATAGTTGTACGATTCCCAATAAACTGGGATCCGTTATCACAAACAATTTCAGAAGGAATTCCAAATCTAGTTATGATATTTCTTTTAATAAAGGATATGACTTCCTTTTCTCTAACTTGGGCAAAGGCTTCTGCTTTCATCCACTTAGAAAAATAGTCTGTCATGACTAGCATGAACACTTTTCCTCCTGGTGCCTTGGGAAGCTTCCCTAGTATATCCATTCCCCACCTCATGAACGACCAAGATGAGGATATAGGATCCTTAATGCACCATAGATAGGGTCCTACAAGAGATCTCTTATATAGCTTGTTATTCAATATAGTAAACTGGGATACCTTAATCTTGAAGGTTCTGGGATTTTCCTTAGTAGGAATTTCTCCATTCTGAATGTATTTCAGAATCGGAAGGATCCATGATCCTGAATTTAACTGCACTACATCACCATGTATAATTGCAGCATCTTCTACTATTTCCATTGCTTCTTTCTCCTCAATTGCAGGAGACAACACATGAATAATAGGTATCTTCACATCCTCTGGCACCTTTAATGATGATCCAAGGTTGGCTAAGGCATCAGCTTCTGCATTTTCTTCCCTAGGTACCTATGTTAAACTGAAAAAAGCAAAAGAATCTGCCAGTTTCCTGACTATCTCTAAATATTTGATTAATTTTTACCTTTGACAGCCATTATAATGACTAGTAATTAGCAAGGAATCTACAAATACTTGGAGATACCTAATCCTCATATGTTTAGCTAATTGCAAACCTGCTATCAAGGCTTCATATTCGGCCTCATTATTAGTTGTTTGAAATTCACATGCTATGGATTGGGGTATAATGTCCCCCTGTGGCAATTTTAGTAGTATGCCTAGTCCAATTCCCTTGATATTTGAAGCTCCATCTGTGAAGAGTGTCCAAGGATCCTTGGTCTCCTCGAGTTGTTGCACTTCCAATTCAGCTTCCCTTTGTAGATCACTATTGAAATTAGCCACAAAGTCAGCTAGAGCTTAGGACTTGATGGCAGTCTCCGGTTCATACTTAATTTGATAAGCACTAAGCTTATCTGCCCATTTTGCCATCCTGCCCGACATCTCGGGCTTCCTGAGAACATTCTTAAAAGGAAAATTAGTCTTAACAACAATAATGTGAGTTTCAAAATAATGTCTAAGTTTAGTAGAAGCCATAATTAAAGCAAGAATAAGTTTCTCTAAATGAGAATACCTGGCCTCAGTATCAAGTAGACTTTTACTTACATAGTATACCGGATGTTGTTGGCCTTCATGATCCTTAACTAGGACTGCACTTACCGCTTTACCTGAGACAACTAGTGTTTTGGTTAAAAATCACACAAGGATAATGTAACCAAATCTGATTTTTTGTGAGGTTGGATGCTTGGTTAAACGAACAAGTTTATGAACAAATATGAAAAGTAATGACAATGAACACAATGATTTGTACGAGGAAAAAGCCCTTGATCTAGAGATGATCTCCAGCACAAAAAACCTCGGGTGATGGAAACTACCGATCACCAACTATATTCAACAAGAAAGTTTACAATTTGGAAATATTGAGCTTGTTACAATGTTGCTAATGTGCGTATTAGAGAGTAGTGTAGGTCGCAGATGTGTGTGTTCGAATTCCTATCTTATTCAAGCTCAACACCCCTTTTATTCAGCTAAAAATTATCCTTAACTAACTATCCGAAAATCTTGGCAATATCCCACGTTCACCAATAACGGTCACGAACTCCTGGCACATGCTGGAATAATGGCATATTCCCCTTGATTCTCGCGGGCAGGTCATCTTCGTAAAGCTCCTGCAAAACCATGCCATAATACATTGGAAACAATTGTTAGCTAATTAGAACAATAATGAGGATCAATGAACCTTAGCCTTCCTGCACCGTGTCTTGAGGATCCATGATCCAGACATATAGAAGGATATATGATCCACGAACATTAAAATTCTATCCCTAACAATTGCCCCCAAACATGACTGATTAAATGCCCTAACGATTAGTCATGTTTCCGTTAGAAAGAAACTAGCCGTTGCCACTTGCATATATACGTTGCATGGTATGACGTCACTTGATTTGATAACCTGCAACAAACATCATTATTTATAGCATAGGGATAGAGATCAAATCTCTTATTTAAGCTTGATCTCTGCCTTTTTATACGCATATCCAGAGCATCAAACATGTATCCTCTTTCTCTCTCTATTCAATCCTCTATTTTTCGATTATTCTGATCAATGGGAATGATGGTAACCCGATCCTATCCTCTCAAAGATCAACCACAAGATCACACTCCCAAGAGCCAAAACCTTCTGAAAAATCCTTCGGAGGAGCTTTGTCGTTTTACCGATCCCGAAATCGATCAAATACGCCCCTGTTTCCCGGAGGAAACAGTTTTCAGACCCTTTGATTCATCACTGAGAAGTGATTGCGAATCAGACTTCTGGATCTGTTTTTCCTGCCACTCCATTCTTGATCAGCTTTACATATCCTTTCCCAGTGTTTACTCAAACCTTCTTTTCTCATACCGGCATGTGCTACAACCAGGCCATGCCTATGCTGTGGAGGGTATTGTATACTCTGGAACAGTTGATCAAGAACGAGGGTCTAAGCTTTGGTATCACCGAACTCCCCAACCTGTACAGCCTTGTGACTCATGGGTCTTATCGATATCTTTTCAAAGCCAAATCCAAAACTCACCCCCACTGCTCAAAATCACCAAGAATGACACCAACTGGAAAAACCAGTTCTTCTTTGTGAGAAGAGACTCCATTCCTCAGGGGGAGTATCTTCCCAAAAAGTGGAACTTTAAGGGTAGGATTTAGGACATGTTACTTTTTGTTACACTGAGGATAATTGATCCTGTTTTTTTGTGCATGCAGTGACTAGCTACGTTGCCTTGAGAGATTTACCTGCCACGCCAATAAGGATTGCTGCCTTTTGGGCACTTCTGTGAGGACCTTTTACCCCAAGATCAAGGATTTAGAAGAAGATACCTCTACCTCTGTCACGATGTCAAGAAAGTATTTGTATACAAGTATATGAAAATATTCAACAAAATAGATAGCTTATAAATACTTATCTGAGTTTAATTTGCATAGGTGCTGCCAAGTCTACATCCAAATATGCCACCAAGTTTGATCTCGGGGAACTTCAAAGTCATCTCCCCCCGCTCCATCAAAGCTGAACTGGCCTTATGCCAAAGTAAGCCAGGAACAAGGGCCATGCCTTCCAAATCCAAATCCGGGACTTAAAGGAAGAAACCGAGCGAGCCAACCGAGGACACCTCCCAGATCAAGCAGCAAATCTCTGACTTCGTTGCTGAGGTAAGGATCACCAATTCTTGAATTACACTTGAACTTGAGGATCACTGATCCTGAAAATTTTGACTTATGCAGAAAATAGCCCAACTCGAAGCCCTCCAAGGAAAACTCCTAACTGAAGCTGAAGAGCACATTGACGAGCTCCGCACCATTACTGCTGCCAAGGACAAAAGGATCTCCAATTTGGAAAAGGAGGTCAAGCGCTTGGAGAAGGAGATCTTGGTGGATCAGATCCGGGCTAACAAAGAGAGATTGGAGGCTGCTGACGAGGCGAAGGTTTCTGCCGTTAGGTCTATCCTCAAAGATAGGATAAAGATGGTTGAAGAGGCCATGAATCCTTCTTTTGACAAGGCTGAGTGCGATGTGGTTGCTTGGAAGCAGAGGTTGATCTAGCTGGGTGACAAAGAAAGTCCTGAGCAGGCACCCATCCCGGAGGCAGAGCCAAGCAGCGTGATGGATCTGGCAGAGGCAGCGGTTGGTAGCAAGGGAAAAGGAGGTGACGGTGGTGAGGCAGCCGTGGAGTAGGTTGCACGAATGGGCGATGATGGATAATTCTAGACGTGGCCGGAGCCCATTTTTTATGTTTTTTGGTTGTTGATGTTTTTATGGCGAACAATTTGGTCTGTATTTGAACAATAGTTTTTAGGGTTAAGGATCACTGATCCTTTTGATGATAAGGGGTAGCAAAGGTGGATGGGTCCTTCTGTTTGTGGAGGATGAAGCCCTTGATGCCCCCCGCCTTTACTTTCCTGCACTTATTGACTCGTTAGTATGGTCACGGGCCATGACTTGCTGGTAGAAGCTTGGGTTAGCAATTTTGACAACCTTTTAAAAAGGGTTTTTATAAATAAATAAAACTTTAAGCTTTTGACTATCTTTGCTATTGTTCCTTTTCTTTTTGAGTATGTTTATCGCTATACATGTTGAAAAATTTCTGGATATTTAACTGAAAAATCCATAAGGTGTTAAAAAGAATACTAAGTATTTATAAAAACATATTGCTCAAGAATTGAACGTCTTATGATCAAGGGTCACACACCCTGTTGTCAAAGGATTAGGGTAACTAAATAAGCCAGAAATAAAGCAAATCCAATAGAAAGATCATACCAATGAATCCAAGTTAGGATTTTTTATCCTCAAACCTTACAGTCGTGTCAACCAAAGCATAACAATCGATAAGACTTTAGGATTTAGGATCCTTAACAGTTAAACTTCATGAACCTGTAGCAATATTTAACTTGGGACTAAGCCAAACATCAAATGAAGGAATCATTAGTTACTGGGGCTAGCCCAACAAACTGGGGACAAGCCCAAATAAACTAGGGACAAGCCCAAATAGACTGGGGACAAGCCCAAATAAACTTGCGTAAACTGGAGTATGGCCCAAACTGGCGTCTATCCAAACGTAAGCGACATGAAAATGCTGAAACCTTAGCTAACGTGAAAATGTTAGAAACCTTAGGAACGGATGTATGGTACGTCTACCATTATACTTAGGATCCTAAATATAGCCAACAACAATGAAATTGTCAGCCCCTAAAGCGGGTACTTGTCCTATTGCCTCGAACTATACTTGGATAACGTGCGCTACTGGCGGGGTGTTGAAACCCAATTCGTGTGAAAGGTGAAAACCTTTAAACCTTAGAAGGTATTAGATACCTTAAACTGGGGACATGCCCAAAGTCTTTGAGAGGTGGCCAACCTCTTGATCCTTTGTAATAACTTCTGCAAAACTTAAAGCTTGATAAGGTTGAATGTTGAAAATTCAACATCCTTACTTTATAAGAAGTATAATAAAAATAAAAGCATTAGTTAAACATTACCGAATCAAGAATCTCATATCCTTTGAGGATCCTTCGATCTGAATTGATCACTAGGATACTTAAGGATCCCTGATCCTTTACATAAAATACTTTTTTAGGTGGATAGCATTCCAAGCTCTTGGTAGAAGGTCACCATCCATAGTTAGTAATCGATATGCCCCCTTTCCTGCCTCGGCTTCAATTAGATAGAGGCCTTCCCATTTTGGTGCTAATTTACCATCGGAAGGGTTCGTGGTATTCTGGAACGCCTTCCTTAATACCATGTCACCAACTTAAAACCTTCTGACCCTTACATTCTTGTTGTAAGCACCAGCCACTCTTTGTTGATAGCTAGCCATCCTTATTCTTGCCATATCTCTAAGCTCTTCCACGGTATCCAAGTCTTGAACTAGAGTCTTGACATTTGCTTCTGGATCACGGGTGCTTGTTCTGGCTGTTGGTACTATCATTTATGTACGGATCACTGCTTCGGCTCCAAAGACTAAGGAGAAGGGAATCTGACCCGTTGCATTCTTGGGAGTTGTCCTATCTGCCCATAAGACATAAGGTAATTCCTCGGCCCATTTGCCCTTTTTGGATCCAAGCTTCTTCTTCAAGTTGTTGATGATTATTTTGTTGGATGATTCTGCCTGGCCATTAGCTTGTGGGTGGACTGGTGTTGATGTAATCATCCTAATCCCCCAGCTGTCACAAAAGTGAGTAGTACGGTTCACAATAAACTGGGATCCGTTATCACAAACAATCTCAGAAGGAATACCAAATCTAGTAATGATATTTCTTTTAATAAAGGATATAACTTCCTTTTCCCTGACTTGGGTAAAAGCTTCAGCTTCTATCCACTTAGAGAAATAGTCTGTCATAGCTAGCATGAACACTTTTCCTCCTGGTGCCTTGGGAAGCTTGCCTACTATATCCGTTCCCCATCTCATAAATGGCCAAGAGGAGGATATAGGATATAGAGGTTCTGCGGGCTGATGAAGGATATTACTGTGTCTTTGGCAAGCATCACATTTCCTTGCATACTCCACAGAATCCTTCTTCATTGTAGGCCAATAATATCCTGTTTTGAGGATCCTTGAAAATAGTGCTCTGCCCCCAGTATGATTTCCACAAATACCTTCATGAAAATCCTTCAAGACTTATTGGATCTCAGGATCCTCAATGCACCGTAGATAGGGTCCTGCAAGAGATCTCTTATATAACATGTTATTAATGATAGTGAATTGGGATACCTTTATCTTGAAGGCTCTAGGATTTTCCCCAATGGGAACTTCCCTATTTTGGATATAATTCAGGATTGGAAGGATCCACGATCCTAGAGTTGATTGTGCATCATCCCTAGGTACGATTGCAGCATCGTCCACTATTTCCATTGTCTCATTTTCCTCGATTGCAGGAGTTAGAACATGGATAATGGGTATCTTCACATCATCAGGCATCTTCAATGAGGATCCTAGATTAGCTAAGGCATCTGCTTCTGCCTTTTCTTCCTTGCTATTAAGGCCTCATACTTTGCCTCGTTATTAGTGGTTTGGAATTCACATGCTATTGATTGGGGTATAATGTCCCCCTGTGGCGATTTTAGTAGTAGGCCTTGTCCAGTTCCTTTGACATTTGAGGCTCCATCTGTGAAGAGTGTCCAAGGATCCTTGGTCTCATCAAGTTGGTGTACCTCCAATTCAGCTTCTCTTTGTAGATCACTACTGAAATCAGCCACAAAGTCAGCCAAAGCCTGGGTTATGATAGTAGTTCTAGGCTCATACTTAATGTCATATGCACTAAGTTTAACAGCCCATTTTGCCATTCTCCCCTACATCTCTGGTTTCCTGAGAACATTCTTGATAGGAAAGTTAGTTTTAACGACAATAGTATGAGTTTCGAAATAATGTCTTAATTTAGTAGAAGCCATGATTAGAGCAAGAATAAGTTTTTCAAAATGAGAATACCTGGCCTCAACGTCAAGTAAACTTTTACTTACATAGTATACGTGATGTCGTTGGCCTTCATGATCCTTAACAAGGACCGCACTTACTGCTTTACCTGAAACAACTAAGGATAATGGTTCCCCATTTTCAGGTTTCATTAAAGCCGGTGCTGAGGATAGGTAATCCTTGAGAGCCTGTAGAGCAGCTTCATGCTTCTCCGTACACTCGAACTTCTTATTCTTCCTCAGAATATCATAGAAATCCTTGCATCTTTCTAAGGATTTTGAAATGAATCTGTTCAGGGCGATTCTTCCTATCAATCTTTACACATCTTTAGCGTTGGCAGGAGACTTGATGTTGATTATAGCCTTTATTTGCTCCGGACTTGCTTCTATCCCTCTCTTGGTCACCGTGTATCCTAAGAACTTTCCAGCTTTGACTCCGAAATGGCATTTGGAAGGATTCAATTTCATATTGTATTGGTCAAGGATATTGAACGTTTCTTCGAGATCCTTAAGGTGATCCTCAGCTCTTTTAGACTTGACCACCATATCATCTATATATACCTCCATCGTATGTCCAAGTTGTTCTTTGAACATCATATTCACCAGCCTTTGGTATGTAGCACCTGCATTTCTTAAACCAAAGGGCATAGCAATATAGCAATATATGCCGGTGGGTGTCATGAACGTTGTATCCTCTTGATCAGATGGTTCCATCTGAATTTGTTGATATCCAGACGAAGCATCCATAAAGTTAACAACTCATGACCCGCTGTAGCATCCATCATGGAGTCAACGTGGGGTAAAGGGAAAGGATCCTTGGGACATGCCTTGTTTAAGTCAGTAAAATCGACACATACCCTCTACTTTCCATTTTTCTTTTGAACAACAACCACATTGGCTAACCGTCTTAGATACTTGACTTCTCTAATCATACATGCTGTGACAACCTGGGAATTTCTCATAATTTCACGTACCATTGTTAACTAAATCCTTGTGCATGGCACTTGGGAATCTCTTGTAATTTCGCGTACTATTGTTAACGAACTAAATCTTGGTGCGTGGCACTCTAAACATGTACGCTGCATTCTAAACCGCGTTTACTCAATTTTCGGGACGAAAATTCTTTCAACATGGGGATAATGTGACATCCCGGTTTTTCATATATCTTAAACGCACTACTTCATGATTATTTGTTCCTACGTTAATTTGGTTCGGAGACTTAAATTGCACGCTCGAAAGAATTACGATAATTTCGTGTACTTGTCAAATAAATTATGTGCTATGTGTATTAAACGTTTATAAGTTGGTGAATTATTATGTGATGTCCGATTTCGTGTTTTATTTTAGTTATAAAACATAGATGTAGTAAATAGATACATCGGATCGAGCCGCGACACGAGCCAACCTCGTTTTCCTTGAGACTCTAGGAGTTAACCAAGACTTGGGGACCAAGTGCTAGACCCAAACCAACCCACCCAAACCCTTCGGCCGCGAGCACATACCCAACCGCAACCCTTCCCTTTTCCCTTTCATCCCTTGCGCCTATATATACAAACACACATGCATGCTTTGCTTCAAAAAAACAAAACACAAAAACCCTAGTTGAGAAATCAGCCGACGGCAGCCCTCCACTTGTTCCCTCGATCGCAAACAGCCTTGATACACCCCTCTCGGTCGCAACAAGCCTTCTTCACTCTTTGCTTTCAGTCGCGATCTCCTTCATCATATCCGAATCGGTTCTTGTCCAAGTCTCGGCTCATTGATCTTGTTATTAAAGGTTAGGATTATCATTGTTTGCAAGATCATATTCGGATTTATATGTTTGAATGTAGTGTTATGTTAGCCGATTTATTTATGATGTTTGCAAGTTTGATGTTTGTCCGAAATCTGGAAACATAGGCTGTGTTTTGTTGATAAAAACTATAGGTTATGATTAGGGTTTGCATGGGTATGATATATATGATGATATATGATTTGTAATTCAGTTCTTGATCGCCTATGTTCATTGTATCGAGAGTTTAAGCTAGTTAGTTTGTGATAAAGTGCTGAATCAGAATGCTGAATGGTGGTTACAGCCAACTTTAACAGGCTGTAACTTGGTTATTAATTATCGAAAAAACGGATTTTCTGAAGTCTAAAACGTAGAGTCTTGAAAAACGATTCTAATGGCGCTGGATTCATATTTTTCTGAAGTCGTTTGATATTTTTAAGCAGCCAATTAATTCAGTAACTAAAGCTGTGAAAATCCTGAAAATTTGTTAGTTGTTTATCAAGTCGGATCTAATAATCGGTTGGGAGTCGAATCAGGAAATTTGTACAGCAACTAGATATGGAAATTTCCGGGGAACTCCCACTGGAATTTTGTTAATTGGACGAACGGTGATTTTTAAATAAATTCTTCCGTGGACTGCATTCAGAAAGCGACGAATCTGACTGCAGCCTAGTATATTAATATTTACGAATAATTGGTAAAGTGTTAGGACTTGAAAAATTTATATAAAAGTAGACCTAAACTATAGCTGAATACAAGACACTAGACGTAGTTTGGCACCGAACTATTATATCTTGTTATGTGATGTACCACAACTGTGTTATGAAGAATATGAATGCATAGTAAGAAATGAATGCAACTCGTAACTAACTACACAACCTAACAGGCAATGTCATCATCATCATCATCATCATCATCATCCGACAAACTTACGCCACCAAGGGCGCCAGGAAAGGCACCTATGGTGGAACCCTTACCATCTTATGGCGTGGAGACACGCTCAGCTGCGAGGAAAAGGCTCGCTCTAGGGGAGGAGTCGTCATCACGCCCACTCATCGCTGTGCCGGTCAAACCGGTTAACTCTGTAGAAGTAGGAAACGACCTACTTAGAGATATGATACGGAAACAACAAGAACAAATAGAAAGAATGCATGAAACCATCCTAGCTCAGGGATGGATGATACGACAACTGACAGGTAAAACTGAGTCGCTCGAGGAAGAGCAGCATACGAGTAAGATAGCTCGTAACACCTTAGCCAGAGACCTTCGTGCTGAGCAGCTAAGGGCTGACTGGCTCGAAGACAGAGTCCTGGAATTTAGTTGGAGAATTCAGGAGCTAGAACAAAATCAAGCACCTGCACCAGTACCTGCACCAGCACCGGCCCCTCCAGTGCCGGTAGAGGAGGATCCGGAAGAGGATCCGGAAGAAGATCCAGAAGAGGATCCAGAAGAGGACCCAGAGGAGGATCCAGAGGAGGATCCGGAGGAGGACCCAGCTGTAGAAGCTGGAAATGCCGCGTAGGATGACGGCAACGATAGTGATTTGGGGGATGGAGACGTAGAAGACTGACACGTCTCGCTTATTTATTTACTTTCCTTCAGTCTATTTATTTTCCCCACTTGTGTTTAAACTTGAGACTTTATAGTGAATTCATATGTTTAGTTGGCACTTTGTAAGACGTTGAAACTTTATTTAATCAAGTATTTCTTTTAACTATTTAATTTATTTGAGTTGACATAACTTGAAGAATTGTTTAAGTACGGAATAGGATAACTATATTTGATATATAGACTTATCGGTGTGTGTTTATGTTGTCTTACGAAGATCTAAATGGCAATTGGACGTCGCGGGAACCTTAACATGACGCCCGAAGAATTAGCTGCAATGATCCAAGGGCACGTGAACGCAGCTCTAGCGGGTGTTCAGAACCAACCGGCAGGTAACCATTATTAAATTTTCATGGGAAAATCTAATAGTTGGGCTAGTAGAATTCCTCGCTGACTACCTGTCCTCTGTCAGCAGGAGGGGGTCTTAACCCCTACAAGATGTTCCTCGACGCGAAGCCAAGTAGATTCACGGGGGCAGAAGGACCCATAGGATTGGTGCGCTAGATCGAAAAATCTGAATCAGTATTTGAAATGTGCAACTGTCTGGAGGCCAACAAGGTCAAGTATGCAGCCTCAACACTGGAAGATGGGGCACTAACTTGGTGGAATGCACAAGTCCAAACGCGTGGACTTATTGCTGCAAATGCAATGGTCTGGGCCGAGTTTAAGGCCCTAATCAAAGAAGAGTACTGTCCGCGAGACAGAGTTCAACAGTTGGAGCAAACATTATGGAACCACAAGATGGTGGGATCTGAAATCGAAGCATACACAGCGAAACATCACGACTTGGTATTTCTATGTCCCGATCTGGCCAACACTATGGAGAAACGACTCGAGTTCTACCTTGGAGGTCTGGTCCCGGAGATTCAGGGTATGGTGATGGCTAGCAACCCCGCAACTGAACATCAAGCAATCAGGTTGGCGCACAAACTCACCGATAAGGCGGTGGAACAAAAGAAGTTGCCAGCTCGGGGTACGACTGAAGTTGCCCCTGATAATAAAAGAAAGTTTGAAGACTCGTCTGCTCGACAGTCTTCGTCATCCCAGCCACAACAGGGGAACCAGAAACGGTTCAATCATTACAACAGCCACCGGGGTCACCAAAATCAACCCGCCAACAACAACCAGAACGCAGGCGGCTATGTAGGTCGAAAGCCGCAGTGCAATCGCTGTAATCTTCATCATCACGGCCCTTGTGCCAGGAATCGCTGCCAACGATGTGGCAAGGTGGGACATGCGGCAAAGGATTGTCGCGGGGAAATCATGTCCCGACAAAACCAAAATCAACCCCAGGGCCAGCAACAGGGTGTTAACTGGGGATGCTATCAGTGTGGTAGCACTGCCCACTTCAAAAGAGGCTGCCCACAACTCCGCAACAACAACAACAACAATGGTGGGAACAACCACAACCACAATAACCACAACAACAACAATAACAACAACAATAATGGAAATGGTGGCACAGGAGGTGCCAAAGGTCGCGCATTTACGCTGGGCCGCGGAGAGGCCAGAAACGATTCGAACGTGGTCACCGGTAAGTTTCCCCTTAATGAACATTTTGCTACTGTGCTTTTTGATACGGGTGTGGATAGGAGTTTTATATCTGAGTCTTTTAGGAAGAACCTAAATATCACGCCCAAACCCCTAGAGGCCCCTTACGTCATAGAACTAGCCGATGGTAAATCTGTAGATGTGACCCATATAGTATCCGGCTGTCAACTCAAACTCGCGGGTCACACCTTTACCATTGATCTGATGACAACTACCCTGGGTAGTTTTGACGTGGTAGTCGGAATGGACTGGCTATCCGACGTCCGAGCTGAAGTTCTCTGTTTCGAAAAATCTATCCGTATTCCGCTCGCTAACGAAGAAATCTTGACGGTGCAAGGCGAGAAGGCAGGCGCCGTCACAAACATCATCTCTTACATGCAAGCGTAGAAGTATCTTCGGAGGAAGAACTCTTTCGCTTTACTCGCACTGGTTACCGAACAGCCTAAAGAAGAGAAACGTATAGAAGACATCCCTGTCGTCCGTGATTTTGCTGATGTATTCCCAGAGGAGTTACCTGGTATCCCACCCCATCGACAATTGGAGTTTGAAATTGAATTGGCAAACCATGCAACTCCTATCGCCAAAGCCCCATACCGCCTAGCTCCAGCCGAGTTGCAGGAGCTGTCTACCCAACTTCAGGAGATGTTAGAAAAAGGATTTATCCGACCAAGCGCTTCGCCATGGGGAGCCCCAGTCCTTTTTGTCAAGAAGAAGGACGGGACCTTCCGCATGTGCATCGACTACAGGGAACTCAACAAGGTTACTGTCAAGAACCGATACCCGTTACCTCGCATCGACGACATCTTCGACCAACTGCAAGGGTCAAGCTACTACTCCAAGATTGATCTACGGTCCGGTTACCACCAGCTACGCGTCAGGGAGGAGGATATCGCTAAGACGGCATTTCGTACTCGGTATGGCCATTATGAGTTCTTGGTCATGCCCTTCGGTCTCACCAACGCACCCGCGGTGTTCATGGACCTCATGAACCGTGTGTGTAAACCATACCTCGACAAGTTTGTCATTGTGTTCATCGATGACATACTCATCAACTCTAAAAATGAAGAAGAACATGCCGAACATCTACGATTACTGCTAGGATTACTTCAACAGGAGAAACTATATGCCAAGCTTTCAAAGTGTGATTTCTGGATTCGGGAAGTTCAGTTCCTCGGGCATATCGTAAATGAAAAGGGTATCCACGTCGACCCTGCCAAGATTGAAGCTATCAAAAACTGGGAAGCACCCAGGACACCGACGGAGATCCGTCAATTTTTGGGCTTGGCTAGTTACTACAGACGTTTCATTGAGGGATTTTCAAAGATCGCGCAACCGCTTACTACCCTCACCCAGAAAGGCATCAAGTATGCTTAGGGTGACAAGCAGGAAGCGGCATTTCAATTGCTGAAACAGAAACTTTGCAGTGCACCCATTCTGTCCTTGCCGGAAGGGACAGATAACTTTGTAGTATATTGTGATGCTTCCATTCAGGGGTTGGGATGCGTACTCATGCAACGCGATAAGGTCATCGCGTATGCGTCCTGACAATTGAAGGTTCACGAGAAAAACTACACAACGCATGACCTGGAATTGGGAGCAGTAGTGTTTGCACTTAAGATTTGGAGACACTACCTCTATGGAACGAAGTGCACAATCTTTACAGACCACAAGAGCCTCCAACACATCTTTGACCAGAAGGAGTTGAACATGCGACAGCGTCGCTGGGTCGAACTCTTGAACGATTATGATGTGCCATTCGGTATCACCCGGGTAAAGCTAACGTGGTAGCTGATGCCCTCAGTAGGAAGGAACACTTGAAACCTCGTCGGGTACGAGCATTACAGCTCACCATTCATTCGGGGTTACCCGAACAGATATGCGACGCGCAGTTAGAAGCAGTTAAGGAAGAAAACATCAAGGCCGAATCGGTGGGAAAGATGGAACGCGATTGGGAAGTAAGACCCAATGGAGCCCGGTATTTCATGAATCTTATATGGGTACCTCTCTACGGAGACCTTAGAAAGCTAGTCATGGACGAAGCTCACAAATCCCGATACTCTGTCCATCCTGGTTCGGATAAGATGTATCAAGACCTTAAAGCTGCGTATTGGTGGCCCAACATGAAAGCTGATATAGCCACCTACGTGAGTAAGTGTTTGACTTGTGCAAAAGTCAAGGTAGAGTATCAAAAGCCATCGGGGCTACTCCAACAACCTGAGATCCCAGTATGGAAATGGGATCAAATCTCGATGGACTTCATCACAAAACTCCCGCGAACTTTGGGTGGTTGCGATACCATCTGGGTGATTGTGGATCGTTTAACTAAGTCTGCACACTTCCTAGCTATTAAAGAAACAGATAAGATGGAGAAGTTGACTCGCATCTACATTAAGGAAGTAGTTTCTCGGCACGGAGTGCCAACGTCCATCATCTCAGACAGAGATGCTCGCTTCACGTCCAACTTTTGGCAGTCACTTCAGAATGCGTTGGGCACACGCTTAGATATGAGCACAGCTTATCACCCTCAGACTGATGGTCAAAGCGAAAGGACCATACAGACCTTGGAAGACATGCTTAGGGCATGCGTAGTAGACTTTGGAAATAGTTGGGAAATCCACCTGCCTTTAGTGGAATTCTCGAATAACAACAGTTACCATACGAGTATTTCGGCAGCACCGTTTGAGGCATTATACGGTCGTAAATGTAGATCACCGGTCTGTTGGGCTGAAGTCGGTGACAGTCAACTCACAGGCCCTGAGTTGATACTTGAGGCTACTGAAAAGGTTGTACAAATCAGAAACCGCATGGCGGCGGCACGAGATCGACAGAAAAGCTACGCTGATCAACGACGCAAACCGCTCGAATTTCAAGTAGGCGACCGCGTCCTACTGAAGGTGTCACCCTGGAAGGGTGTAATCCGCTTCGGAAAACGGGGCAAACTAAACCCACGGTACGTAGGTCCGTTTGTGATCTTGAAACGTATTGGACCCGTAGCTTATCAATTAGACCTTCCTACCGAACTCAGTGGAGTTCACAACGTTTTTCACGTGTCAAATCTGAAGAAGTGTCTATCAGATGAAACCCTAGTCATTCCATTGGATGAGATCCAAGTGGATGAACAACTGCACTTTGTGGAACAACCTATCGAGATCATGGATCGTGAGATCAAGACTCGAAGGCATAGCAAGATTCCGATCGTTAAGGTTCGTTGGGACTCTAAGCGTGGACCGGAGTTCACGTGGGAAAGAGAGGACCAAATGAAAAGCAAATACCCACACCTCTTTGCAGCTGAGCAGCAAACTAACGATACCAGAAACTAAATTTTCGGGACGAAAATTCTTTCAACATGGGGATGATGTGACAACCTGGGAATTTCTCATAATTTCGCGTACCATTGTTAACTAAATCCTTGTGCATGGCACTTGGGAATCTTTGTGCATGGCACTTGGGAATCTCTTGTAATTTCGCGTACTATTGTTAACGAACTAAATCTTGGTGCGTGGCACTCTAAACATGTACGCTGTATTCTAAACCGCGTTTACTCAATTTTCGGGATGAAAATTCTTTCAACATGGGGATAATGTGACATCCCGGTTTTTCAGATATCTTAAACGCACTAATTCACGATTATTTGTTCCTACGTTAATTTGGTTCGGAGACTTAAATTGCACGCTCGAAAGAATTACGATAATTTCGTGTACTTGTCAAATAAATTATGTGCTATGTGTATTAAACGTTTATAAGTTGGTGAATTATTATGTGATGTCCGATTTCGTGTTTTATTTTAGTTATAAAACATAGATGTAGTAAATAGATAAATCGGATCGAGCCGCGACACGAGCCAACCTCGTTTTCCTTGAGACTCTAGGAGTTAACCAAGACTTGGGGACCAAGTGCTAGACCCAAACCAACCCACCCAAACCCTTCGGCCGCGAGCACATACCCAACCGCAACCCTTCCCTTTTCCCTTTCATCCCTTGCGCCTATATATACAAACACACATGCATGCTTTGCTTCAAAAAAACAAAACACAAAAACCCTAGTTGAGAAATCAGCCGACGGCAGCCCTCCACTTGTTCCCTCGATCGCAAACAGCCTTGATACACCCCTTTCGGTCGCAACAAGCCTTCCTCACTCTTTGCTCTCGGTCGAGATCTCCTTCATCATATCCGAATGGTTCTTGTCCAAGTCTCGGCTCATTGATCTTGTTATTAAGGTTAGGATTATCATTGTTTGCAAGATCATATTCGGATTTATATGTTTGAATGTAGTGTTATGTTAGCCGATTTATTTATGATGTTTGCAAGTTTGATGTTTGTCCGAAATCTGGAAACATAGGCTGTGTTTTGTTGATAAAAACTATAGGTTATGATTAGGGTTTGCATGGGTATGATATATATGATGATATATGATTTGTAATTCAGTTCTTGATCGCCTATGTTCATTGTATCGAGGGTTTAAGCTAGTTAGTTTGTGATAAAGTGCTGAATCAGAATGCTGAATGGTGGTTACAGCCAACTTTAACTGGCTGTAACTTGGTTATTAATTATCGAAAAACGGATTTTCTGAAGTCTAAAACGTAGAGTTTTGAAAAACGATTCTAATGGCGCTGGATTCATATTTTTCTGAAGTCGTTTGATATTTTTAAGCAGCCAATTAAGTTCAGTAACTAAAGCTGTGAAAATCCTGAAAATTTGTTAGTTGTTTATCAAGTCGGATCTAATAATCGGTCGGGAGTCGAATCAGGAAATTTATACAGAAACTATATATGGAAATTTCCGGGGAACTTCCACTGGAATTTTGTTAATTGGACGAACGGTGATTTTTAAATAAATTCTTCCGTGGACTGCAGTCAGAAAGCGACGAATCTGACTGCAGACTAGTATATTAATATTTGCGAATAATTGGTAAAGTGTTAGGACTTGAAAAATTTATATAAAATTATATAGTATAGTTGTCACCTTCTGTAAAATAATTGGAATTTTTGGAATGTTGGGACTATTTTATAAAAATCCTTGAAAACAGCCTAATTATGAGTATATTAGCTGAAACTTGATAACTTGTGAATGTATGTACCAAAGTGTTGTATGAATTGATTTTGTTACATGATAAATTGTTTTGATCACTATGTTCATATGAGGATACTTGCATGCATGTTTGAGTGATAGGAATTGTGATTGTGTGTACTGCTTTGTGCGTTAATTATGTGTAGGATTTGTATTGGTGTGTTCACACAGTAACTTGAAATCAATTGACTTGTTAGGACGCAATTAGCGGTCCCATCATTTCAACTTCTGTCTTACACTAACCGAGCAACTAAAGGTGAGTTCACGGCCCCTAACTTTATCCGGTTTTAAACAACAGGGGGAGAAACATGTATACACTCTACAACTCTATCTCTTTACGTTATACGAAATTAACGTCACTTAACTATTCGGTAACTAAGTTAATGTTAATGTACGTTATGGTCACTAAGCAGCTATATCACACAAGTCCTCGATAATCTCTCGGATCGTTAGTATTGGGTTTAAATAGCGGGGAAATTATAAGTAGTACTACTGGGCCCGACAAGCCCCATCCGAGCTAGTCGCGCTAGCCGACCGGGTATGGTCAACGGGTGAATAATTTGGCCTAACTTCGCCATGGTCAGTGATAGGCCTGGTAACACGGAGGCACAACAGTCAGCTTCGATCGCGAACACTTACGTGACATAACTTTAGGCTAGCTACCTATATATATTAACATTGAACTTAATTACGAATCAACAATATTATCCCGGGTTAGGGATAATGAAACCAACAACGTTATTATTCCAGGTTAGGAATAATGGGACATCATTATTATTCCGGGTAAGGAATAATGGAACTATCAGTATTATTCCGGGTTGGGAATAATGGAACTAAACCGTTATCCCAGGTTAGGGATAACGGGGGAAACAAACTTATAACCGAACAAACGAATTTATGAAAACCTGTGAACTCACTCATCTTTAATGTTGACACTTGTTTCTTTACATGTTTCTCAGGACGCTAGGAGCTCTAGGTGCACTCACTTGCATTGAACAAGACACCTTTTATCGAGTCTCATTTACAAACATTGTTTTGGGTTTTTCATTTGTTTTGGCGTTTGTGTTGGCGCCCATTTCTCTATCTATTTTTATGCTTCCGCTCAACCATAAAAACTAATGCTTCCGCTAAACATTGAAACTAACTAAGACAATATAAAATCTACAATGAATGGTTAAACGAATGATTTTGGAAAACGTATTATCAAATCATATAGAGTCGTTCGACGTACTAGTGTCTCAGATTCTGGTTTGTTCACACGCCTCGCGGTAAAACTCCGCAAGTGGAAATTGAGGGTGTGACACATGCCCTTAGTAACTTGTCTACCTCGTCTTGGATGATCACATTTCTTTCAGGAGCAAACTTTCTCCTCTTTTGGTGTATTGGCCTGAAAGATTTGTCAATACCAAGTTTATGAGTAATAACATCCTTAGATATACCTGTCATATCTTCATGCTTCCAGGCGAAGGTAGATTTCCTTCGTTTAAGGAAGGATACTAGATCCTGCTCTATGCTCTCCTGGATCCTATATACACCTTGGATTCAGGATCCTCAGGATCTAAGAGTATATCCTTGACATCCTGTTCTCTTGCCTCCATGACGTCTCTTGGAGGATGCTTTCATTGCTATGCTTCCCTAGACTTGGAAGGAGGTTTCATTGAGGAAGTGTAGCAATTCTTCGCCTCCTGCTGATCACTTTCTATCTTGACTATCCCCTATGGGCTTGGAAGCTTGACGCATTGGTGGTATGTTGATGAGACCGCCTTCATCTCATGTATCCATGGCCTGCCAAGGATAACATTACAGCAAGATAAGCTATCTATTACACAAAATTTTTGGATAGAATTCACTCCCTCTATGTAAATGGGAAGCTTGATGTCCCCCAATGTATTCTTGGTTTCCTCACTGAATCCCACAAGCACCGATGATCTTGGTATGATCTCAGATTCAGGGATACTCATCTTTTTGAGGACATCCAACTGGATTATGTTCACTGAACTCCTCCATCGATAAGGATCCTACGAACAAAATGATTAGAAATAAACAAAGTAATGACAAGACCATCATGATGAGGATCCTGAATGTCTACGTGATCTTCTTCATCAAAAGATATCACTTTTTGCTGTGTTAGGGTAGATGTTCGAACTGGTCTCTCCCCATTCTCCATCTTCGTCTCCTTAGCATGCCTTTTTGCTACCGAAAACGAAGTTCCACAGATATCAGAACCACCGGAAATAAAGTTAATGATCTGAGCATCTGCTGGCGGTGGAGGAGCTCTCTCAGGCACTTTCTCAGTATCCTGAGTCCTTGAATGTTTCCTTCCTAATAGTTCCTTCAAATACCCTTTGCTAAGAAGATAGCCAATTTCCTTCCTCAACGCTATACACTCTTCAGTAAGGTGGCCAAAATCCTCATGATAAGCGCACCACTTGGATTTATCCTTAGTGGCTCCAGGTTTATCAGTTTTCCTTGGCCATCTAGCCTTGTCACCTAAATTCTGCATAGCAAGTATTAGTTCATGATTATCCATAGAAAAACAATATTTAGATATTGGAGGATAATCCTCATCGTCTTCGTCTTGTTCAACAGAATTCACATTGTGATTGTCATGTTTAAAGTATGACTTGGATCGATTATTCTTAAAGAATGATCCTTGCTTTTCCTGTTTTGAGGATCCTGAGAGTCTCTCCTTGATCCTTTTGTCATCCTATAAACGAATAAACCTCAATGCCATGTTCATTACTTCATCTAAATTCCTGCAAGGTGTCATAACAAGGTCATCATAGAATGAGGAATCCTTAAGCAAGCCCATTTTAAATGCCTCTATAGTAGTGGCAATATCTAAATTAGGAATTTCTAAGGATTCTCGACTAAACTTAGTGATGTAATCTCTTAGTGATTCATCATGACCTTGAGTTACCCTATATAAATCACTAGTTAACTGTTCAAAAATTCTATTACATGAAAATTGGGTATTGAACAAATTAACTAGGTGAGAAAACGAAGTAATTGAGTAAGGAGGAAGACTTAGCAGCCATTTCAGTGCTGATCCAGTGAGTGTGGATCCGAAGCCCTTACAAAGACAGGCTTCCTTTAGTCTCTCTGGAATGGGGTTGATCTCTATTCTCTCCCGGTATTGTGCCACATGCTCCTCTGGATCAGTCGTACCATCGTACAACTTCATGTTTGGGGTTTGAAAGCGTTTTGGTATCTCAGCATTGCATATAGGAGGTGCGAAGCGAGACACCCTGTGACTTCCATCCGGGATCTCAGGAATGGGCTTAACCACTCATGGGACGCTGGATATCATATCCTTAAGCTTCTGAAGTTCCCGTGCCATGGCCTGATTGATACCTGTATCCTGCATGGAACCATAATTAGTACCAAAAGATGTATTGAAATTGTTACCTCCTGATTGGTTTGGAACCAGTATCGCAGAAGTGTATCCAAAAATAGACACTTCAGGTGCAATAGTTGGACCAGATGAAGCAATAGTCTGCATAGGGATGAAGTCCCCTTTGTGAACTTCAGAATCCTTGGTTATCTGACTTCCTGAGGATCCTTGATCCTGAAAGACATTGGGTCCAGGATACATTGGCGCTGAAGGCCTTGGAAGGTAATCCATGGATCCTTGAACCTGAGACGAGGATCGTTGATTCTGAAAGTAAGGTAATTTAGGTGGCACCGTCTCCAAGTATCCTGCCGAACTGAGGTAGGATCCTTGATGCTGACATGAGGATCCCTGAGGCTGGAATGGGGATCCATAAGGTTGGTAATGAGTTGCTTGTGGCTCCATCATTGCCAATGATCCATGCTGTAATCCTAAGGATCCTTGATACTGAATACTAGACGCTTTGGAATGCTAAGTGGTTACTGCTGGAGTGGCGAAATCCAATGACCTGGGCATCAATGGAGAATGATCCTCTACTGATCTTTTCTATTTCTTGATTTCATCAATTTCACGAAGGATCCTCTGGATCGTTTTATCCTGCTGTTCCATGTATCCTTTCATCTGCAAAATCAAAGTAGACAGATCATTGTTAGTAGGTGTAGAGGATGAAACAGTAGAAGACTTCGAGAAAACTGGTGTTGGTTTCTTCTGAGCATTATCAGCATTCTTCGCCAGTGCAGTGGGAATGGGAGGCAATGATGCACAAGTCTGAGATGAGGTAACCGCCGGCATGGCACTTGAAGCAGATTTTCCATGAGAAGCCATGTGATTGATGGAAATGAACATAAATGAATGAAACGAATGGAATTTTTAGAATTGAAGCACCGATTGCCCCACGGTGGACGCCAAATTGTTTTGGTCAAAAATCACACAAGGATAATGTAACCAAGTCTGATTTTTGTGAGATTGGATGCTTGGTTAAACGAACAAGTGTATGAACAAATATCAAAAGTAAATGACAATAAACACAATGATTTGTACGAGGAAAAAGCCCTTGATCGAGAGATGATCTCCGGCACAAAAAACCTCGGGTGATGGAAACTACCGATCACCAACTATTATCAACAAGAAAGATTACAATTTGGAAATATTGAGCTTGTTACAATGTTGCTAATATGTGTATTAGAGAGTAGTGTAGGTCGCAGATGTGTGTGTTCAAATTCCTATCTTATTCAACCTCAATACCCCTTTTATTCAGCTAAAAATTATCCTTAACTAACTATCCGAAAATCTTGGCAATATCCCACGTTCACCAATAACAGTCACGAACTCCTGGCACGTCCTGGAATAATGGCATATTCCCCTTGATTCTCGGCGGGTAGGTCATCTTTGTAAAGCTCCTGCAAAACCATGCCATAATACATTGGAAACAATTGTTAGCTAATTAGAACAATAATGAGGATCAATGATCCTTAGCCTTCCTGCATCGTGTCTTGAGGATCCATGATCCAGACATATAGAAGGATATATGATCCACGAGCATTAAAATTCTATCCCTAACAGCTAGGTATAAGGATAACGGTTCTCCATCCGCTGGTTTCATCAAAGTTGGTGTGGAGGGTAAGTAAACCTTGAGAGCTTTAAGGGCAGCTTCATGTTTCTCAGTCCATTCGAACTTCTTATTTTTGCTCAAAATATCATAGAAGTTCTTGCATTTCTCTGAGGATTTCGACATAAATCTGTTCAAAGCTACAATTCTTCCTATCAATCTTTGCACATCCTTGGCGTTGGCAGGAGACTTGATGTTTACAATGGCCATGATCTGTTCTGGACTTGCATTGATCCCTCTTGGTCACCATATATCCTAAACATTTTCCAGCTTTGACTCCGAAATAGCACTTTGAAGGATTAAACTTCATATTGTACAGGTCGAGGATGTTGAATACTACTTCAAGATCCTTTAGGTGATCCTCTGCTCTTTTGGATTTGACCACCATGTCATCAATGTAAACTTCCATCGTGTGTCCAAGTTGTTCCTTGAACATCATATTCACCAGCCTTTGGTATGTAGCACCTGCATTTCTTAAACCAAAAGGCATAGCAATATAGGAAAATATACTGTTGGGTGTCATGAACGTTGTGTCCTCTTGATCAGATGGTTCCATCTGAATTTGCTGAATCTAGATGAAGCATCCATAAAAGTTAACAACTTATGACCCACCGTAGCATCCACCATGGAGTCAATGTGGGGTAACGGGAAAGGATCCTTGGGAGATGCTTTGTTTAAATCAGTAAAGTCAACGCACCTCCACTTTCCATTTTTTCTTTTGAACAACTACCACATTGGCCAACCATTTTGGATACTTAACCTCTCTAATCATACCTGCCTTTAACAACTTGTCTACCTCTTCTTGGATAATGGCATTTCTCTCAGGTGCAAACTTTCTCCTTTTTTGATGTATTGGTCTGAAAGACTTGTCAATACGAAGTTTATGTGTAATAACATCTTTTGAAAGACATGTCATGTCTTCATGTTTCCAAGAAAAGGTAGATTTCCTTTTCTTCAAAAAGGATACTAAATCTTGTTCAATATTTTCCAGGATCCCGGATCCTATCAAAACTTTGGATTCAGGATCCTCAGGATCAAGCAAAATATCTTTGACTTCCTGTTCTCTAGCCTCCATGACGTCTCTTGGAGGGTACTTTAAATGCTATGCATCCCTGGGCTTTGAGGTTGGCTTCATTGAGGAAGTGTAACAGTTTTTTGCCTCCTGCTGATCACTCTCTATCTTGACCACTCCCCATGGAGTTGGGAGCTTAACACATTGGTGATATGTCGAGGGGACTGCCTTCATGTCATGTATCCATGGCCTGCCAAGGATAACATTACAACATAAGCAATCTATTACACAAAACTTTTGGATATAATTCACTCCCTCTATGTAAATTGGGAGTTTGATGTCCCCCAATGTATTCTTGGTTTCTCCACTGAATCCCACGAGCACCGATGATCTTGGAACGATTTCGAGTTCATGAATTTTCATCTTCTTGAGGACATCCAACTGTATAGTGTTCACTGAGCTCCCTCCATCAATGACGATCCTACGAACAAAATGGTTAGAAATAAACAAAGTAATAACTAAACCGTCATGATGAGGATCCTGTATGTCTACACGATCATCCTCATCAAAGGACATAACTTTCTGTTGAGTTAATGTGGATGTTCGAACTGGTCTTTCCCCATTTTCCATCTTCGTTTCTTTGGCATGTCTTTTTGCTGCCGAAAACGAGGTTCTACATATATCAGAGCCTCCGAAGATGAAATTAATGATCTGGGCATCAGCCGGTGGAGGAGGAGCTCTTTCAGGAACTTTCTCAGAATCCTGGTACCTTGATCGTTTCCTTCCAAGCAACTCTTTCAGGTATCCTTTGCTGAGAAGGTGATCAATTTCCTTCCTCAAGGCTATACATTCATCAGTGAGGTGACCGAAATCCTCATGATAAGCACACCACTTCGACTTATCCTTTTTGGCTATGGGCTTCTCATTCTTTCGTGGCCACATAGCTTTGTCACCTAAATTCTGCATAGCAAGGATTAGTTCATGATTATCAATAGAAAAACAATATTCAGATATTGGAGGATAATCCTCATCATCCTCCTCCTATTCAACTGCATGCACATTGTGGTTGTCACGCATAGAGTATTGCTTGGATCGGTTATTCTTGAAGAATGATCCTTGCTTTTCTTGTTTTGAGGATCCTGAAAGTCTTTCTTGGATCCTTTTATCATCCTCTAACCGAATGAACCTTAAGGCCCTGTTCCTCACCTCACCTAAGATCCTGCAAGGTGCCATAACAAGGTCATCATAAGGAATCCTTTAGCAATCCCATTTTGAATGCCTCCACAGCAGTGGTAATATCAAGGTTAGGGATTTACAAGGATTCTCTACTAAACTTAGTGATGTAATCTCTTAGTGATTCATCATGGCCTTGGGTTATCCTATACAAATCACTAGCTAATCGTTCAAAGGTTCTACTACACGAGAATTGATTATTGAACAAATTAACTAAATGATAAAATGAAGTAATTGAGTAAGGAGGAAGACTTAGCAGCCATTTGAGCGTTGATCCAGTGAGTGTGGATCCGAAACCCTTACATAGGCAGGCTTCTTTTAACCTTTCTGGAATGGGGTTAATCTCCATTCTTTCCCAGTATTTTGCCACATGCTCCTCCGGGTCTGTTGTACCATCGTATAGTTTCATGTTGGGGGTTTGAAAGCGTTTTGGTATCTAAGCAATGCATATAGGAGGTGCAAAACGAGACACCCTGTGACTTCCATATGGGATCTCAGGAATGGGCTTAACACTCTTGGGACGCTGGATATCATATCCTTAAGCTTCTGGAGCTCCCGGGCCATGGCTTGATTGATGCCTATATCCTGCATGGAACCATAATTAGTACCAAAAGACGTATTGAAATTGTTACCTCCTGATTAGTTTGGAACCGGTATCCCATAAGTATATCCAAAACCATGCACTTCGGGTGTAATAGTTGGACCAGATGAAGCAATAGTCGGCATATGAATGAAGTCTCCTATATGAACTTTAGAGTTCCTGGATGGTTGACTCCCTAAGGATCCTTGATCCTGGGACAAATTGGATCCTTGAACTTAGGATGAAGATCCTTGATGTGGTGCATAGAATCCTCTGGACTGGTATATCCCTTGCGATCCTCCAAGTTCATAGAAGAATCCTTGAGGCTCCGTGATTCCTAGTGATCCTCGCTGAAGGATAGGTGATCCTTGAAGCTGGAAGTAGGATCCCTGAACTTGAGACGAGGATCCTTGAGCCTATGTCATCGCCACTGATCCTTGTTGATAGTTGGAGGGTCCTTGAACTTGAACACCGGATCCTCTGGAATGCTGGATCGTTGATGCTGGAGAAGCAAAATCCAATGACTTGGGCATCTGTGGAGAGTGATCCTCCACTGATCTCTTCTGCTTCTTGATTTCATCAATCTCCCTGAGGATCCTCTGATTGGTTTAGTCCTGCTGCTTCATGTAGTTCTTCATCTGCAAAATCAAATTAGAAACATCATTGTTAGTAGCTGTAGACGAAGAAACAGTAGAGGTTTTCGATCCTGTGTAAACAGGTGTAGTTTTCATCTGAGGATTCTTAGCACTCCTCAAGGGTGAAGGGGGAAGAGGTGGCAACGATCCACTAGTCTGGGATGAGGTAACCGCCGCCATGGCACTTGAACTGGATTTTCCCTGAGAAGCCATATGGTTGAAGAAAATGAACAGAAATGAATGAAATGAGCGAGATTTTAGAATTGAAGCACTGATTGCCCCACGGTGGGCGCCAAACTATTTTGGTCAAAAATCACAATTAGGATAATGTAACCAAATATGATTTTTTTAGATTAAGTGCTTGATACAATGAACAATTGTATGAACAAATATGAAATGTAAACGATGATGAACACAAAGATTTATACGAGGAAAAATCCCTTGATCAATGAGTGGTCTCCGGCATAAAAAACCTCGGGTGATGGAAACTACCGATCACTAACTATATTGCATAAAATAGATTACAACTTTGGATGTTGATCAAGTGTGTTACAATCGAGTGCTAAGTGTGTAGAGGGCTCTGGTTTTTGCGATGGTGGCAGGAGTGTGTGTTCGTGAATGTGTCTTATGTTTTCTAACACTTGATCAACCCATTCTAAATAAGCTAACCACTAACTCTTGTATTCTAGGAAGAACATGTCCACTCCCATGACCATTAGTGGAAATAGCCCATGTTCGGCATCTTTAACGTATATTCTCAAGATTCTAGCTGAGATTTAGTCCACGACGTCCATTACCTGCATATAAGCATTCAAAACATGGATAATTGTTAGAAATCATAAGTAATGTTAAGGATCCTTGATCCTTCGAGTCCCTGCACCATCCGCTAAGGATACGTCATCCAGGCAACGCTTTAGGATATAGGATCCATAGTTATAAAAATCTATGCCCTAACAGAGGGTATGCATTGACTTTACTGATTTGAACAAGGCATGTCCCAAGGATCCTTTCCCGTTACCCCACATTGACTCCATGGTGGATGCTACGGCGGGTCATGAGTTGTTAACTTTTATGGATGCTTCATCTAGATTTCAGCAAATTCAGATGGAACCATCTGATAAGAGGACACAACGTTCATGACACCCAATGGCATATATTGCTATATTGCTATGCCCTTTGGTTTAAGAACTGCAGGTGCTACATACTAAAGGCTGGCGAATATGATGTTCAAGGAGCAGCTTGGACACACAATGGAAGTTTACATAGATGACATGGTGGTCAAATCCAAAAGAGCAGAGGATCACCTGAAGGACCTTGAAGTAGCATTCAATATCCTCGACCAATATAACATGAAGTTGAATCCATCTAAGTGCCACTTCGGGGTTAAAGATGGAAACTTTTTAGGATATATGGTGACCAAGAGAGGGATCGAGGCAAGTCCAGAGCAGATCAAGGCCATTGTGAACATCAAATCTCCTTCCAATGCTAAGGATGTGCAAAGATTGACAGGAAGAATTGCAGCCTTAAACAAATTCATCTCAAAGTTCTTAGAAAAATGCAAAGATTTTTACGACATTTTGAGGAAGAATAAGAAATTCGAATGGACTGAGAAGTATGAAGCTGCTCTTAAACCTCTCAAGGATTACTTATCCTCTGCACCAGCTTTGCTGAAACCGGAAGATGAAAAACCTTTATCTTTATATTTAGTCATTTCAGGTAACGTGATAAGTACGGTCCTACTTAAGGATCATGAAGGCCAACAACATCCGGTACACTATGTCAGTAAAAGTCTACTTGATGCTGACGCCATGTATTCTCATTTAGAGAAACTAATTCTTGCTTTAATTATGGCTTCTACTAAACTTAGACATTATTTTGAAACTCACACTATAATTGTTAAGTCTAACTTTCCTATTAAGAATGTTCTTGGGAAACCTGAGATGTAAGGAAGAATGGTAAAGTGGGCAGTCAAACTTAGTGCACATGACATTAAGTATGAACCCATGACTGCCATTAAGTCGCAGGCTTTAGCTGACTTTGTGGCTGATTTTAGTAGTGATCTACAAAGGGAAGCTGAATTAGAAGTTCAACAATTTGAGGGGACCAAGGATCCTTGGACACTCTTCACAGATGGAGCTTCAAATGTTAAGGGAACTGGACTAGGCCTACTACTAAAATCACCACAGGGGGACATTATACTCCAAATTATTGCATGTGAATTCCAAACCACTAATAATGAGGCTGAGTATGAGGCCTTAATAGTAAGTTTACAATTAGCTAAGCATATGAGGATCATGTATCTTCAAGTGTTTCTAGATTCTCTATTAATTACTAATCATTACAACGATTGTTACACTATCAAAGGTGAAAAGCTAATCAAATATTTAAAGATATTCAGGAAACTGACAGATTCTTTTGCTCTTTTCAATTTAACACAGGTACCCAGAGAAGACAATGTAGAAGCAGACGCTTTAGCTAACCTTGGATCATCTCTAAAGATGCAATAATATGTGAAAATAACTATCATCCATGTTTTGTCTCCTGTAATCGAGGAAAATGAAGCAATGGGGATAGTGGAAGATACTGCAATTGTACCTAGTGGTGATATGCAGTCAAATTCAGGATCCTGGATCCTTCCAATTCTGAAGTATATCCAGAGTGGGGAAGTTCCCACAGGGGAAAATCCCAAAGCCTTCAAGATTAGGTATCTTAGTTCACCTTAATTAATAATACGTTATACAAGAGATCACTTGAAGGTCCTTATTTGCGATGCATCAAGGATCCAGAAGTTGAAGGAGTTTTGAAGGATTTTCATGAAGTAGACTGTGGAAATCACATTGGGGGCAGGCACTATTTTCAAGGATCCTTAGAACGGGATATTATTGGCCTACAATGAAGAAGGATGCTGTGGAATATGCAAGGAAATGGGATGCTTGCCAAAGGCACAACAACATTCTTCACCAAACGGTAGAGCCTCTACATCCTATATACTCTTCTTGGCCATTCATGAGATGGGGAATGGATATAGTAGGCAAGCTTCCTAAGACACCATGAGGAAATGTGTTTATGCTAGCCATGACAGACTATTTTTCAAAATGGATAGAAGCAGAAGCCTTTGCCCAAGTCAGAGAAAAGGAAGTCATATCCTTTATTAAATGAAATTTCATTACTAGATTTGGAATTCCTTCTAAAATTGTTTGTGATAATGAATCTCAATTTATTGGGAGTAGTACAACTAACTTTTGTGACAGCTGGGGGATTAGGATGATAACATCAATACCATTCCACCAACAAGCTAATGGTCAAGCAGAATCATCCAACAAGATCATCATCAACAACTTAAAGAAGAAGCTTTGATCCAAGAAAGGAAAATGGGCTGAAGAATTGTCATACGTCTTATGGGCAGATAGAACAACCCCTAAGAGTGCTACGAGTCAAACTCCATTCTCCGTAGTCTTTGGGGATGAAGCAGTGATCCCTACAGAAATGGTAGTACCGACAGCCAGAACAAGCATCCGTGATCCTGAAGTAAATGTTGGGACCCTGATTCAAGACTTGGATATCGTGGAAGAGCTCAGGGATTTGGCAAAAGTAAGATTGGCTAGCTATCGACAGATAATGGCTGGAGCATACAATAAAAATGTCAGCATTAGAAGATTTCAAGTTGGTGAATAGGTATTAAGAAAAGCATTCCAAAACACCACAAATCCTACTGATGGCAAGTTAGCACCAAAGTTGGAAGCCCCTACTTGATTGAAGCAGAAGCTGGAAATGGGGAATATCGTTTGCTGACTATGGATGGTAATCTCCTACCAAGAGCTTGGAATGCTGTTTATTTAAAGAAATACTTTATCTAGCAAGGATCAGACATCCTTGATAATTCTGTTATTCAGTTTAGACTGAAGGATTCTCGAAGGATTTGCGATCCTCTTTTTGGTATCAATTTACTAAATTCTTATTATTTAATTTTAGTTTAGTTATTGTTCATTATCAGAAAAGGATGTTAGAATCCCAACATCCAACTTTATCAAGCTTTAAGTCTTTGTAGGATTTTCAACATTTTTGATAAAGGATCAAGAGGTTGGCCACCTCTCCAAAGATTCCCAGGCTTGTCCCCAGCTTAAGGTATCTATTACCTTCTACGATTTGAAGGTTTTCACCTTTTACACGAATTGGGTTTTGACACCCCGCCAGTTGCGCACGTTATCCAAGTATAGTTCGAGGCAATGGGACCAGTACCCGCTTTAGGGGCAGACAATTTCGTTGCCGTTGGTTATATGTAGGATCCTAAGTATAATGGTAGACGTACCATACATCCGTTCATAAGGTATTGGCATTTTCATGTCACTCACGTTGGGTTAGTCGCCAGGATGGGCCATACCCAAGTATCCTAAGTTTATTTGGGCTTGTCCCCAGTTATCCGTTTATCTGTTGACATTTGGCTTAGTCCCAAGTTGTTTCTACGGGTTCTTGAAGTTTTGCAAGTAAGGATCCTGGATCCCCAAACTTTAATTAATTCTTATGCTCTATTTATGTAACAGTAAGTTCTAAGGATATAGAATCCTAACTTGGATTTCCCGGTATGATTCATTCTTACTTTATTTTTGTATATTTATATTACCCTCAACCTTTGATTTGAGAATATATGATCCTTGGTCATATAATATTCAGCCTTTTAAAGAACTTGTTATGGTAAACACTTGATGCCCTTTTTAACAATTTAAGATTTTCCAAGTTTTATGGAACAAAGTTAATCAACTGGAATTTAACATAACAAGATTTCAAACATAAAGGAAATTCCCAACACCAAGGATAGTCAAAAGCTTAAGTTAAATTGCCAACCCAAGCTTCTACCAGCAATACGTGGCCCGTCCACTTTGGTTGGCAAAGGGTGTCCATACTAACTGTTCAATAAGTGCAGGAAATAAAAGGCGAGGGGCGTCAAAGGCTTCATCCTCCACAAACAGAAGGACCCATCCACCTTTGCCACCCCTATTGTTCAAAGGATTAGTGATCCTTAGCCCTAAAACTATTGTTTAGTTACAGACCATAATTGTTCAAATCAAAACACCATTAAACCAAGAAAACAACCACCAATCCTAAAAAATGGGCTCCGGCCTCGTCTAAATTATACCATCATCACTCATTTCAGCAGTAAAGTCAAATTTTATGACTTTTAATCCAATTAAACTACAAGAATTGAAACAAGCATGAAAGAGAACACTTACAAACACCAAAGATTGATCAAGAACACCAGAGAAAGCTCCAAGATGGTTGCTAAATTCGGACTGAAGTAGAATGGGACAAAAGAGATGGTTACAAAAGTTCAAGAATGAAGAACACCATGGTTTTTATCTTTGAATTGGGGTCATTTGATCATGACAAGTGTCCATGAGTCATCCCTGAACTTGATTAGTGTCCCCTTAGGTGTCAAATGCAGAAGGGAATGTGACAAATTCGTTTGATGAATCAACAAGGCATTTAACATGAAACTGCCACCTTGATTTAACAATTCTGATGAGCTAGGGACTCCATACGGACTGTATGGGGTTTTGCCTTACGGTCCGTGAGCCCCTTGCAGGGGCTGAAGTTTCAGAATTGGTAGAAATGGCCCTTGAACTTGTTTTTGACGCGTTTTGGCACTTTTAACACCCGTTAAGCCCATTTTCAAGCTTTATAAGGACAATAAAGTATAGGGAACTTAAAATATGCTCAAAAATGATTCGGATGTTGGTTCATTTGGTCGTACGGTTGTGGTTTTCGGTTAATTACAACGAAAATCGTAACGAACGAGTGCGCGACCGTAAAAGCGTAACGAATGATATTTTTGCATTCCAATAACTAAACTATGATATTTTAATGATTAAAAAAAAACTTTGGATGTCCGTACATGTTCCAGATAGCGATTTACGTGAAAAGGCTTAGTTTTGCAGAATTTGCAAAATAGCCCCTAAAGTTACAAAAGTGTGATTTTGCCATACCGAAGCCCTCGAAACTTATTTCTAAGCTATGTTAAGGGTGTTTAGGGTATGTTTAGCTTATGAACTTCTTCTGGAATGTGAGTTGCTACGAGAATCTGCAGACTTTCGTAGTTTGTCGTAAATAGTCCATGCGTTCGAATAAACTTGTTTTTGACATACCAAACCCTTCAAAAGTTATTTTGAAGTTATGTAAAGGTTATTTAAGGTATGTTTTGCTTGTGTCATTCTTCCAGAGTGTATGTCGCATTAATCTGGTTTTTCTTTGCGAATCAGTTTACGGTTTCGCTTAAAGAAGCGATTTGAGAGCTCGAAATCGTGCAAGAATCGAATGTGTTCAATTATCAAAATAAATAAACAAATATTCACAAATAAAACATAAAATTTCAATCATTGATAACTTTTTTGATATTGTTACACTCTCGGATCGCCACAGATATCACAGTCTCCCCTACTTCAGGAAATTTCGTCCCGAAATTTAATTAGAGGAAACTCGTGAGAACAAATATGGGTACATTGATATTTCATATGATCCTCTCGTTCCCAAGTAAATTCTGGGCCACATTTGGATTCCCAACAAACTTTGACTATCAGGATTCGTCTTCGTTTGAGTTTCTTGGCTTCAGGGTCCATAATCTCCACCGGTTTTTCGACAAAGTGCATAGTATTATCAACGTGAATCTCATCGAGTGGAATATGGAGATTTGTATCGGCTAAACATTTCTTTAGATTGGACACGTGGAATGTTGGGTGAATATTCCCGAGTTTAGGAGGTAGCTCAAGTCAGTAGGCCACCTTTCCGATTCTTTCAACGATCTTGAATGGTCCAACGTATCGTGGTGCAAGTTTTCCTTTCTTCCCAAATCTGACCACTCCTTTCCAAGGGGATACCTTGAGTAGGACGTGATCACCAACTTGGAATTCCAAGGGCTTGTGTCGCTTGTCCGCGTAACTCTTTGATGGCTTCTAGCTGTCAGAAGGTTATCACGAATTTTCTTGACTTTTTCGGTTGTGTCATGGATAAGTTCAGGTCCAGTAAGCTGAGACTCTCCAACTTCATTCCAACAGACAGGTGTACGACATTTTTTACCGTATAAAGCTTCGAAAGGCGCCATATTGATGCTGGCGTGATAACTATTGTTATAGGAGAATTCGATCAACGGTAGATGTGAATCCCAACTACCACCAAAATCGATCACACAAGCTCTAAGCATATCCTCCAGTGTTTGAATCGTCCTCTCAGATTGTCCATCCGTTTGAGGATGATAAGCAGTGCTCAGATTGAGTTTGGATCCCATTGCAGATTGCATAGTCTTCCAAAAGCGAGATGAGAACCGAGCATCTCGATCAGATATGATATTCAAAGGAACACCATGACGAGACGCAATCTCATCAACATAGATCTTGGCAAGTTTTTCAGCAGAGTAATCTTCACGTATCGCTATAAAGTGTGCTGACTTTGTTAAACGATCAATGATTACCCAAATAGCATCATGACCTCTAGATGGGCGCGGTAGTTTTGTGATGAGGTCCATTGCAATGTTCTCCCATTTCCAAACCGGTATTTCTGGTTGTTCCAATAAACCAGATGGACATTGATGCTCGACCTTGACTTTGAGACAAGTAAGCATTTAGATACATACAAGGCAATGCCATTCTTCATACCCGGCCACCAATACTGGGTACGGAGATCCTTGTACATTTTTGTAGCACCAGGATGAATCGAATAACGAGACTTATGTGCTTCGTTCATTAATAGAGCATGGAGATTGTGTTGATTCGGAACCCACAAACGGTTCATGTAATAGAGTAATCCATCATCTTTCGTTACAAGTTGAAGTTCGAGTTGATGAGGTAATTCGTCTTTCAACAAACCTTGGGTTACACAAGTGCGTTGGGCTTCAAGAATGCGTGTTTGGATATCAGATCGAACTCGAACACAATGAAGCTTGATACGTCCTTACGACTAAGCGCGTTAGCCACAACATTCGCCTTACAGGACCTAACTCAAGATCATGAGTTGTGTAATTCTTCTCGTGGACTTTCAATTGTCTCGACGCGTAGGCTATGAATTTATCTCGTTGCATGAGAACGCAACCAAGGCCTAGATTTGATGCGTCACAATAAACCACAAAATCATCATTACCATCAGGTAAAGATAGAATAGGAGCATTGCAGAGCTTTTGTTTCAAGGTTTGGAAAGCTTCCTCTTGTTTAGGTCCCCACTCAAGGCTTATTCTTTTGAGTCAAAGCAGTGAGGGGAACCACGATCTTTGAGAAGTTCGCAATAAATCGGCGATAGTAACCAGCAAGACCAAGAAATGAGCAAACTTCTGTGGGAGTAGTGGGTGTTTTCCAATCCTTAATCTCAGCAATTTTAGAAGGATCCACATGAATACCTTGCTCGTTGACAATGTGACCCAAAAATTGAACTTCTTTCAACCAGAACTCGCATTTGGAGAATTTGGCATAAAGCTGTTCTTTCTTTAGAAGTTCCATTGTCAAACGAAGATGTTGCTCGTGCTCGGTTTGAGACTTTGAATAAATGAGGATGTCGTCAATGAAAATAATGATGAACTTATCCAAATAAGGTTTACAAACCCGATTCATTAAGTCCATGAATACAGCTGGAGCATTTGTCAATCCAAAAGGCATAACAGTGAACTCATAGTGGTCGTATCTTGTGCGGAAAGCAGTCTTGGGAATATCTTCCTCGAGTACACGAAGTTGATGATACCCTGAACGCAGATCGATTTTGGAGAAACATGTAGCACCTTGTAATTGATCAAAAAGATCATCAATGTGAGGTGGGGGATATCGATTCTTGATCATGAGTTTCTTAAGCTCACGATAATCGATACACATCCGGAAGGATCCATCCTTCTTTTTCACAAATAAAACAGGAGCACCCCATGGAGAATAGCTCGGATGAATGAAACCTTTGTCAGATAACTCTTGTAGTTGCTTCGATAACTCTTGCATTTCTGACGGTGCAAGACGGTAAGGGGATTTGGCTATTGGGTTGGCACCAGGTACTAGATCAATTCAAAATTCAACTTGACGTGTCGAGGGTAAGCCAGGTAGATCTTTGGGAAAAACCTCAAGATAGTCTGGGATAACAGGAATATCTTGAGTACTCTTGTTCTTTACTTTCTCCTCTATGATATGTGCCAAGAACGCCACATAATTCTTTCGTAAGTACTTATGGGCTTGTGTACATGTCATGAGTTTTATGTTGCTAGCGGGTTTCTCTCCATGAATTCCAAGGTTTCACCAGAAGGAAGAGGTATACGAACTATCTTGTCAAAACAAATAACTTTGGCATGATGTTTGGTTAACCAATCCATTCCTATAATAACGTTGAAACTTCCGAGTTGCATTGGTGTAAGGTCGATAGGAAAAAGATGGTTATTGAGGTTCAACTAGCAGTTACGAAAATCAAGCACAAGGGGTTCACCATTGGAAATCTCGACTGACAAGGGCTTTCCTAGTTTGGTTCTAGGCATCAAAAGCAAAGGCCCAAAGGCTAATGATACAAAACTTCTATCAGCACCCGAATCAAAAAGAACAGAAACAAGATGTTTGTTTACAAGGAACGTACCGTTAACCACCTTGTTATTGGCACATGCTTCATTTGCGTTGATGTTAAAGGCACGACCACGGGCTGGGTTAGCATTGACTAGTCTCGGACAATTGTTCTTGTAGTGACCCATCTCGCCACAGTTATAACATGAACCAGGTGGGAAATGAGGTCGAGCAGGATTTGCTTGTGGTTGAACTAGGTTTCGAACCGCTGGGTTTGGGTTAAAGCGACAAATATTTGCCAGGTGACCAAGTTTTCCACAGGTAGTACACTGTCGACATGGTATCTGAACTTGATGGTGACCATTACATCAGTTGCAAAGCGGTGCAGTTCCCGTATAAGGTTTCTTTGCAGGAGGTTGAGCTTGTTGGTTTTGGGGAGCAGTTAGAGCGGGTTGAGTAGTAACAACAAAGTTTTGAGAAGCCTTTCGCTTCTTCGATCGTTTAGAAGGCTCAGCTTTGTTTCCCTTCGGTTTCTCTTGAGTTGACTTAGCAGAGGATTTCTTATCGCCCTTGCGATGAAGGTTACCTTTCCTGACTTGTTAATAGTTAAGGTTGCAGCTAACTCAATAGCTTGTCGAACGGTGGTAGGGTTGCTACCAGTGACGATATCTTGCACAGGATCAGGTAAACCATCAATATACTTCTCGATCGCCTTATCTAAAGGCGTCACCATCGAAGGACAAAGTAGACTCAACTCCTCGTATCGGTCGGTATAAGCATGACTCTCGCCACTGTCTTGGTTAAGATCATGAAATTCGTTCTCCAGTGCCCTTTGCTCATGGCGCTGACAAAATTCCTTCATCATAAGAGCCCGAAGCTCTTCCCAAGTTTGAGCCAAGGCTACCTCACCACCTCTATCTCTCATAATACCATTCCACCACATCAAAGCTCTTTTCTTGAACACACTAGATGCAAACTTGACCTTTCGCTCATTTGGACACTAACAAAACGGAACATGCTTTCGAGACTTTCAAACCATTGAAGAAGTCCCGTAGCTCCCTCAGACCTAGTGAACTGAAGTGGTTTAGCCGAACAGAATTGTTTGTAGTTGCACGGAGCTGGTGCATTGTTGTTATTGTTGTTATTGTTGTTCGCTTGATTTAATTGAGTCACTAGGTTCGGGAGGATCGTAGCCATTTGCTGAGCCATAAGTGCTGCCATTTCAGCATTTTGAGTCGTATCACGTCGAGGAGGCATTCTAGAAACGAAACATAAAGGAAGATATGTGAGATTGTCATTAAAATAAATCAAGAGATATTGAAAATATCGATGAAATAAGGATGGTGGTCATTCGTTTGTTTCACAAAGCAATCAAATGACACACGTTGACTAATCAAAGTAAATGGGTCTTTATAATGTATTGTGAAGACATGCTTTAGCCTATAAGTGGACACTCACCCCAAGAGTTCCCAGGTAAGAGTGACTGGTGCGATTAAGTGGATTTGTATGAACACTCTGGCCTTGGACAGAAAACTCAGGGTACAGGCACCCACCCTTCCAGATTGCACGTGTTCACATTTTTAAAACCCAAACTTTGACGAGATTTTGAAAACTTTGAAAGCTTAAAGCCATAAACAAATCATCTAAGGATAGATGATTGGTTTTCGAAAACGAATTTGAAATTTGTGGATTTGTTTTGGTAATCACCTAAGGATAGGTGATTGTATTGTATTTTAAATCTAAACGCAAGAAAACTTGCATTAGGGTCCTAGGAAGGTTATAGTCTAGGTCAATGCATTACTAATAACCTAATTCCCTACAACCAGTGCTCTGATACCAACCTATAACACCCCAAATCGCGTAAAACAACACGCGGTGGAAACACTTGGGGAGTCACGTTAACAGATTGTTTCACAACACATGGTATTTGATGTTTTGTTTTATTGGATATTAAACATAGATTATATTGTCATAATTGTCTAGAAACGTTTTAAAACAACCAAATGAACAAAACATGCATAATTATTGTCTTTCTTGTTTTATAGTCACTAAGGCCTGTCCAAATCCTATATGAGCATGCATTAGAATCATCAAGCATTATTCCCTAAAACATATGTGAAAACGAGTCAGCAAAAATATGCCGGCGAGTACATAGGTTTATCAGTTTCTGCCTTCAAGAACCATTCACTCCTTGCCTTAGGTTTGAATTCCTTAAACCACTCCTTCTTAGCGTTAAGCTCTTTCTCATCGTCACTGCCATCTTTTCTCCATTTGTTGTTTGGCGGTGCAATATAATTAGAATCTTTAATCGCTCCGAATACAGGCTTTGCAACAAGAGCTGAAGCTTGCTTTTGAAATTTGATTAGCTTCTTTATTGTGGTCTCATCAAGATGCACTAAGTATAAAACATCATTCGGATCTCGTGCAATATTAGAATACTTCTCGTCAATCAACATTTGAACAAATCTTGGATATAAGCACAATCTTGAATCTTCCATGTTTTTCGACATGTGAGTGAAAACTAACTTTGAGAAGTTAAACGGCTTCTTCAGAATAAGCGTCGTTGCCATGCAAGCTAAGTAATCTGGAACATCATCTAAACCGGCCTTGCGATGGCTGAATGTATGAATTATAGCGTGCATCAGGAGCTTGTAGGGGTTTGGCACTTCCCCTTTCTTCAGCGTCTGCTTATTCACGCTTCCTTTGTAACCCATCCTGAAGAAACAACCACGCACCATCCTCTCATCAAAATAAATAGGATCATCATCTTTATCGTTGAACTGTAATACTCTGCGAATATCATCTTCCGTTACAGTAATCGGCTTATCTTCATTACCAACTTGCACGGTAGAAGTAATTGTCTTCGCATCCGTACTCAAACTTGCATTCATCCAGAAATGAACAATGTGTGATCGATACGACACTATGCGCTCTGTAATCGCTCTGCGAATAGTGCTTTCTTCCAGAAACTTCAATATACTATCGTATTCTTTAAGTGACGGACAGATCGTTTTGTCGAGCGTGATGCACGTGTTGTGAGTCTTCAAGAACTCTACTGAGATTACACGTGCTGGAACTTGTGCCTGAAAAATGACGCAAAACAATTAACACGTTTATCGAGAAATATTTCACAAAACTTTTCTAACACTTTATCAAGTTCGGGCGAACTTTATATATGTGTTAAACATTTTGTTTTCTTCAAGTTCACCGAACATGTCTTAATACATGTTCAAATATCAAAGTTATAAGTTCTGGCGAACTTACATATAACCAAGTTTCAATATTTCACTTTATAAGTTCGAGCGAACTTATATCAACAACATTCAAATTTTCAAACCAAACCAAGTTCGGTCGAAGATGTATTAGGATCTTTTTATTCAGTTTGTTAACAAATCCATTATACAAGTTCAGTCGAACTTGACAACAAGTTCGGCCGAACTTGTCATCTTCTCCAAACCTAATGACTGTCAACATGCCATTTATCCATTTCAGCTCAATCAAACACAATTACACGGTCGATTTTAAATGTTGATACTGATTTTAAGTTAAATTTTGATCACAAACACCTAGAACTATCAGATTTGAGGTTTTAGATCTTGTTTGTTCATTAAAGGTTCAATTTACGGTCCAAACATCAATTTTATACCTCGGCCATTGGATGGTGTGAAAATCACCAAAAACAAGCAAATTTGGGCAGAATAACGGTATGAAATTGCCAATTTCTTTCAAGTTCTCTCAAAGCTCAAGTTCGCTCAGAGAATGTGTGTTTGCTGATAAGTGAGTTCGGCCGAACTTGATTGGTATTTATACCAAGTCAAGTTTGGCGAACTTGCTAAACCCAACATAAAGTGTGACATCCCGGCTTTTCAGGTATCTTAAACGCGCTACTGCACGGTTATTCATTCATACGCTAATTTGATTCGGAGAATAAATTACACGCTCGTAATAACTACGCTAACTTTTGAATGCATTGGGTAAGTTACGTGCTATGTGTTATTAGACGTTTGTAAAGTTTGTGAATTATTATATCACGTTTTGATTTCGCGATTATTAGTTTTATAAAAAAAAATATATAATAAGTAAATAGCCGAACCAAACCGAGCCACAAACGTGTCGACCTCACCTCCTTGTGGCCCAAGGAACTCCTAAACTTGAGGCCCAAGCTAATGACCCAAACCGCCCCCCCCCCCCCCCTTGCGGTAGCACGCCCCCCCCCCCCCCCTTTCTCCTTTTCTTTTTCCCTTCTGCTATATATATACATGTATGCATGAGTTAGGTTTTTTAAAAAAAAAAACAAGGAACCCTAGCTCCAAGAAAGCCGACGGCAGCCCCCCCCCCTCGATCGCACAAGCCTCCAACCCCGGATTGATTTCCAATCTTGTCCCGGTTCACTAATCTTCATCGTTTCAAGGTTAGGGTTTTAATTGTTTTACAAATCACATTAGGGTTTGCAGTCTTGATCATGATTATATGTATTGTTAGGATCATTGGAATAAAAAGTGTTATGATTTGTGATTAGTTCGGTTAATTGTGCGAGTTTTTGCGATGTGATCTTAGGATGAATACAAAAATCATAGGCTGCATTTTAGCGATAAAAATCATATTATATGATTAGGGTTTGCATGAATATTGATGTACATGATGATATGTGACAAATAAACCTGTTCTTGATCATTATTATTTAGCGTCTTGATCGTTTAAGCGTGTTCTATTGCGATAGAAGTCGAAAACAGGTTGCTGAATGGCATTTACAGCCAACTTCAATTGGCTGTAACCTGATCATTATTTATCAAAAGTGGATTTTCTGAAGCCTAAAACGTGTATTTTTGAAAAACGCTTCTAATGGCGCCGGATTCATATTTTTCTGAGGTCGTTTGCTATTTTTAAGTTGTCATTTAAGTGCAGCAGCTGAAGCTGCATAAATTCTGAAAATTTGCTAGTTGTTTATCGAGTTGGATCTCATAATCTGTAGAGGGTTGGGTCACGAAATTTGTACAGTAACTGGAGACTAGAATTTCCGGAAAACTCCCACTGGAATTTTGTTAATTGGATGAACGATGATTTTTAAATAATTTTCCCGTGGACTGTAGTCAGAAAGCGACGAATCTGACTACAGCCTAGTATATAAATGTTTATAAATAATTGGGAAAGTTTTAGGACTTGAAATGTTTACATAAAATTCTAAAGTTTAGTTGACATCTCCTGTAAAGAAATTGGAATTTTTAGAATCGTTGGAACTATTTTATAAAAATCCTTGAAAACAGCCTAGTTATGAGCGTACAAGCTGAAACATGATAACTTGCGTATGTGTGTACCAAAGTGTTGTATGAGTTTATTTGTGTTTATGACAAGTTGGTTTGATCACTATTTTGGTATGATGATACTTTGCATGCATGATTTGTTTTCGAATTTGTTATTATGTGTGCCGCATTGTGTGTTAGTTATGCATAGGGTTTGTATCAGTGTGTTCACACACTAACTTTAAATCGATTGACATGTTAGGACGCAATTAGCGGTCCCATCATTTGCTACTTCTGTGTTACACTAACCGATCAATTAAAGGTGAGTTCCCGCCCCTATTTTATCCAGTTTTAAACAACAGGGGGAGAAACATGTATACATTCTATAACTCTATCTTTTTACGTTATGCGAAATTAATGTCGTTAAACTACTCGGTAACTAAGTTAATGTTAATGTACGTTATGGTCACTAAGCAGCTATATCACGGAAGTCCTCGACAAACTCTCGGATGTTAGTATTGGGTTAGATAGCGGGGAAATTAAAGTAGTACTACTGGGCCCGACAAGCCCCACCCGAGCTAGTCGCTCCAGCTGACCGGGTATGGTCAACGGGTGATTAATTTGGCCTACTTTCGCCATGGTCAGTGATAGGCCTGGCAACAGGAGGCACAACAGTCAGCTTCGATCGCGAACACTTATGTGACGTAACTTTAGGCTCACTACCTACATGTTAACATTGAACTTAATTACGAATCAACATTATTATTCCGGGTTAGAAATAATGGAACCAACATTATTATTATTCCGGGTTAGGAATAATGGAACTATATCGTTATCCCGGGTTAGGGATAACGGGGGAAACAAAACTTTTAACCGAACATGTGAACTTATAAAAACCTGTGAACTCACTCTTCTTTAATGTTGACACTTGCTTCTTTACATGTTTCTCAGGACGCTAGGAGCGCTAGGTGCACTCACTTGCATTGATCAAGACATTTTTTTTTATCGAGTCTCATTTACGAATATTGTTTTGGGATTTTTGGTTTTGGCGTTTATGTTGGCGCCCGTTACTTTACTTTACTTTACTTTAATGTTTTCGCTCAACTTTGAAACTAATGCTTCCGCTAAACTTTGAAACTAAAGTAAGACAACTTAAAAATAACTATGAATGGTTAAACAAATGTTTTTGGAAAACGTTTAAATAAATCATATAGAGTCGTTCGATATTACTAGTGTCTCAGATTCTGGTTTGATCACACGCCTCGCGGTAAAACTCCGCAAGTGGAAAATTGAGGGTGTGACAGATTGGTATCAGAGCCTCTAGCTATAGAGAACCAGGTTTGCATTAAAAGTAGACCTAAACTATAGCTGTTACACGACACTAGACTTCGTTGGCACCGAACTGTGATATCTTGTTATGTGTTATACTACAATTGTTTTATGTGAGATATATATGTATATTGTGATGCACGCAACTCGTAACTAACTACACCAACCCAGTAGGAAATGTCATCATCATCATCCGACAAATCTCGACAATCAAGGGCGCCGGGGAAGGCACCCATGGTCGACCCTCACCACCTCATGGCGTGGAGAGACGCTCAGCTGCTAGGAAAAGACTCGCTCTAGGAGGGGAGTCGTCCTCCCGTCCGACCACCGCTATACTGGTCGAACCGGTCAACTCGTTTGGAGTAGGGGACGATCTACTTAGGGATATGTTAAGGAAACAACAGGAACAGCTAGAGAGAATACAGGAGACTATCGAAGCACAAGGATGGATGATACGTCAACTAACTGGTAAAACTGGAAGGCTCGAGGAAGAGCAACATGAGAATAGGAAAGCTCAAAACATTTTAGCTAAGAATCTTCGTGCAGAGCAGCTGAGGGCTGACTTGCTCGAAGACAGAGTTCTTGAGTCCAGTTGGAGGATTCAAGAACTGGAGCAGAATCAAGCACCTTCCTAGTACCCGCCCCAGCACCGGCCCCTCCAGCGCCAGTAGAGGAAGAAGAGGAGGATCCAGAGGAAGACCTAGAGGAGGATCCAGAGGAAGACCCGGAGGAGGATCCGGAGGAAGAGGAGCCGGAACAGGAACCGACTGTTGAAGCTGAAAACGCCGCAGAGGATGACGGCAACGATAGCGACTTGGGAGATGGAGACGTAGAAGACTGACTCGTCTCGCCAATCCCCGCTTTGTTTTCTTTAGTTTGTTCATTTTCCACTTATGCTTGAACTTGAAACTTTATAATTAAACTGAGATGTTTGGTTGGTATTTTGTGAGACATTGCAACTTATTTAATCGAATGTTCCTTTTTATTGTTTAATTAGTTGGGTTGACATAACTTGTGTGATGATTGAAGTGTGGAAATATGATAACTATATTGGATATATATACTTATCGGTGTGTGTTTGTGTTGTCTTGCAAAGATCTGAAATGGCAACTGGACGTCGCGGAAACCTCAACATAACACCTGAAGAATTAGCCGCAATGATCCAAGAACACGTGAATGCTGCTCTGGCAGGTGTTCAAAACCCACCAGCAGGTAACCATTATTAAATTTTCATGGGAAAATCTAATAGTTGGGCTAGTAGACTTTCTCGCTGACTACCTATCCTCTGTCCTCAGGAGGGGGTCTTAACCCCTACAAGATGTTCCTCGATGCGAAACCGAGCAAATTCACGGGTGCAGAAGGACCCATAGGACTGGTCCGTTGGATTGAAAAGTCTGAATCGGTGTTCGAGATGTGCAATTGCCCTGAGGTCAATAAGGTCAAGTATGCTGCCTCAACGCTGGAATATGGGGCATTAACCTAGTGGAACGCACAAGTCCAAACGCGTGGACTTATGGCTGCAAACGCAATGGCCTGGGCCGAGTTTAAGGCCCTAATCAAAGAGGAGTACTGTCCACGGGACAGAGTTCAGCAGTTGGAGCAAGCGTTATGGAACCACAAGATGGTAGGATCTGAAATTGAAGCGTACACGGCGAAACATCATGATCTGGTGTTCCTATGTCCCGATCTGGCTAACACCATTGAAAAATGACTTGAGTTTTATCTTGGGGGTCTGGTCCCTGAGATCCAGGGCATGGTAATGTCTAGCAACCCTGCGACAGAACATCAAGCGATCAGGTTGGCGCACAAACTCACCGATAAGGCGATGGAACAAAGGAAGTTGCCATCTCGGGGTGCAACTGAAGTTGTCCCGTATAATAAAAGAAAATTTGAAGACTCACCTGCTCGACAGTCTTCGTCAGCCCAGCCACAACAAGGAAACCAGAAACGGTTCAACAATTTCAACAACAATCGGGGTCACAATAATCAGTCCGCCAACAACACCCAGAACTCAAGCGGCTATGTGGGTCGAAAGCCACAATGTAATCGTTGTAACCTCCATCATCACGGCCCTTGTGCCGGAAATCACTGCCAACGATGCGGCAAAATGGGACATGCGGCAAAGGATTGTCGCGGGGAAATCGTGTCTCGACAAAATCAAAATCAGCACCAGGTTCAACAGCAAGGTATTAACCGGGGGTGCTATCAGTGCGGTAGCACTACCCATTTCAAGCGAGACTGCCCGCAACTTCGCAACAACAATGGTGGGAACAACAACACCAACAACAACAACAACCACAACAACAACAACAACAACAACCACAATAACAACAACAACAACAACAATAACAACAATTGAAATGGTGGCACAGGAGGTGCCAAGGGTCGTGCATTCACGCTAGGCCGCGGAGAGGCCAGAAACGACTCGAACTGTGGTCACCGGTAAGTTTCCCCTTAACGATCATTTTGCTACTGTACTTTTTGATACGGGTGCGGATAGGAGTTTTATATCTGAGTCTTTTAGGAAGAACCTAAATCTCACGCCTAAACCCTTAGAGACCCCTTACGTCATAGAACTAGCCGATGGTAAATCTGTAGATGTGACCCATTTAGTAACCCGCTGTCAACTTAAACTCGCGGGCCACACCTTTACCATTGATCTGATGACAACTATCTTGGGTAGTTTTGACGTGGTAGCCGGAATGGACTAGCTATCCGACGTTCGAGCTGAAGTTCTCTGTTTCGAGAAAGCTATCCGTATTCCGCTCTCTAACGACGAAGTCTTGATGGTGCAAGGCGAGAAGGCAGGAGCCGTCACAAACATTATCTCTTACATGCAAGCTCAGAAGTATCTTCGGAGAAAGAACTCCTTCGCTTTGCTCGCACTGGTCACCGAGCAGCCTAAGGACGAGAAGCGGATTGAAGATATCCCCGTCGTCCGTGACTTTTCCGGTGTATTTCCATAGGAGTTACCTGGTCTTCCACCACATCGACAAGTGGAGTTTGAAATTGAATTGGCGAACCATGCAACTCCTATCGCCAAGGCCCCGTACCGCCTAGCTCCAGCAGAGCTGCAAGAGCTGTCTACCCAACTTCAGGAATTGTTGGAAAAAGTATTTATCCGACCCAGTACTTCGCCATGGGGAGCTCCTGTCCTTTTTGTCAAGAAGAAGGACGGGACCTTCCGCATGTGCATCGACTACAGGGAACTCAATAAGGTTACCGTCAAGAACCGATACCCATTACCTCGCATCGACGATCTCTTCGACCAGCTTCAAGGGTCAAGCTACTACTCCAAGATTGATCTACGGTCCGGTTATCACCAGTTACGCATCAGGGAGGAGGATATCTCTAAGACGGCATTTCGTACTCGGTATGGCCATTATGAGTTTTTGGTCATGCCCTTCGGTGTCACCAACGCACCCGCGGTGTTCATGGACCTCATGAACCGCGTGTGTAAGCCGTATCTCGACAAGTTTGTCATCGTGTTCATCGATGATATACTCATCCACTCTAAGGTTGAAGAAGAACATGCTGAACATCTACGATTATTGCTGGAATTACTTCAACAGGAGAAACTATATGCCAAGCTTTCAAAGTGTGATTTCTGGATTCAGGAAGTTCAGTTCCTCGGGCATATCATGAATGAAAAGGGTATACATGTTGATCCCGCCAAGATAGATGCTATCAAGAACTGGGAAGCACCCAGGACACCGACAGAGATCCGCCAATTTTTGGGTTTGGCTGGTTACTACAGACGTTTCATCAAGGGATTTTCAAAGATCGCGCAACCGCTTACCACTCTCACCCAGAAAGGCACTAAGTATGCTTGGGGGGACAAGCAGGAAGCAGCATTTCAATTGCTGAAGCAAAAACTTTGCAGTGCACCCATTTTGTCCTTGCCGGAAGGGACAGATGATTTTGTGGTATATTGTGACGCTTCCATTCAGGGATTGGGATGCGTACTCATGCAACGTGATAAGGTCATCGCGTATGCGTCCCGACAGTTGAAGCTTCACGAGAAAAACTACACAACACATGACCTGGAATTAGGAGCAGTTGTGTTTGCACTTAAGATTTAGAGACACTATCTATATAGAACAAAGTGCACAATCTACACGGATCACAAGAGCCTCCAGCATATCTTTGACCAGAAGGAGTTGAACATGCGACAGTGTCGCTGGGTCGAACTCCTGAACGATTATGAATGTGCCATTTGGTATCACCGGGTAAAGCTAACGTGGTAGCTGATGCCCTCAGTAGGAAGGAGCACTTGAAACCTCGTCGGGTACGAGCACTACAGTTCACAATTCATTCTGGGACCCGAACAGATACGCGATGCGCAGCTAGAAGCAGTTAAGGAATCAAGGCCGAATCTGTGGGAAAGATGGAACACAATTGGGAAGTAAAACCCAATGGTGCCCGGTATTTCATGAATCGTATATGGGTACCTCTCTACGGAGACCTCAGAAAGCTAGTTATGGACGAAGCTCACAAATCCCGATACTCTGTCCATCCCGGTTCGGATAAGATGTCTCAAAGACCTTAAAGCCGCGTACTGGTGGCCCAACATGAAAGCGGATATAGCCACCTACGTGAGAAAGTGTTTGACTTGTGCGAAAGTCAAGGTGGAATACCAGAAGCCATCAGGGCTACTTCAACAACCTGAGATCCCAGTGTGGAAATGGGATCAGATCTCGATGGACTTTATCACTAAACTCCCGCGAACTCCGGGTGGTTGCGATACCATCTGGGTAATTGTGGATCGTTTAACTAAGTCCGCACACTTCCTAGCGATCAAAGAAACAGATAAGATGGATAAGTTGTCTCGCATCTACATTAAGGAAGTAGTTTCTCGGCACGGAGTGCCAACGTCCATCATCTCAGACAGAGATGCTCGTTTCACATCCAACTTTTGGCAGTCACTTCAGAAAGCGTTGGGTACACGCTTAGATATGAGAACAGCTTATCACCCTCAGACGGATGGTCAAAGTGAAAGGACCATTCAGACCTTGGAAGACATGCTTAGGGCATGTGTGGTAGACTTCGGGAACAGTTGGGAAATCCATCTGCCTTTAGTGGAATTCTCCTATAACAATAGTTACCATACGAGTATTCAAGCGACACCGTTTGAAGCATTATACGGTCGCAAATGTAGATCACCGGTCTGTTGGGAAGAAGTCGGTGACAGTCAACTCACAGGTCCTGAGTTGATACTTGAGGCTACTGAAAATATTGTGCAAATCAGAAACCGCATGGCAGCGGCACGAGACCGACATAAAAGTTACGCTGATCAACGACGCAAACTCTCGAATTTCAAGTAGGTGACCGCGTCCTACTGAAGGTGTCACCCTGGAAGGGTGTAATCCGTTTTGGGAAACGAGGCAACTAAACCCACGGTACGTAGGCCCATTTGTGATCTTGAAGCGTATCGGGCCAGTGGCTTATCAATTAGACCTTCCTGCCGAACTCAGTGGAGTTCACAACGTTTTTCACGTGTCAAATCTAAAGAAGTGTCTATCAGATGAGACCCTAGTCATTCCATAGGATGAGATTCAAGTGGATGAACAACTGCATTTTGTGGAACAACCTATCGAGATCATGGATCGTGAGATCAAGACTCGAAGGCACAGCAAGATACTGATGGTCAAGGTTCGTTGGGACTCTAAACGTGGACCGGAGTTCACGTGGGAAAGAGAGGACCAAATGAAAAGCAACTACCCACACCTTTTTGCAGCTGAGCAGCAGTCTAACGTTACCACCAACTAAATTTCGGGACGAAATTCTTTCAACATGGGGATGATGTGACAGCCTGGGAATTTCTTGTACCATTGCTAACAAACTGAATCTTTGTGCGTTGCATTCTAAACCTCGTTTACTCTTCGGGACGAAAATTCTTTCAACATGGGGATAATGTGACATCCTGGCTTTTCAGGTATCTTAAACGCGCTACTGCACGGTTATTCATTCCTACGCTAATTTGATTCGGAGAATTAAATTACACTCTCGCAATAACTACGCTAGCTTTTGAATGCATTGGGTAAGTTACGTGCTATGTGTTATTAGACGTTTGTAAAGTTTGTGAATTATTATATCACGTTTTGATTTCGCGATTATTAGTTTTATAAAAAAATATATAATAAGTAAATAGCCGAACCAAACCGAGCCGCGAAACGTGTCGACCTCACCTCCTTGTGGCCCAAGGAACTCCTAAACTTGAGGCCCAAGCTAATGACCCAACCCCCCCCCCACCCCCTTTCTCCTTTTGTTTTTCCCTTGTGCTATATATATACATGTATGCATGAGTTATGTTTTAAAAAAAACAACAAGGAACCCTAGCTCCAAGAAAGCCGACGGCAGCCCCCCCCCCCCCTCGCTCGATCGCACAAGCCTCCAACCCCGGATTGATTTCCAATCTTGTCCCGGTTCGCTAATCTTCATCGTTTCAAGGTTAGGGTTTTAATTGTTTTACAAATCACATTAGGGTTTGTAGTCTTGATCATGTTTATATGTATTGTTAGGATCATTGGTATAAAAAGTGTTATGATTCGTGATTAGTTCGGTTAATTGTGCGAGTTTTTGCGATTGTGATCTTAGGATGAATATAAAAATCATAGGCTGCGTTTTAGCGATAAAAATCATATTATATGATTAGGGTTTGCATGAATATTGATGTACATGATGATATGTGACAAATAAACCTGTTCTTGATCATTATTATTTAGCGTCTTGATCGTTTAAGCGTGTTCTATTGCGATAAAAGTCGAAAACAGGTTGCTGAATGGCATTTACAGCCAACTTCAATTGGCTGTAACCTGATCATTATTTATCGAAAAGTAGATTTTCTGAAGCCTAAAACGTGTATTTTTGAAAAACGCTTCTAATGGCGCTGGATTCATATTTTTCTGAGGTCGTTTGCTATTTTTAAGTTGTCATTTAAGTGCAGCAGCTGAAGTTGCATAAATTCTGAAAATTTGCTAGTTGTTTATCGAATCGGATCTCATAATCTGTAGAGGGTTGGGTCACGAAATATGTACATTAACTGGAGACTGGAATTTCCGGAAAACTCCCACTGGAATTTTGTTAATTGGATGAACGATGATTTTTAAATAATTTTTCCCGTGGCCTGCAGTCAGAAAGCGACGAATCTGACTGCAGCCTAGTATATAAATGTTTATAAATAATTGGGAAAGTTTTAGGACTTGAAAAGTTTAAATAAATTCTAAAGTTTAGTTGACATCTCCTGTAAAGAAATTGGAATTTTTAGAATGTTGGAACTATTTTATAAAAATCCTCGAAAACAGCCTAGTTATGAGCGTACAAGCTGAAACATGATAACTTGCGTATGTGTGTACCAAAGTGTTGTATGAGTTTATTTGTGTTTATGACAAGTTGGTTTGATCACTATTTTGGTATGATGATACTTTGCATGCATGATTATGTTTTCGAATTTGTTATTATGTGTGCCGCATTGTGTGTTAGTTATGCGTAGGGTTTGTATCAGTGTGTTCACACACTAACTTTAAATCGATTGACATGTTAGGACGCAATTAGCGGTCCCATCATTTGCTACTTCTGTGTTACACTAACCGATCAATTAAAGGTGAGTTCCCGGCCCCTATTTTATCCGGTTTTAAACAACAGGGGGAGAAACATGTATACATTCTATAACTCTATCTTTTTACGTTATGCGAAATTAATGTCGTTAAACTACTCGGTAACTAAGTTAATGTTAATGTACGTTATGGTCACTAAGCAGCTATATCACGGAAGTCCTCGACAAACTCTCGGATTGTTAGTATTGGGTTAGATAGCGGGGAAATTATAAGTAGTACTACTGGGCCCGACAAGCCCCACCCGAGCTAGTCGCTCCAGCTGACCGGGTATGGTCAACGGGTGATTAATTTGGCCTAACTTTCGCCATGGTCAGTGATAGGCCTGGCAACATGGAGGCACAACAGTCAGCTTCGATCGCGAACACTTATGTGACGTAACTTTAGGCTCACTACCTACATGTTAACATTGAACTTAATTACGAATCAACATTATTATTCCGGGTTAGAAATAATGGAACCAACATTATTATTATTCCGGGTTAGGAATAATGGAACTATATCGTTATCCCGGGTTAGGATAACGGGGGAAACAAAACTTTTAACCGAACATGTGAACTTATAAAAACCTGTGAACTCACTCTTCTTTAATGTTGACACTTGCTTCTTTACATGTTTCTCAGGACGCTAGGAGCGCTAGGTGCACTCACTTGCATTGATCAAGACATTTTTTTATCGAGTCTCATTTACGAATATTGTTTTGGGATTTTTGGTTTTGGCGTTTATGTTGGCGCCCGTTACTTTACTTTACTTTACTTTAATGCTTCCGCTAACTTTGAAACTAATGCTTCCGCTAAACTTTGAAACTAAACTAAGACAACTTAAAAATAACTATGAATGGTTAAACAAACGTTTTTGGAAAACGTTTAAATAAATCATATAGAGTCATTCGATATTACTAGTGTCTCAGATTCTGGTTTGATCACACGCCTCGCGGTAAAACTCCGCAAGTGGAAAATTGAGGGTGTGACATAAAGGCCCAGTCAAGTTCGGGTAGACTTATCTTATAAAACAACACATCCATTCCTTAGCAAGTTCGGTCGAACTTGCTTAGATGTTAAACTTGAATTAGTTTAGCAAGTTCGGCCGAACTTGCCAAACCACAATTTTAAACTTTTTCAATTTTTCAATTTTAACCCCTGAACTTTCCAACTTTTTACCAGTTATGAAAATCCACTCAGTCGACCAAGTCCAAGCTAATGACCTTGGTTAACCAATTTGTTTGCCGAGTCCAAGTTAATGACCCCAGTTTGACCCGTTACGAACAAACTGTTGATATTTTCAAAATCAAAGTTTAAAATTAATGAACTTTAGATCGTTTTGACTTTTCAGATTAACATATTAGCTCCCAGCCCGTTGTCAAAGAGATTCCTACCAGTTCTAGCATCTTACCAGACTTCGAAGATCCGTTCTCCAACATTGGTTTGCTGAAAACAATGTAGAATTAAATTCTTTTTGTATTTTTGCAAGTTTATGCTAAAACACACCAAAAATCTTTTTGATTTTAATATGTAAACCTGAAATACTATGTACAGAACAATGTAAACTATGTACAAACATATTTACACACATATTTTTGTGAATTCGTGTCTAAGGATCATATCAATTAATTGAGACATATCACCAGTACCGTTGACCTTTAACAGACTTTAAGTTTTAAACTCGTTTACCTCGATTGTCGATATGTTTGTCCACTTAAGCTTTACCACATTTCTCAACTGTTTCAAGATATGTTAAGGTATGATTTTTTGAAACTTGACTTAACTGCGGTTCCCACTTCTTGAATATACTCCCATATCCAGATTCCCTAGATTTGAACTTACAGGTGAATATAGCGTAATTGATATCTGTATCTGGGTTGTGCGAGACCTTGAGAGCTCAGGTTAGTACTACCGTACAGACAAAGAGATGAAGGCACATCTTTAAGGTGTGTTCCACTTAAGGAATCTTTTTAGCACTGCAAATGATTAGATCTTTCGATTCTTTTCAATATTGCATGCAGTTTGGGGATTTTTGACGAAAGTATTATAAAAGTTCTAGGCCATTGCTTCCGCAAAATCAGAAGAACTTGTATAATACCCCAGATATCAACTATCTATAAAGACCTCGTATTCAGAATCAGGCAATCTTTCAAACAAAATTTTGGAGTACTAAGTCCATATATCCAAGATATGTTAATCCACAAGTTTAAGCAGTTGTAAAATTTAGTTTATATCTCGAAAACAGTTTACTGAACGTGTTAAGCCTATCGACATATCCACAGTAAGACTCGTTTATCACTTATTAAACTTTACAATTCTTTAGCATACTGTGATAGTTCACTGATGTACTATCATTTCCTTTTATGACACCGAACTCTTTTTGTCTTTTTCAATGTTTTTGTACATTTTGAATTTTTCATATGTTTTTAGATTTTAAAATTTTTTGAATGTTTTTGTATTTTCTCTAACATTTCTCCCCCTAAAATCAAAAAAATCTTTTTGGATTTTAGTTTTTAACAAAATTCTAAACTAGAAAGATATTTACAAACCAATGTGGATCACGCGAACTCGTCGTCCGATCCGTATTCAACCTCAGCGTCCGCACCTATCAGCAAATTTTTCATACCATTAATTCTCAGCAAATATTTAAATCGTGACAAAGAAAATGGTTTGGTATAAAATCAGCCTTTTGTTCGTCGGTGTGGATTTTTTCTATTCATACCAATTTCTTTTCGTAGCAATCACGAATGAAATGATAACGAATTTCAATGTGTTTTGTGCATGAGTGATGAACCGGATTTTTAGTTATATCTATGGCTGCTTGTTATCAACAGACAGCAGAGTGTCTAGGAATTGCAGACCATAGTCTCTCATCTGCTGTTGAATCCACAGAATTTGTGAACAACAGCTGGAGGCCGAGATATACTCAGCTTCACAGGTAGAGAGAGCGACCGTAGTCTGTTTCTTACACTGCCAGGTAGAACTAGCATCCCGCTGTAGTTGATTTTGAGTTCAACTTCTCTACACCAAAATCAGAATCAGCATAGCCTGTGAGGCCGAAATTGTCGTTCTTCGGGTACCACAAGCCGGTGCTTGGGCATCCTTTCAGGTATCTGAAGATTCGCTTCACGATCTGCATATGTAAGATCCTCGGGCTTGATTGATATATGGCGCATAGGCAGGTTGGATACATAATATCTGGGCGCGATGCCGTAAGATACATCAGCGATCCAATCATCGATCTGTATAACGTCTCGTCAACTTTGGCTCCAGTCTCGTCAACGCAAATGCCATGATTTAGAGCAAGAGGCGTAGATAGAGGCTTCAAGCTTTCCATTCCAAATTTCTTCAAGAACATACTTAGTCTGATGAATGAAAATACCATCCGGAAGCTGATCTACTTGCAAACCAAGAAAGAACTTCATTTCGCCCATCGAGGACATTTCGAATTTCTTTTTCATGATTCACTCAAACTCCTTGCAGAGACTATCGTTTGTAGATCCAAAGATGATGTCGTCAATGTAGATTTGAACTATAATCAGATGACTATCAACTTCTCTGGTGAAAAGTGTGCTATCCACAGCTCCTCTGATAAAGCCATTTCCGATGAGATGTTGCAATAACGTCTCGTACCAAGCTCTCAGGGCTTGGTGTAGACCATAAAGAGCTTTATCCAGTAAGTACGCTTTCTTCTTGTTGAGTGGATCGACAAACCCTGGTGGTTGTCCAACGTACACCTTCTCGAGTAATTTTCCATACAGAAAAGCCGATTTGACATCCAATTGATAGACCTTAAATCCTTTCCTTGATGCGAAAGCTAGAAAGATTCGAATAGATTCCAAGCGAGCTACTGGTGCGTAGACTTCTGTGTAGTCTATCCCTTCCTGCTAGTGAAATCCCTTGATAACAAGCCTAGCTTTGTTACGAAAAATAACACCTCTATCATCACGTTTACCCTTAAAGACCCATTTTGTATCAATTGCTTTCTGAGTTTCTAGTAGGTCTTCAAGCTTCCACACTCCCAACTTCTCAAACTACAATAGTTCTTCTTGCATTGCTTGTACCCAGTTTTCATCGGCTAAAGCTTCATTAACTGTCTTTGGCTCAATCTGAGAGATGAAACATGAATAGAAGCAATAGTTCTGGGTTAGAGCAACGCGAGTGTAGAAACAATTGAGTACTTTGTTAATTTGCCCTCGAGTTCTAACACCAGTTTGAAGTTCTCCGATTATATTTGTTGACGGATGATAGGTATATGATCGCGGCAATTCTTCTCTTGGAACATCTACTGAGTTTTGCTGATTCGTGATGTTGAGATCAATGACCAATTCAACATTTGGAGAGCTTGATGAAGCTTCATTTATGTTGTTCGGGACTGCAGATTGATTAAGAAGACTTGTTATCTGCTCCACTTCTTCATCTGAAGAAGATGATTCCCCATCAGCATCAAATGTTAGTGCTTCATCTGAGTCAGAATTTTGATTCTGAGGCATACTTGTCACACCCTCAATTTCCAATTGCGGAGTTTTACCGCGAGGCGTGTGAACAAACCAGAATCTGAAACACTAGTACATCGAACGACTCTACATGGTTTGATAATACGTTTTCCAAAATCGTTCATTGTAGATTTTATATCAATTACCAATATTTAGCAGAGCATTATTTTTAAGTTTGAGCGGAAGCATAAATAAGTAGTGATGCGGGCGCCAACACAAACGCCAAAACAAATGAAAAATCCCAAAACAATATTAATAAATATGACTCGATAATGATGTCTTGTTCAATGCATGTGCGTGCACCTAGAGCTCCTAGCGTCCTGAGAAATATGTAAAGAAACAAGTGTCAACATTTAAGATGAGTGAGTTCACAGGTTTTCATAAATTCGTTTGTTCGGTTATAGTTTGGTTACTCCGTTATCCCCAACCCGGGATAACGTATCAGTTCCATTATTCCAACCCCGGAATAATAAGTTGTTGCTTCCAATATTCCCATCCCGGAATATTAAGTTGTTAATTCCATTATCCCCAACCCGGGATAATAAGTTGATGTTTCCAATATTCCAAACCCGGAATATTAAGTTGATTCGTAATTAAGTTCAATATTAATGTATATAGGTAGCTAGCCTAAAGTCATGTCACGTAAGAGTTCGCGATCGAAGCTGACTGTTGTGCCTCCGTTTTGCCAGGCCTATCACATGACCATGGCGGTGTTAGGCCAATTATTCACCCGTTGACCATACCAGGTCGGCTAGCGCGACTAGCTCGGATGGGGCTTGTCGGGCCCAGTAGTACTACTTATAATTCCCCCGCTATTTAACCCAAATACTAACGATCCGAGGAGATTATCGAGGACTTAAGTGATAAAGCTGCTTAGTGACCATAAGATTACATTAACATTAACTTAGTTACCGTATAGTTATGTGACGTTAGATTCATATAACGTAAAGAGATTGAGTTTGAGAGTGTATACATGTTTCTCCCCCTGTTGTTTAAAAACCGGATAAATTTAGGGGCCGTGAACTCACCTTTATTTGCTCGGTTAGTGTAGTAAAGATGTTATAAGAGATGGGACCGCTAGTTGCGTCCTAACAAACCAATTAATTACACGTCAGTGTGAAATCACACCAATACAAATTCCACACGCAATTTACTCACAAATTGATACACACAAACAACATCTCTAACACTCAAACATGCATGCAAGTATTCTCATGTGATCATAGTAATCAAACAACTTATCATGAACATATTCCAAATCCATGCAACACTTTAATGCATAAAATCACAAGTTATCAGCTTTCTGCTCAACACTCAATTATTCAGCTGTTTTCTAGGATTTTTATAAAATAGTTCTAGCATTCCAAAAATTCCCATATTTTTACAGTAGGTGACATTTATACCATAGAAATTTATATAATTTTTCCAAGTCCTAAATCTTTACCAATTAACCATAAATATTAATTCATTAAGCTGCAGTCAGATTTACCGCTTTCTGACTGCAGTCCACGGAAGAATTTATTTAAAAATCACTGATCGTCCGATTAACAAAATTCCAGTTGGAGTTGCCCGGAAATTTCTATACCTAGTTGCTGTACAAAAATCATGACTCAACTCTCTACTGATTTTAAAATCTAGCTTGATAAACAACCAACAAAATTTCAGAATTTTTCACAGCTTTAGTTACTGAACTTGTTTAGCCCTTTAAAAATATCAAACGACTTCAGAAAATTATGAATCCAGCGCCATTAGATTCCTTATTCAAATCTCCACGTTCTAGACATCAGAAATTTCGTTTTTCGACAACTAACGACCAAGTTACAGCCAGATGAAATCGGCTGTAACTTTCACTCAGCATCCTGTTTCAGCATGTTATTATTATAAACTCGTGTAATCCTGTTCATGCGATTAATCTAGGCGATCAAGAACTGATTTTTAATCATAGACTAATACTAATAACCTATCCATGCAAACCCTAGTTCTTACTTCTAGTTATTACAAACAAAACACAGCCTATACGTATTCAACTTTCAAACAACATTCAATCTAGTATACCAAATCCGAAACAATACAATCATCTAATGTAAACATCATTAACCAATCAGCTAGTCTAACATTCGTTCAATCATGCTTGGCAAGCTTATATGTTCCGACAACTATCATACATATAAACAAAGATTAACAAAGTCGATTTCATTCAGCAATTGTCGTCCGAAACAACTAACCATTCAAGCATAGATATATCCGAAAACAACACACTCAATACACGTATATCCGACTATGATCTAGCAACATATGATAAATTCTAGACTTTTAATGATAAGGTAATCGAACCGTGAGTATGTTAAGGAACCGGTGATCCTGGATAGTTGCGACCGAGACTGAAGATGGCGATGGTTGCTGCTGCGACCGAAAGAAAAGAGCAGGAAAGCTGTTGCTTGCTGCGACCGAGATGATGATGAGGATAAGGCAGCCGACGGCAATGAAACTCTAGGGTTTTGTGTTGTGTATAGAGCATGCATGAGTGTTAGTATATATAGGCGCAAGGAGGGTGAGGGTTAAAAGGGAAGGGTTACGGTTTGGGTTTGTATGCGGCCGCAAGGGAGCTTGGGTGATTTGGTTTGGGTCTTGATCATGTGGCCGAGGACTAAAGTTGCATGCTATGGGTTTCGGTTTGGTTTTTGATCTTATTGCCTAGACATGTTTGGGCTTGTTCTCGGTTTAGGTTTGTGGTTTGAACTCAATATATCCGCGGTTTTGAACTTGATCTCGGCCGAGAGTGTTTTGGTTTAGGGTTTAGGTTTTGATGTGTGTTGGCTTTGATCTTGGCCGAGGACTTGAGTTAAGGTTTAAAACTTGTTAACTCCTAGAGTCACAAAGAATCACTTTGGTTCGTGTCGCGGTTCGGTTCAGTTCGTGTACGTATCTATTCTAATGATTCAATTACTCAAACAATCACACAACACACAACACGTATTCATTTAATTCGTACACGTTCGTACACATAGCACGTATTTAGATTGACAAGTATTACGCTTAAGTTATCCGAAAAACCCGGGATATCACAATACTGGGCTCCGTTGTTGTATTCACTGGTTCAGTAGAGGCATTTGTTGGAGGAGTAGCAGGTGTTGTTAATGTTTTAGAAACATTTTCTGCCGGAACACCACTATTGCTTGAACTTGCACCTGAAGAAGATGGATCCAACGTGGGTTGATTAACCACAATTGGTCGAACAATTTGTTCTTGATTCGCTGACTGGTGAAGGTAGTATAACGCTGCAACTTCTTCGTCGGTCGGTTCTTCGGGCAAATCAAATGACTTCCAAAGGTCTTGATAGTTAAACAGGCACGCGTCACCTTTCCTTTGAATAGGATCCGTATAATTAAAACAATCCACATGCTGTGCTTCAATAACCTTTCTTAATGAAGGAACATATACTCTTCTCAACGGACTCGCATATCCGACAAAGAAACCTTCAAGAGATTTAGCTCCAAATTTGCCATCTTGGTCTATTACGGTACATGGTGCACCGAATGGCTCTAAGAACTTCAAATTTGGCTTCCGTTGGTTTATCATCTCAAAACATGTTTTCTTTGTTGGTTTGACAATGAGAAGCCTGTTTAGCGTGTAGCAACCCGCAGCAACCGCTTCAATCCAGAAGCTGATTGGAAGTTTAGAATCTGCAAGCATGGTTCTCACAGTTTCAATCAAAGTTCTGTTTTTCCGTTCAGCTACTCCGTTTTGCTGTGGAGTATAGGGAGCACTAAATCGTGTAGAATCCCTTTTGCGTTGCAGAATTCCTTCATTTTGTTATTCTTAAACTCTGTTTCGTTGTCACTTCTAATGCGTCTGACCGGCAGATGATAAAGGTTCTCAAGTTTCTTGAATAGAATAACCAAGTTCTCGAACGTTTCGTCTTTTGATTCTTGAAAGAATACCCACGAATATCTCGAATAGTCATCTTCCACGACCAAGCAATATAAGTCTCCTGAGATGCTTCGAACATTTACAGGACCAAATAAGTCCATATGGAGACGTTCTAATGGCAACTTGATTGAGTTTAGAATTTTCTTCAGATGAAATTTCTTGATCTGCTTTCCCTTTTTGCATTCTAAGCAATGATCAGACATCTGAAAACTCCAAAGATTTACGCCTTCTACAAGATCATTATAAACCAAGAAATTCATTTTTCCCAAATGAATATGCCCCATATTACGATGCAAAAGAATAGAATCCTTTTCAGTAGCCTTTAACATAAAACATTGTGCTGATTTTGATGAAGTGGTAGCGACACCCATATAAAGAACATATAGATCATTCTCCCTGAGGTGCTCGCATCAGAATCCACTCATCTGGTATTTTGAATCCCGGCTTCAAGATAATACACTCTTTGTCGTTGAAAATGGACCGTGAATTTCTTGTCACAAATCTGTGATATACTCAGAAGATTATTCTCAAGTTCTGCAATATAGTTCACGCGATCGAATGAAACGACACCATTGGAGAGTTTTCCCTCGGCGACTATCCTTCCACCCTGGTTTCCTACAAATCCAACATATCCACCATGGATAGCTTTAATGTCGAATAGCAACGCCTTCATTCCCGTCATATGCCTGGACGCTCCACTATCCAAAATCCACTTAGAAAGTACGGATCTCTGGAGCCTCTACACATTTTAACAATCTATTTAAAAAGCGAGACCCAAGCCTTTTTGGTCTTAGGTTGAATTGGATAACCATCATCAAAATCAAATTCACATTCATCAACATAATCGAATCCACCCTCATCTACATAATAAACTTCCCATTCTTCATCCGAATTTTCTATGATGTTTATGTTTGAAAACTTTACCGTCTTTTTATCTTTTGAATTGTTACCACTTGTATTTTTGACCGTTTCAGATGTGGTTTCAATTATGATTTCAGATTTTGATTCTTTCTTGCTATCACTAGTCTTAACAAGCTCAGACTTAGTGTTCTCAGATGTTGCTGACCGTTTCTTTGCAATCCAGGCTTAAGATTTTATGTTAGCCTTCTTGATGTAAAAATTGTTTTCATTAGCCTTTGAAGTTTCACCTTTTTTGAAAATTTAATTTTCAAACTTAGGTTTGGCTTCAGCTTTTGATTCATTTCTTTTCAAAATCTTTACAAGTTTTACAAACACTGGTTGCTTTGGTTTCACAACATTTGAACTTTCTTCCTTCGAAGATAAGCCGGCTTTGATTTCGGACAGTAACGTGCAATATGACCAATTTCATTGAACATGAAGCAAGTCCGAGAATCATGTGGATGTCCTTTAGTGGGTTTTACACCACTTGTTTTGACACCACTTGCAATTTTTGGCTTTATCTCGAAGTTCTTTTTGTTTCTTGAACTCATTGTTTGATTGTTTCCCGATTAAACTTTCCTCATGAACCGTGTTCGTCCCATATACAAAATTCATGTTTTTATTCTTGTATTCATGAAATGGTGACAGTTTCCTTTTAGATTCATTTGATTCCTCTAATCCCAACCCAGCTCTCCGGTTTTCTGGATGATCACCACCATTCCTTCGGTAGTTGTTTCTTTTAGGTTTGGAATAGAATTTCTTTTCATTGATCTCCAGATCATCTGATGTGACTTCCACGAGTTTAAAGAATTTGTCTAATAATTCTTCCTTCACATTCTGAATCGGAAAACTGTCATCAAAGTATAATCTATCAGATATCTTAATCTTGTACATGACAATATTAGGATCATCACTTAGATCATTCTCCGATGATGTATCGTCATCTTCGGACTGTGAATCAGAATTCTTTGAGCTCGAGTCGGCACTTTTAAAGCTGCCTTCATCAGAATCATTCAAAACATTTTCAACAACCTTTTTAACCACAACATTGTCATCATCATTTTAGTATAGATTACATCAATGTTCTCTGGCAACTCAGTTTTCTTTTAAGATAACAACTTAATGTTAAGTGCCTTATCCATCCCATCAGCGGATTTGCGACAATACTTCTCGCAAAGGGGTGGAGGAACATTGTTGTATTCTTTACAAATTTTCTTTTTAGGTTTCTCTTCCGATGGAATTGTCGGAAGGATGTGATCAATGACATATGCATTACATGTGTAACTTCTCAAAAGTTGTTGAACACGTTCTGTTTCAATTGTCATGTCCTGAAGTTGTTGCTTAGTTCAGCAATGGTGTTAATATAGATATTAATCACTTTTTGCTTATCCATTACTGTTCCTTTTAACATTCTTGTGGTATCATGCTGTTCGATGTTATTTCTATCAAGCCTACAATAATCATTTTTCATTTTATCATACGCTTCTTTCATTGTGCGATAATCGTATTTCAAAAGTTCATTATGCACATTGTTTTCAACGATGATATTTGATTTTTCGACACACTCAGAACATGGTTCGGTACATTTTGTACAAGGTTTTTCAACCTCTACAATTTGTATTTTGACAACTTCTTTTACCTCTGGACTTACCTTGGTTAGATTTGCCATTAATGCTCTATCTGCCATGTCCTTGAGGTTTTCGGCATTCACTTCTTGTGTAACATTGATGATCTCTTCATCAATTGTTTTCTCCTCAACCACTTGTTCTTTAGAGCTTCCATCAAAATGACCTGCAAAACTATCACACGAGTTAGGAGATAAAATTCCTTGTTTCTACATGTGGATATACTCCTATTTTTCTCGTTGTTGATGCAAGTATTGCTCCATCAGAATTTGTTCTATAGCCGCTGCTTCTGCCGTTGTTGCTTCCTTTGCAGAAGTATCTTCAACTATCTCAGCCATCAACGCAACTCCGGTCTTTTTACCAATGTAAGAATTCCAGTCGAAACCATCATCTTTGTTTGATGCTACCATAGCTTTCTCATTGCTGCTGTTATTTGGTTTCTCTTGGATTTCAACCTGAGTATTCTTTGGAAATGGCTTGTATTGAAGTGACTTCTTATAATACTCATTGCCTCCTCCGAAAGGATTCTGATTTCTGTTGCTTCAGGATTCTTGCACTCTCTCTTGAATTGTCCCTTTTGGCGACATCTGAAGCACGTCACTTTTGATTTGTCGAAGCCCAACTTGTTGCTTGAATTTCCGATATCTCGGCCAGTAAGAGCAACAAACTTTGTGACTCTTCGGATAATAGATGCTAAACACCACTTGATATCCATCAACTCAATTTCTTCATCCACTTGGTCATAATCTTCTGCCGTCATTTCGGGATTTTCAATTTTACCGACTACAAGACTTTTGTATGACTCTAGAACAGTGGCGAGAAGAGACATATGTTGTTTAGCAACTTGTTCCGAAACAACATTGTTCAAATTCACTGCGATGTTGCACTTGTATACATTCGAATTAGAATTTGTTTGTTGATTCTGATTTGCTTGACTTTGATAAGATGAATTTGAACCGGTGCTTGAATACGAACTCTGTGGACTTTGATCATAATGAGGTTGTGATTGACTCTGATTCTGTGGAGAAGCATTCATGTTTGCACTAAACGATGTCACAATTTTCAGACTTGAAATGTTGTCTTGCATTCCACTTTTGTAGTACAACCCAACGTCTTGAACAACATTAGCGTTCTTTGACTTTGCAATCTTCAGAAGCTCCATTTCGTGGCCTTCGAGTTTGTCGATAAATGTTGACAACTTGAAGAATTCCCCTTATCACTATTCTTTAGAACCATCAAATAAGTAGCCCATTCACCATCTGGTAGTGCGTCAGCAAGCTTGTCGATGTATTCTTGTTCTGTCTTCTCGAGACCGTGTCTTCGCATTTGAACTTTAAGATGAGAGAAGCGCTCGATCATTTGCTTCATGGTCTCATTCTTTAGCATGGTGAAGATATCGAACTCTTTCAGAATAAGCGCCTTTTTACTTTTGATCATTTCGGCACTACCTTGATACTTCTTCTGTAATGACAACCAAAGATCTCTTGCAGTAGTATACTCTGGGAGCAAAATCAGGATATCTTCTTTGACAGACTGTTGGATGAGACTGGTCATCTTTTTCTCAGCAATGTATTTGTCTCTTTGTACTGTCGAATAGTTGTACTTTTCAAGGACTTGCTGATGTTCATCTACCGGAACAGTGTAGCCTCTTTCAATCGACACCCAGCCAGCAAAGTGCATGGCTTGCACCCAATAGGTAAATTTTTCATTCCGTGCTTCATATTCATCCATGCTCATTAGCTTGGGCGGTTTAACAGTCGTTCCCATCTCGTTATCAAGATTGACTTGATGAATCACGTTGGCATTCGACGAACTAGCTCCGGACATAAAAGCTCTTTGCATATCATCCATTGTGAATAACGAGAAGTGTATACTGAAAATATTCAAAAACTTTGAAAACAATTAGCACTACTACAAGTTCGGTCGAACTTGTAGTAACAATGAATAATTCTTGGGTTTATCACAAGTTCTGTCGAACTTGTGATATTTGTTTTTTGAAAAAAATTTGTTATCTTCGGTCGAACTTATAACAAATCCAGTGTATCTTCGAGCGAACTTTCTAACAGAATTCGATGAAACACAAGCAAGTTCGGGCGAACTTACTCAATAATTCCTTGACATTACACAAGTTCGGTCGAACTTGCTATAAAATCAGTGAAAATTGATAACTTCGAGCGAACTTGGCTATAAATTCCTCAAAAATACCTCAAGTTCGAGCGAACTTGCTAAAAATCACTTGAAAAGTGATATTTTAGATCAAGTTCGGTCGAACATGCTTAACAAGTTTGATCTTGATGGTTTTCCAAAACATGGTTTTTTCAAAATTTGACATGAATTCGGTTGAATTTGGTCTCCAATCTTTCAAGGGTTTATCTTTGTTGTATTTTACATGATATACTCAAATTTGAAAAGATTTTGACCGTGAAATCTTCATTTTATGTTCAAAAGTTAAGAAAAATAGAAGAATGGAGATGAAATAGAAGTGATCTTGTCTTGATACTATCAAATCAGGCTGTTCTAGCTCTGTTACCACTTGAAGGACCGATTCTTGATGCTAAGGAACCTAAATTTGATATCTAACGTCCATAATAGCGGAAATATTACGTCATGTTTACCAATAGACAAGATTTAATCAATTAATCGTCAGTTTTATTGATCAAACGTTCTGGTTACAAACTGATAGAGCCTCACCTCTGAAATGCCAAAGTTACAAATGAAGTAGGCTAGCTAGGTATTTATAGAGATGGAAGTTCGCTCATGAGGTGCCTAAGTTCGCCCGAACTTGCCTAAGCAAGTTCGGCTGAACTTGGCTAGACAGGATGTTATGAGCGAACTTGCTACAATATAACATAAATACTTCAAACACCTAGCCTATTTAGCTCTATACTATAAAGACTTGATATAAGACTAAGACATAGACATTATGCACCAACAGATGAAAGGCTACATGGAACAACAAGAGAAAACCAACCAGAGGATCCTTCGGGAGATTGATGAAACAAAAGAAGCAAAAGGGACCAGTGGAAAATCAGTCTCCACTCATTCCTAGAGCATTGGATTTTGCTACTCCATCATCAACAATCCAGCAGTCCAAAGGATCCACGACTCAACCCAAGGATCCTATATCCTTCAGCAAGGATCACTAGCAATTATGCAGCCTCAAGGATCCTTTATCCTTCAGCAAGGATCATTGGAGACAACTCAGAATCAAGGATCCTTCTTCTGTTCGGGAGGATATATGGAGACGTTTCCATCTCAAGGATCCTACTTTCAGAATCAAGGATCCTCATTCCAAGATCCAAGGAGTCAGCCATTCAGAAGTTCCGAAGTACATGAAGGGGATTTCATTCCTATGCAGACCATTGCTTCATCTGGTCCTACGATTGCACCAGACATGTCTTACCCTAGATATACTCCTGGGACACCAGTTCCAAATCAATCTGGAGGTAACAATTTCAATACATCTTTCGATACTAACTTAACTTACATGCAGGATTCAGGTATCAACCAAGCCATAGCCAGGGAATTACAAAAACTCAAGGATATGATATCCGGCATTCCTGGAGTAGTTAAACCCATTCCTGAGATCCCGGATGGAAGCACAGAGTATCTCGCTTTGTACATCACATAAGCAATGCTGAGATACCAAAACGCTTTCAAACCCCCAACATGAAGAAGCTATATGATGGTACCACTGATCCGGAAGAGCATGTGGCTCAGTACAGAGAAAGGATGGAGATCAACCCCGTCCCTGAAAGGTTAAAGGAAGCATGTCTGTGTAAAGGCTTCGGATCCACACTCACTGGATCAGCTTTAGAATGGCTACTAAGTATTCCTCCTTACTCAATTACTTCATTTTCTCATCTAGTTAATTTGTTCAATAACCAGTTTTCATGTAGTAGAACCTTTGAACGATTAACTAGTGATCTATATAGAATAACTAAGGGACGTGATGAATCACTTAGAGATTACATCACTAGATTTAGTAGAGAATCCTTAGAAGTCCCTAGTTTAGATATTTCCACTGCTGTCGAAGCCGTTAAAATGGGATTACTAAAAGATGCTCCATTCTATGATGATCTTGTTATGACACCTTGCAGGAATTTAGACGAAGTAAGGAACAAGGCTCTAAGGTTCATCTGTTTAGAGGATGACAAGAGGATCTAGGATAGGTTGTCAGGGTCCTCAAAACAGGAGAATCAAGGATCCTTTTACAAGAATAATCGATCCAAGCAATATTCCGAGCATGACAATCAGAATGTCCATGTGGATTAACAAGAGGAAGACGATGAAGATTATCCTCATATTTCTGAATATTGTTTTTCTGCTGATAACACTGAACTAATCCATGCTTTGCATAATTTAGGTGACAAGGCTAGATGGTCGGGGATAGATAAGTCGAAATGGTGTGTTCATCATAAGGATTTTGGTCACCTCACTGATGGATGTGTAGCACTAAGGAAGCTAAAAGGCACGCCAAGGAGACAAAGATAGAGAATGGAGAGAGACCTCTTCGAACGACCAATATAACCCAACAGAAAGTGATATCCTTTAATGAGGATGACCGCGTTGAAATACAGGATCCTCATCACGAGGGTTTAGTCATTACGTTGTTTCTTTCTAACCATTTTGTTCGCAAGATCCTTATTAACGGAGGAAGCTCTGTGAACATAATCGAGTTGGATGTCCTCAAAAGAATAAATATTATATAATCCGAAATTGTAAGACATCAAACTCCCGATCTACATAAAAGGAGTAAACTCTATTCAGAAATTCTGTGTTATTGATTGCTTATCCTGTTGCAATGTTATTCTTGGCAGGTCTTGGATACACGACAAGAAGGCAGTCCCCTCAACATACCATCAATGTGTAAAGCTACCAACCCCATGGGGAGTGGTAAAGATAGAGAGTGATCAACAGGAGGCAAAGAACTGCTACACTTCTTCAATGAAGCCAGCTTCGAAGCCAAGGGAAGCATAGCAATTAAGGTATCCACCATGGGACGTCATGGAGGTAAGAGAGTAGGACGTCAAGGATATACTGCTAGACCCTGAAGATCCTGAATCCAAAGTTTTTATAGGATCCGGGATCCTGGATAGCATAAAGCAGGATCTGGTATCCTTCTTAAAGAGTAGAAAGTCTACCTTCGCTTGGAAGCATGAAGCTGCACTCAAAACCCTAAAGGATTACTTATCCTCTACACCAGCCCTGATGAAATCAGAAGATGGAGAACCATTATCCATATGTTTAGCTGTTTCAGGTAAAGTGATAAGTGTGGTCCTGGTTAAGGATCATGAAGGCCAACAATATCCGTTATACTATGTAAGTAAAAGTCTACTTGATGCAGGCCAGGTATTCTCATTTAGAGAAGCTTATTCTTGCTTTAATCATGGCTTCTACAAAACTTAGACATTACTTCGAAACTCACACTATTGTTGTTAAAACTAACTTTCCCGTTAAGAAGGTTCTTAGGAAGCCCGAGATGTCGGGAAGGATGGCAAAATGGGTTGTCAAGTTTAGTGCTTATGACATTAAGTATGAACCCAGGATTGCCATCAAGTCCCAAGCTTTAGTTGACTTTGTGGCTGATTTCAGTAGTGATCTACAAAGAGAAGCTGAATTGGAAGTGCAACAACTTGAGGAGACCAAGGATCCTTGGACACTCTTCACAGATGGAGCTTCAAATGTTAAAGGATCTGGACTAGGCTTACTACTAAAATCGCTACAGGGGGGAAATTATACCCCAATCCATTGCATCTGAATTCCAAACTACCAATAATGGATCAGGTATCTTCAAGTGTATTTAGCTAAGCAAAGGATCAGGTATCTTCAAATGTATGTAGATTCATTATTAATTGCTAATTATTATAATGGTTCACATACTGTCAAAGGAGAAAAGCTAATCAAATATTTAGAGATAGTTAGGAAACTGAAAGATTCTTTTGGGCTTGTCCCCAGTCTATTTGGGCTTCTCCCCAGCGTATTGGGCTTGTCCCCAGTCTGTTGCTTTTTTCAGTTTGACACAGGTACCTAAAGAAGATAATGCAGAAGCAGACGCTTTAGTTAACCTTGGATCATCCGTAAATATGCTAGAGGATGTCAAGATACCTATCATCCATGTTTTGTCTCCTGCAATTGACGAAAATGAAGCAACGGAGATCGTGGAGGACACTGCAATTTTACCTATTAATGATGTGCAGTCAAATTTAGGATCCTGCATCCTTCCAATTTTATATCCTTAAAGGGGAAATTCCCACAGGGGAAAACCTAAAGCCTTCAAGATTAAGGTATCCCAATTCACCATATTAAATAGCATGTTATATAAGATATATCTTGCAGGTCCCTATCTACAATGCATTGAGGATCCTGAGATATAAGAAGTCTTGAAGGAGAAAAATGAAGGAGACTGTGGAAATCACACCGGGGGCCGAGTACTATTTTCAAGGATCCTCAGAACAAGATATTACTGGCCTACAATGAAGAAGAATGATGTGGAATCCACAAGAAGATGTGATACTTGTCAAAGGCACAGTAACATTCTACATTAGCCAGCGGAGCCTCTACATCCTATATCCTCCTCTTGGCCATTCATGAGATGGGGAGTGGATGCTAGCCATGATAGACTATTTCTCTAAATGGATAGAAGCAGAAGCTTTTACTCAAGTCTGAGAAAAGAAAGCTATATCCTTCATTAACTGAAACATTATTACTAGATTTGGAATTCCTTCTGAAATTTTTTGTGATAATGGATCCCAATTTATTGGGAGTAGAACTGCTAACTTTTGTGACAGATGGCCAGTTATCAACAAAGAGTGGCTGGAGCATATAACAAGAATGTTAGGATCAAAAGATTTCAAGTTGGTAATTTTGTGCTAAGGAAAGCATTCCGGAATACCACGAATCCTGTTGATGGCAAGTTGGCACAAAGTGGGAAGATCCCTATCTCATTGAAGTTGAAGCTGGAAAGGGGGCATATCGTGTGCTAACCATGGATGGTGATCTCCTGCCAAGAGCGTGGAATGTTGTTCATTTAAAGAAGTACTTTATGTAGCAAGGATCAAGGATCCTTAGAGATTCTGATATCTAGTCCAGATCAAAGAATCCTGAAAAGATTTATGATCCTTCCTTCGGTAACATTTTGCTAATTCTTTCATATCATACTTATTATTCATCATAAGAAAAGGGTGTTAGATTTTTAACATCCAATTTTATCAAGTTTTTAGTTTTGCAGAATTTTCACAAAGATTCAAGTGGTTGGCCAACCCTCCAAAGTTTTTGGGTTTATCCCCAATTTTTGGGCTTTCCTTAGTTTTTGGGCTTGTCCCCAGCTTAAGGTATCCAATACCTTCTACGGTTTAAAGATTTTCACCTTTCACACGAATTGGATTTTGACACCCCGCCAGTAGCGCACGCTATCCAAGTATGGTTCGAGGCAATGGCACCAGTACCCGCTTTAGGGGCTGACAATTTCATTGTTGTTGGCTATATGTAGGATTTAAAGTATAATGGTAGACGTACCATACATCCGTTCCTAAGGTTTCTAACGTTTTCACGTTAGCTAAGGTTTTGGCACTTTCATGTCACTTACGATGGGCTAGTCGCCAGTTTGGGCCATACGCCAGTATCCTAAGGTTTCTAACGTTTTCACGTTAGCTTAAGCTTTGGGCTTGTCCCTAGTTTGTTGGGCTTGTCCCCGGTTTATTGGGCTTGTTCCCAGTTTGTTGGGGTTGTCCCCAGTTTATTTGGGCTTGTCCCTAGTTTGTTGGGCTTGTCCCCAGATGTTTGGGCTTGTCCCTAGTTTGTTTGGCTTAGTCCCAAGTTGATTTCAACAGGTTTTGGAGCCTCGAATATTCACAAGTTGATTCAAAAAGGAACATGGATCCTTAAAGTTAATCCAACGGTGGCTTATTTGTTTGTACAAAGGTAGTTCCTAAGGATTCAAAATCCTAACTTGGATTTTCTGGTATGCTTTATTCTCATACTTGTTTATCTTATTGACTTCACCCTGAACCTTGTAATTAAGGGTATATGACTTATTTACTTGTATCTAATCAGATTTTGTCTATGATTATTTAATACCAAAATTGGCAAATGTTTAACAACATGAATTTTTCTAAATTCTTATAATGTCAAACTTATGATTTTTCATATACAATCTATTTGAATGTGGAAACACAAGCATATCAAGTAAAATTTACCAAACAAATGAACAACACCAAGTATAGTTAAAAGGTTAAAATTTCTATCAAAACCCTGCAAAGGTTACTAAAATGCTCAACCCGGGCTTCTACTAGCTCTGTGGTCGGTCCACTCGGGTTGATACATGGTGTTACTAATTGTTTTAAGTGCAGGAAGGTTAAGAACGAAGGGTCAAAAAGGCTTCATCCTCCACAAACAGAAGGATTTTCTGATCCTTAAAGAAAAGGGAGTTATCGTTAACCCTATATTTCGCAATGATGATTGTAGCAGGTCTTAGCAGTGGCGTCAAGCAGTGCAACGGCTAGTCCGCATCCAATGGAAATTTGACAGACTTGATTCACATCTTATCTGCCATATTTGGGGGCAATTGTTAGGGCATAGATTTTTATAACTATGGATCCTATCCTGAAGCGTTGCCTGGATCATATATCCTTAGCGGACAGTGCTGGGACTCGAAGGATCAAGGATACTTAATGTTACTTATGATTTCTAACAATTATCCACGTTTTTAATGCTTATACGCAGGTAATGGACGACCTGGACTTAGTCTTTGCTAGAATTTCGTCGAATATGCTTCATGGAGCACGTGATTGTTGAAGAATATCCGTTATGGAGAACATGGGAGGACTTGCACATTTTTCGGATAGTTAGTTACATGATATTTTATGAAATATATATGGGGATAATGAGCTCATTAGGGACAATCAATCAGCCACTTGTACACTTGCACTCTCGAAATCTCTCTCAAACACACTAGCAAACACTTGTATTGAGCTTCATTATCATCCGAAGTTGTATTAATCTTAACATCATTGTTCAACACACAAGCACTCAACCTCAAAAAATCAGATTTGGTTACATTATCCTCATTGTGATTTTTGACCAAAAACTAAGCACCTTAGGTATGGACCTGCAAGAGACTTCCTGTACAAGATATTATTTATTACTTTAAAACGAGATACCTTCATCCTGAAAGCGCTAGGATTCTTATCCTTTGGAACATCTCCTTCTTGTAGATACTTCATGATTGGAGCCATCCAGGATTCAAGATCCTTTTCAGGATATACATCATCAGGATCCTGGACACTTGCTAGATGCTTATCCTGGGACTTAGCATGTTCCATCGCAGGATACAGGATATGTAGTATTGGTATCCGAGTTCTTTCCGGTATCTTAACAGTAGATCCTAAATTCTCTAAAGCGTCTGCTTCAGCATTTTCTTCTCTTGGTACCTGTTCAAGTGTAAAATTTTTGAAAAATCCTGCTAATTTTTTAACAATTTCAAGATACTCAGCTAACTTTTCACCTTTGACTGCATAAGATCCATTGAAATGGTTAGTAATCAACAAGGAATCGACATACACTTGTAAGGATTCAACTTTCATATTCTTAGCCAACTCTAATCCTGCTACTAGGGCTTCACTCAGCTTCATTATTAGTAGCAGGAAATTCATATCTAATAGCCTAGGGTAATATGTCCCCCTGTGGCGATTTTAGAAGTATACCTAATCCTACACCTCTTATGTTAGATGCACCATTAGTATACAAATCCAGGATCCTGAATTCTCACCTAATTGTTGTACTTCTAGGTTAGCTTTATCTTGAATATCACTACTAAAATCAGCCACAAAGTCTGCTAAGCCTAAGACGTTATAGCATTTCTAGGTTCATATACTAAGTCATGTGCACTTAGTTTTACGGACCACTTAGCTATCCTACCAAACATTTCAGGTTTCCTAAGCACATTTTTAACAGGATAATTGGTTTTAACATGTATCCTATGTGTTTCAAAGTAATGTCTAAGCTTAGTTGATACCATGACTAGAGCTAATATTAATTTTTCTAAGTGTGAGTATCTAGTTTCAGCATCTAATAAACTTTTACTAACATAATAAACAGGATACTGCTGACCTTCGTGATCCTTTACCAAAACAACACTTACTGCATCCCTGATACTACAAGGTATAGGGATAAGGGTTCACCATCTTCAGGCTTCACTAGCAGAGGAGCACTTGAAAGGTACTGCTTTAATTCCGGCAGAGCAGCTTCATGTGTTTCTCCCCATTCAAATTTTTTGTTCTTCTTCAGGATATCATAAAATTCTTGGCATTTCTCTGAAGATCTTGAAATGAATCTATTCAATGATTCTACCCTTCCAGTTAATCTCTGTACATCCTTCATATTGGATGGTGATTTAAGATCCAGGATAGCTTTAATCTGTTCTGGACTTGCTTCTATCCCCCTCTTTGTTACCAAGTATCCTAAAAACTTTCCTGCCCCCACACCAAAATGGCATTTAGCAGGATTCAACTTCATATTATACTAGTCTAGGATATTGAAGGCACACTCTAAATCCTGGAGGTGATTCTCCGCTTTCTTGGATTTCACCACCATATCATCAATATATACTTCCATTGTGTCCCCCAGTTTGTCCTTAAACATCATATTAACCAGCCTCTGATATGTCGCACCTGCATTGTTTAAACCAAAAGGCATGGCAGTATAACAGTATATACCTGTGGGTGTCATGAATGTTGTATCATCCTAGTCAGATGGCTCCATTTGGATTTGCTGAAACCCTGAGGATGCATCCATGAAAGTCAGCATCTCATGCCCGGTGGTTGCATCTACCATCGAATCTATATGAGGTAATGGGAATGGATCTTTAGGACAGGCTTTATTGAGGTCTGTGTAATCTACACAAACTCTCGATTTCCCATCCCTCTTTTGTACCACCACCACGTTTGCTAGCCATTTAGGGAACTTTACTTCCCTAATCATCTTGGATTTCAGCAACCTTTCAACCTCCTCTTGTATAATTGCATTCCTTTCAGGAGCAAACTTCCTTCTTTTTTGTTGAACAGGCTTGAAAGATTTGTCAATTCCAAGTTTATGAGTTATGCTATCTTTCGATATACCTGTCATATCCTCGTGCTTCCATGCAAACGTGGACATCCTGCATTTCAAAAAGTTAGTGAGCTTGCTTTCAATATCCTGAGGGATATTGGCTCCTACAAGCATCGAGATATTTGGATTATCCTGAGCCAGGATAACCTTCTTGACATCCTGCTCCGAAGCTTCCATGATATCCTGGGCTTGTATCTTTAATTGCTATCCTGCCCTGGATTTTGTTGAAGCCTTCATTGAAGAGGAATAGCATTCCTTTGCCTCTTGTTGGTCGCTTTCCACTTTGACTACCCCAAGGAGTAGGGATCTTGACACATTGATGATAGGTGGAAGGTACAGCCTTCATATCATGAATCCATGGCCTGCCTAATATAATATTATAGCAGGATAATGAGTCCATGACACAAAATCGTTGCATTGATTCACTCCTTCAACATAGACAGACAGCTTTATTTCTCCAACCGTGTTCTTTGCTTCTCCACTGAAGCCTACAAGGACAGTGGACTTCGAGGTAATCTCCATTTCTAGGATGTTCATTCTCTTTAGGTTTTCCAACTGGATGATGTCGACCGAGCTGCCATTGTCCACCAATATCCTACGTACAAAATGGTTAGCAATATACATAGTAATTACCAGACCATCATGGTGAGGATCCTGGATGTTATCCTGTCGTCACTATCGAATGTTATCACTTTGTCATTCGTGAGCATTATCATCCTGGTTGGTTTGTCTCTTCTTTCTGCCTTTGCTTCCTTTGCATGCCTTTTAGCCGCAGAATAAGGAGTCCCACAAATATTAGATCCCCCAGATATGAAATTTATTATCTTGGCGTCTGATGGAGGTGATGTTGCTCGTTCAGGATCCTTATCAGTATCCTGACCCTTATTCGTCTTTTTGCCGAGAAGGTCTTTCAAGTAACCTTTGCTCAGCAAGTAAGTTATCTCCTTCCTCAGGGCTATGCAATCTTCTGTTACTTGTCCAAAATCTTCATGGAAGGCACACCACTTGGATTTATTCTTCCAATCAGCCTTTTGTTGGTTCTTACTTGGCCACCTTGCTTTATCTCCTAAACCCTGCATGGCATATATCAGTTCAGGAACATTAACAGAAAAACAATATTCTGATAGTTTAGGATATTCTTCGGCATCTTCATCCTCAACAACATTCACTCTATTACCGTCACTTTTACTATACGGCTTAGAGTGGTATGGTTTGTATGAGGATTCTGACTTCCTGTTTGTTGAATCGTATGTTGAGGATGCATTCAGCCTCTCTTGCATTTTCTTGTCATCTTCAAGCCTGATATATCTTAGAGCCCTATTCCGAGCTTCGTCCAAGTTCCTGCAAGGGTTCATCACAAGATCCTGATAAAATTGGGAATCCTTCTGTAATCCCATCTTGAATGCTTGTACAGCTGTAGCAAATCAAGGTGTGGGATATCCAAGGATTCCCTGCTGAACTTGTTTACGTAATCCCTTAAGGATTCTGGAGGAACCTGAGTTATCCTGTAAAGGTCACTTGTTAGTTTTTCAAAGCTTCTACTGCAAGAAAACTGACTGTTAAACAGATTAACCAAACGAGCAAATGATGTAATTGAATATGGTGGAACTTTTAAAAGCCATTTCAAGGCTGATCCTGTTAAGGTGGAACCAAAGCCTTTGCATAGGCATGCTACCTTAAGATCTGGTGGGATAGGATTTACTTCCATCCTCTCCCTATACTGAGCAATATGTTCTTCAAGATCCGTCGTGCCGTCATAAAGCTTCGTGTCGGGAGTTTGGAATCTCTTGGGGATTTTAGCATTACAAATATGACGAGCAAAGCGGGATATGTTGTGACTATCCTGAGATACTTCCGGTATTGGTTGCACTACCCCAGGCACACTTGATATCATATCCTTCAATTTCTGGAGTTCTCTGGATAATGTCGATGTTGCACTTGTATCCTCTGAAGGTTAAAAGTTGTTAGTAGTAGGCATATTAGTGTTAATGGACAAGTTACCAGCTTGGTGATTTTGGCCATATCCTGGATCCCTGACAGTCGATATCCTGGCCGATAAGGGGATATCTGGGATATTGCTCTGGGAGTGATTTGGTATGACGTTGCCCTGATTATCCTCAGCATAGGCTGCTGAACTGAAGTTCAACATTCTTGGCCGCAAAGGGGTAACAATATCCTCAGTAGGTCTTTTGGAGTTGGACTTCAGGAATTGTATCTCCTTCATCATGAGCAGGTTAATTTCCTATTGTTTCTTCATTTGTACATGTATATTACCAAACAAAGATAAGATTTCATCATTAGAAGCAAAAATTGGTGTTCTTCCTGAGACTCCGGATCTAGAAGCATTTGAGCAACATTAGTGTCTCAAGCTATTTGGCTTTCATTCCTCCTTTAAGAAGTCTGGACTGGTGGAGGTGGAAGAGGTAATGAACCAGTTACAGCAGAAGTTGATGCGGGCACAGAAGAAGAGCTGAAACCTAACTGAGAAGCTATCAAAAATAATCTTGCAAAAAGATTAGAGAATAAAGAACCGATTAGTGATTTTAGAAAAGTTTTGATTAAAAATAGCACCACTTGCCCCAAGGTGGGCGCCAAATTGTTTTGGTCAAAAATTACCAAAGCAATTTAGTGATCAAACTTAGTATGTGAGGTAGCGTGCTATTGTTTTTTTTTTTTTTTGGTAAAGGGTTGCCCCGATGAATTTTATAGATGAAAACAAGACTAGGACAACTAGAAAACAAAACCCAAACACCAACACTAAACAGTAGAGACAGCCAAGAAAAAACAAAAACACAACCATGGACCAAATATTAGAAAAGGATCATAAAACTTCTAGCCCGGGTTAGCTTCATTGTTTTTGCTAGCAGCAATCTTCCAATTCCTGAATATCCTCTCCTTAGTCGACTCCCCACGAAACTTGAATCCCATGAGTCTTAACTGAACCGAAGTCTTGATCTTCTCAGTCACCATGGATAAAATCATATGATTTGGCATGAACAGCCGTTTATTTCTCTCCTGTCATATAAAGTATGCTGACGCAGCTATTACCAATTTGCAGACAATATCGTCAACTTTCTTGCTATTAGCATGTTGCTCCACCCAACCCATTAGAGATTGCCAAGTATTATCCACATTCCCCAAATTGACCATCCTCTTGACATTACTCCAGACTTGAGTCGCAAACTTACATTGGAAAAACAAATGGTCTCGGTTGTCTTGATCATACTTACATAGCGGGCAGCACATGAGTTTAAGGTTTGTTTCACTACCTGCTTCGCAAACTGCCAATCTATCCTGAGTCTTTAGTTTATTCCTAATCACCAGCCACATGTGGAAAGAATTTCGCGGAACACATTGCAAGAACCAAACCATATTTGCCCAATGCACACGATGATCCCTGTTCCGAATAGTGTCCCAAACTTGAGCCGAACTAAAGTCACCAGCCTTACCATCCAGATCTTTCCAACTCAGCTGATCAGTCATGTAAGTAACTAGAGTAGGCGTCTGTAGGTTAATTAAAACTGGGTAAAGATCATACCAAGCTTGGGGCCATCTCCATTGACCATTCCCATCAATAACCTCCACAACCGTAGTTTGAAGATTAAAACAGCGTTAGCAATAGTTCTTGGAGTGATAATGGAGCTAATAGGGATCAACGAGCACCAATTATCACTCCAAGCATTAGTTTGAGAGCCACTCTTGATATTGGAACATATATGAGGACGAATAATGTTACGGATAGACAAAATCTTTCTCCATCCCCAACTCATGCTACCTCGACATGGGATCTCCCATAGACTTCTCCCTTTTAACTTGTACGCGTGGATCCATTCACCCAAATAGACTCCATTTTAGTAATTATACTCCAAATATGGTTTGCCATAAGCGATTTGTTGACATCTGTAATACTCCGAACGCCCAGACCACCTTCATCTTTAGGCAAACACACTTCTTTCCAAGCCACTTTGGCCCGGATCCTTTTCTCAAGTTCACTAATCACGCGGGCTAACATAATAAACACTAAAGCCCAATAGATGTGCATAGACGAAGGGACCGAGATTATAAGTTGCAAACGACCAGCAAACGGCAGCGACTTAGTCATCTAGTTAACAATTTTCTTATCCATGCGATCTATGAGGATCTTACAATCTTTAAACAGATGCCTTGACGAGATGAGCGGGACCCCAAGATAGCAGACTGGAAGAGTGCCCTCTTGGAACGGTATAATAGCAAGGATTTCCTGCCTCATCGAATGAGGAACATTGCAAAAAAAATAGTGCTTTTCGTTGGGCTCGGAGCTAAACCAGAAATATTAGTAAATGTCTCAAGAGCCTCCTTTACCTTCCTAACTGAAATAATATCTCCATGAACAAAAATAAACAGGTCATCAGCAAACGAAACATTGATGATTTTTTGCTTCACACAATGGGCATGATATTTAAAAGACGTGCTGGCTGCTTGCTGAAGCAATAATGTGAGGACCTCCATGATTAAAGTGAATAAGTAGGGGGACATAGGATCCCCTTGCTGAAGCCTACATTTACCCTAAAGTACCCATGAAGATTACCGATTATGCTTAACGAATAGGAAATTGTAGAAACACAGGTCATTATCCAGTTCACCATTTTGTAATGGAACCCAAACCGATTCAAAAAATCTTCCAAAAAAGACCAATTGACTGTATCGTAAGCTTTCTGGATGTCAGTTTTAAATGCACAACGAGAAGGGCCCCTATCAAGGTGATAATTATGCATCAACTCCTGTGTGAGAAGTATACTGTCAGATATCTTCCGACCCGGCACAAAGGCGGATTGGTTGATACTCATAAGAGATCCTAGACTTCCTTTTAAACGATCCGTAATAATCTTACTTATGCATTTATAAAGGACATTGCAACAGGAGATCGGCCTATAATCTAAAACTGAGTCTGGCGTATCTTTTTCGGCACCAAAGCAAGAATAGTATGGTTAATTTGATTTAGAAGTTTACCATTATCAAAGAATTGTAACACCGCATCAGTAACTTCATTACCCACAATGTCCCAAGCATGCTTAAAAAAAGCGGATGTGTAACCATCAGGGCCCGGGCCTTATCTTCTCCAATGCTGAACATAGCAACCTTAATCTCCTCACGAGTGACCTGACGTACCATGTGATCCGCAACATTGTTACTAAGAACATTAATAAAGAGATTCTCCAAGTTGGTCATTTCAACCGGAACCTCCAAACCCAAAGAGTCCGAGAAGTGGGAAACCATAGCACCAACTACATAATCACCCTCATGTCGAGACCCCATAAGATCCATAACACTATGAATTTTGGTCCTAGCATTTCTAGCTTTCACAGTATTGTGGAAAAATTTAGTGTTTGAGTCCTCCGCGCTTAACCACTCCACCTTAGACTTCTGTTTTAAGAAACGTTCCTCATCATAGGCAGCCGATTGAAATTCTTGAAGGCAATGAACCTCCAATTGGCGTAAGTGAGTGTCCAATGGATTCTTATCCACCTGATTGTGAATATCATCTAGCTTTTTCCTTAACTCAGACACGTTAGCATGCAGATTTCCTTGATTAAACAATATCTTCCTCAGACGTGGTTTCAAGTTCCTCAGTTTCTTCACTATTGATAGCATGGTAACGCCCTCAATCCTCTTCGACCATTCCTGTTTAACGCATTCCTTAAACTCCTGTTTTGTCACAGTAAAGTTAGGGAACTTGAATGGTCTTGGTCGTTTATCAGTAGCGCTCACCGTTCTAAGGATACAAGGAGTATGATCAGACACACGAAATGGGTGGAACATGGAAAAAGCATCAGGAAATTGCTCTAGGAATTTAACATTGCCCATAATCCGATCAATCTTTTTCAAAAGGCCCACTCCACTCTTTGGTTTCTGGTTCCAAGTATACTGTAGCCCATGAGCATTAATATCAAGCATTTTAGTATATTGAACACAATCCTCAAACTCAAGCATGCCGATGGTTTGGTTGGAAGTCCCGTACAACGAGTCTTCAAGCTTGAGCGCTAAGTTAAAATCTTCCATAACCACCCACGGCTTATCCTGACAAAGACTCTTATGTTTGCATAAGTCATCCCACAGAGATGTTCGATCTTGATATTCATTTTCCGCATATACAAAAGAACAGAAGAGAACTAGTTTATTAGCTTTGAAAATAATTTGGGTATGAATACATTGATCCGATTGAAACAACACCATAACATCAAGCATATCAGCATTCCATCCCAGGATTATTCTCGTGCCATGATTAGAAAGGCCACCATTAGAAGTCCAGCTCCATTTATGGAAGACATTCTTACAGACATTGACTAGCTTTGTGACATCCACATGCGACCCTAGAATAGCGCATATATCTAATTTATTCTCAGTTACCAGAGAACGAACCTCACTTTGTTTCAGGGGATGGTTCAAGCCCCTAACATTCCATGACATAATGCTACCCATTGAAACCAGTGTATCCGGGAGTGCTTGCCCCTCAAAAGCATCTACATGCTGATCATTAGTCATAAATCGAGCCATTTCCATCGGGGTAACCTCCATAAGTTCATCTTCAACCTGTGTAGGATGACGTTTCTCTTTATTCAGGTCAGCCTTTTTGTTAATTAGAATCTCCTCTCCATCTCCATCCCCAGTAGCTAAGACATCAAAAGTATTCATAGTCTTTATAGTAGTTGTTTCAGTAGCCATGCTGGTATCCTTCTTCGTTCATGAAGTACTTGCCACCGACTTGTTAATTTTTGGCTTGTAAACAAACTTTGGTTTCTGTTTCTTATGCATAACTCCAAACTTAGCAACATTTTTCTTATCCATTATAAATCCCTCCTCGTCTACTGTTACCCGTTTTGGATTGGCATTGATATTTTTTGAACAGTTGTGATCATCATGACCAAAGATACAACACACTGAACAACGTTGTGGTTTCCATTCATACTCCACTGTAATTTTTTCCATGATATACCCGTTATCCTCAAGCTTCGGAATAGCCACAATTATATGATCCTTAAGAGCACTATCAGCATTTACTTCAATCAAAGCCTTGCAAAACTGCTCCTACCCCAGCTATCAGCACACCTATCTGCTGTATAACTATCCAACCTTTTTGGCACCCCGATTTTGGAAGCTAATAAACTTAACCCATCATTTGTATAGACTGCAATAGGGACATTATGAAGTTTTATCCAAACAGGGACTGATTTAATTCCTTCTTTTTTAAGACTAACCGATGGAGACCAAATGTTAAGAAATAAAGGAACTTTTCAAATTAGCCAAGGTCCACCCTCAAGAACCTTAATCAACCTTCTTTGGAATCAAACTTGAAAAAGAAAAAGCCATTTGAATTCATCATAATTTTAGCATATCCAAACTTCGACCAAAAATTTTTCACGTAATACTCAACCCCGGTACGGCAGCCGATTGCCCAGAAAATATCCATATAAGACATTATCAAACCTGTTTTGGACCTTTTCAACAACCTCCCTTGGAATCACAACGTCAGCTTCATGGTGGGTTTCCATAGGGTCCAATTTTCTAAAGTTAACTTCACGTTTAGGCAGCGTATTCTTCATCACCTTTTCAGCATATGTTAACGGCTCCTCATGTTGTTCCAGGCTATCTGTAATAATATCATCCATGCTTGAACTCTCAGTTTGTACTGGAATGGTAATTTTTTCCAACTCATCAATAACATTCAACACACGAGGCCCCTGCTGAATACTCGTCAAGACTCCACATCTAGGCAACGGTGGTTTGCCATCAATATTCAGTATTCTATTCCCGAAACCCTTCAAATTGGTTGAGGGTTTTCCATTCAAATCTTGAATGTTGGGAGGATCAGAACTCATGGTTGTATCATAAGCAAAGCATGCAGACGTAAAACTAGAAGACAGGACCGAAAACAGATAAACAAGTCATACAACAGCAAACCCTAGCGAAACAAATATGCTAATCAAGAACGATTAAGATTGAAGTGAATTGAAGCTAGAGATTTCGAGAACTAGGATCATAAGCAAAGCATGCAGACGTAAAACTAGAAGATACAAGAGATACGGCAGCAAACCCTAGCAAAACAAACCTAATCCAGATTTCAAATAATTAGCAATTCGGGTAAACTCTAGAAACCTTACCAGTAAAGGAATCGATGAAACCCTTACTGCTAATCAAGATCGATCTAGTTTTAGGTGAAGATTGAAGCTAGAGATTTCGAAAGCTAAGAAGCGTCGCCAAAATCGCCCTAGCGTGCTATTGTGGTTTGTAAAACTATGTTGATTTGATTGATTAGGAAAACAGTTTCAGGATATAGTTCCAGGATAATGAACTATATTAAAATGATGATTAAATGCAATAAAAGTAAAGGTTGACACAGGATATACGAGGAAAGCCCTTAATCAATCTATATCTCCGGCATAAAACCTCGGGAGCTGACATTCGCCGGCTGCCTTGTTCTTCTTATTGCTTGAATATCCAGGATACAGTGCAGGATAATGCCCAGATCGCTACTAAGTGTTACAATGATTGCTAGTTGTGAGTGTGAATGTGTGATTGCTAGAGAGAAATGTGTACGAGTTAGAGAGCTCGAGGTGAAGTGAGTTCAAGTCCTTTCCTACGATCTGGCATTCTTTTTTTATAGTTACAAGAAATAACTAACTATCCTATATTCCCGGGATGCTGGGAATATTCCCTTCTGAACGTTGGGGGACTGTTTCAACTTGTTTTCCATGTGCATATTAACCATAAACCTAGGTCTTCAGCTCACATAACCGTTACAACATTAATAGCATTGACCAGCATCTGAAATTCTCGCAGAATATGCCTTTCTTCTATTCTGACTGATACAAGACCCATTCTTCCGCCATCAACGTCCATTTTTCAACCACCTTGAGCGAATCTTCAGGTAGGCCAAGTCCTTTAACGTTGGTACCTTGCAACCAAAGAAAAACGTTAGTAGCGAGTAGGATACCCCCGCAGGATTTACCAATATCCTGGTTCAGTATCCTGGTCGCAGTATTAAGCATATAATATCAGCATATTCCTTTAGGATATAAGCTCGAAATTTCACCCATAACAATGATGATATAAGAAATATGCATTAGGTGCTCGTACATAAGCATGCATGAAGATGGAATGAGGATAAGTTGTGAAAATGTTATGATATGACAAAAGTATTTTGAAATCAGATTATAAATACTAGAAATAATAATATTTTATGTGTTATAATGATATGAAACTTTATCATAAGTTTAGTAGCTTTGCATGTTGTACATCTTAAAAAGTGGTAAACTATGTGAAATTTGCATGATTTATGTGGCTTACATGAAATCTGCACTAACATGAGTATAAGTACTATTTTACTCACTAAATAACATATGTTATGTTAAATATCAAGTCGTTACGATTTGGGATGCTTATAGTAAAGTTCGGTACAAGACTATGCGTTAAAAACAGTAACAATCGACTTTTAAGTAGATTTTTATAAAACTATTTTAGATCAGAAAGTAAACTGATATTTTTTATATAAATATAAGTACTTTAACTTATACTAAGTATCCTTGGTGTTTGGCTAGTCATACGTGACTTTCGACGTCTGAAAACGTTACCGAAACGCTAAAATACGCATATTTCAAAGTACACGAAAATAGATTGTTCAAGAGTGAACCTTGTGTAATATGATGTGATTACGAGAATATGTGATGTGATATGCTAAATGATGACATGATAGTAGAGATTTAGACTATGCATGTACACTTGTGTGGTTAAAACGGTAATATTGGTAAAAGTCGTGTTAAGTGTGTAACTTATTTGTCGAGCATGAAAATGATACATAGGTTAAGTTGATGAGTTATTTAATGTATAAATGCTTTAAAAATGATAAAACATATTAATTAGTGAGATACGTGTAATTATGATATTTTCAAATATGTTGCGTTTATGTATATATATTACGACACGCAAATCGTAGATGTATTACTTATAAATAGGTGTGATAACGGATATAACATAATGAGGGCCACCACTAAAATCGTTCAAGTCATGAAAATCTTAATATATATATATATATATAAATGCCAACATAATAAAAATAAAGACTCTTCGAGAAAATCTCAAAGTTATGTGAAAATTCTAAGTATCGGAGAAACTTAGGAATTTTATGGAATATTGGTTATTAAATCGTTCCTACTTAAATTAGGACGTGTAAGACCAAATTGTGGGATCGCGCTAATATAAAAACGCACCCAAAGGTGAGTGTCACTAAACCCCCCCTTTTACTATTTTATATACTGTTTTGGGGGAAGAACACGCCTTAGAAAAAGATAATTATACGTTTTTTGTATAAATATACCTTTAAATAACTTATAAACATATTTTCGTGGAAAATATAGTTTTGGAAATTATGTGATATGTTTTTAGAGAAAAACATGGTTTTGATTAATAACATATGCGTTTCGGGAGAAATGGGGATTGTTATGATGTTTTACGGATAAAACGAGAGTGTAGATTTAAAAATGCTTAAATCTAAAACTATGACGAATTTGCTCGGTCTCAAGAGAGTAAGTACTGGTTAGGTTTACATTTCGGTGGGGACTTCGGGGAATTTGTACAACTCGTTATATTATTTATCATTTTAGTAGGATATATGTATTGAACGTGAGGCAGGCATTATAAGAGACCCATTGAGGGCTCTTGTGCAAGTTTTCCCGTTTAATCATTAATACTTGTATGCATGGAATTGTTGATAGATCTATCAGGTTGACCACCCAGTCGTGACTGGTAGCTCCGTGTCAAGTCAAGCGACGAATTTATATTTTGTTAGTGTCTAGCTTTGATTATACCTTCATTGTTGATATATAGTTCGTATTGTCTTGCAAACATACGAGTATGTACACTTGATGCTAGAAATTTAATATGTAAAAATTGGGAACAAGTCTTGATATCAAAAGGTTGTGAGAAAACGATTGCGATGACTGACCCTTGGATTTTGTGAAGGAAATTAAATGGACTTTCTTAAGATTATATGGATGTTTTAATAATAAACACAGAACATGAAAGTTTTCCTTGGATCAACTTATTTACAATTTGGAATATACGTGAACTTACCCTTCTTTGTGTTGACACTTGATTTTAACGTGTTCTTCAGGTACATGAGTTCGGCTTTGGGATTTTGGCGTATCTTGTGGTTGTGATGCATGTTATATTTAATAATGTTTTGGACAACTTTTAAAACTATTGGGACCAAATGTATTAAGATCCATAAGGATCAAGACAACTTAACTATGTTATGGTTGTGGGTTATGTTTAAACCTTTAAACTTTAAAATATGTTTTGTTTAAGTTGAATGTCCAAAATTAAAGATGCATCGTCCACCAAGATATTTATGGGCACCAACTTCCTTCACCATTACGTTTGTATTTTCGTTGCGATGTTTTTGGGGTGTTACAATGGCACATGTCGTGCCCATGGAATATTTTCTGCAGATAAAGACAAACAGTACAAGATAACAGACACGAGGTCGTGCTAAGCAGACACGGGGCATGGTCTGTGACATCTGTGCATTTCCATCATCGTACTATTCCGAACGATTTTATAATTTTATAATACTATGTGTTATTCCAAGATTTGTGTATTTATATATGGTATTTCATATTTTCAATCCTTGTTCAATTTCGATCTTCTAAACCTTTTCTGGAAGTCTAATCACAAACCGTTACGCAAACATAACCAGCTTAATGCCACATACACTCCGGGACAAGTACATAAGCTAAAAATACCCTAAATATCCTTAACATAACTTACAAATAAGTTTTGGAGGGTTCGGTATGGCAAAAACATGCTTATGCAACTTCAGGGGCTATTTTGCAAATTCTGCGAAACTATGCCAATTCGCGTATTTCGTTATCCGGAATAAGTACGCACGTCCAAAAAATTTTGTAATCATTAAAATCTAGTATTTTAATGATTGGAATGCAAAAATACCATTCGTTATGCATTTACGGTCATTTGCGTGTTCGTTACGATTTTCGTCGTAATTAACCAAAACCGCAACCGTACGACCTAACAAACCAACACCCGGGACATTTTTGAACATATTTCAAGTTCCCTATGTTTATTCGTCCTTATAGAGCTTAAAAATGTGGTTAATGGGTGTTAGAAGTGCCAAATCGCGACGAAACGAGTTCAGGGGCCTGTTTGCCAACTTTTGAAAGTTACTGTCAGCTAAGGGGCTTACGGACCGTAATCCCATACCCCTTACGGTCTGTAAGGACCCCCCAGCTCAACAGAAACGTGGCAGCTTCTTGTTTACTTCCTTGGACACTAATCCTTCGAAATTGCCACACTTCTCCTGGTCTTGACACATCCATAGACACTTGTAATGATCCTAAATCAGTGCCTAACACTTGGGATGATCTTGTGCATCATCCACAAGTATAAATAGGCCATCAAACTCACCTCACAACTTGCTCATTTCTCTCTTTCACCTCCCACACACTTGGAGTTTGTTTCCTGATCAAAAGGAAGCCTCCTACTGAGTTCTTTGAGATCTTGGGTGTTCCTAAACACAAGTAAGATCTCATCCATAGTCTTTTTCATTACTTTTAGCTATTTCAAGCTAAAAGTCAAACATTGTTTGACTTTCGGCTTTGACCATTAATTGGTCAAAAAAAAGTTCAATTGAACTTTGCAACGTGATCGTAATCACGATGGTTATGATCCTTAGCAATCATACCTACTGATTTACCACATTACTAGTTGTAGTGACGAGTCAAAGTTTCGGTCAATAATGCGCAAAATGCGCATTATACGACGGAACTATTTTCGGGTGTCAAAACACTTTGTTTTGATACCAAATCAGTTTTATAAACTTAGTTAGACATGTTAAACATGTCTAACTCGTCACTTTTAGTTTAGCGCTTGTTTAGGGTCGTAAGTCGAGCGATCTTGACCACTGCTTTGACTTTCGAATCCGACTCGTTTGGTCGATCTTAGGATCCGACCAAACTCATAGTTGTGACCATAGTTATATAGGGAATAAACCTCTGAGGTTATACCTTATGGTCACGTCGTTTGGTTAGTATTATGACAGGTCGTTATTTTGCCCTTTATAAATGACCAAAATGCCCTTTTTGCACATAAATTCATTTTAAGCATATGTGGCTAAAGTTTTGACATATAAACTGATATTACAACATTATTAAACATATTTGGGCATTTAAGACTTATCATAGGACATGTTTAACCATCCGATAACGTGTTTACGCAAATGACACGTCAAAGTAGCATAAACTACCTTAACAGGTCATTATGGGTCAAAAGCACTTAGGATCACTTCCAAATCAGAATGTTGAGTTTATTAAATTATACCATACGAGTTCCAACACTCATTTGATTCATAAGACATATACTTTCTATGTTCATCTAGTACATATATAGTACATGATTTCAATTATGTTTTGCTATGTATGTTGACTGAGCATGTTAGCACATTTATTTCAAAGACATCTTTTGCGGCATATGTTGACTTAGCATATGAGCACATTGATTTACATTATATTTTGCTATGTATGTTGACTGAGCATGCTAGCACATCGATTTTATGGACATTTCTACTTCATATGTTGACTTAGCATACCTAGTACATGGTTTAAAGACATTTTTCATGACATTGCTTACATTGACTGAGACATTTGGTTTGTTTAACAGGACATAATACATTCATTAACATTGATCACGCCGCCCGGTAGTATGTAATGGTACCATAGGATTTGACAAATCCCGTTCCCCGCTTCCTAGGTTTGTTTGGGGGTAGGGAATGACAGAATCCGAATACATCTTTGATAAACCTTTGACTTGATAAGGGTTTATCCGACAGTCTCAAGGCTTGAATGTATGCGATAAACATAACTACATAAATGTTCATATCAAATAAAGCATTGGTTTTGCAAAACATGACTTTTGATTTAAACTTTTGTTTATTCAAGACATTGTTTTGTACACGACATTTGGTTAACATGACATTTAGATATACACGACATTACACATGTGGTTTGAGTAAAGTCCTTTTACTTGCCATACAAGACCTTTGTTAGATAAGACATTTTTAATTGTTATTTGATAAGTGATTTAAATAACTAGATGTGTATAATATGATAAAAGCATGGTGGATACGCCGCTGGTACTTCCTATATATAAATGCTTTCATGATATTACATATCGTAGCGTCATTTAAATCACTTCGACAAGGACAAAGACATGACACATTTGGTCCAACTATCATTTTTCACAAGACATTGTTTTACAAATGGCATATTTTATACATTTCATTTTCATCCGGTTAATTATTTAACCATACATTCTTCTTTTATATCATTTGATTTTCATATTGATTTTCATATGGTTTTATAAAAGAAAATATTTCATAAGGTTCATGACTACTTTTTGTTAAAACTATTTATTTAACTTCAATCATGAATCCTCATCATCAAAACCTATGTATCTCACAGGCATTTTTATGCTGATGTACCTATTTTCACATGTGTTTCAGGAGCTAATGTTTGAGGTTGATTCATGCTACATTTAGGCAGACTTGGGCTTTAGTGACTTAAAATCTAGCAAGACAGTTAAATTTATGTTATGTTTCTGTTAAATTCCAGACAATGTAAACAATTTGGATCAATAATACAAAACTTTAATTACCATGGTTGTTAAAACAATACTTCTGTTACAACACTCCCTGACGTTTCCGCAGCAATTTGTTGTTTTACACGGTCGGAGTGTGACATGGTCAACTCTAAGATTCGCAGAATCTTGATAGTACAGCAAGTACACTGACCACGGGCCGTTAGTACACAGACCTGACACCTATAGTTAATGAAGGGAGAGAAAATGGCCACCACGGGGCCGTGCCTGCCTTCTGTATCTAGCTATAAATAAGAGTGCTTGGCTTTGGAGAAAGGCATCCCTTGGCAAACCACTTCTCTCACACTTGTCATCAGTCCACCACCACTACAACACCAACACCCACCACTATCATCCATCTTTTAGAGTCTGTAGTAGTCTCGGGATCCAAGATCGATCGTACGAGTTCTTTTCAAACAAAGGCCATGCTTGGCTAAAACCTCTTACATCGCTTGGTGAAGACGAATCTTTTATGTTTTACATTTGATTTCCAATCTTTGGCAACTTTTTAATTGTGTATGCATTAATAACTTTAGTAACTAGTTTTTTGTGTTGAAAGTGAACTTTATTTAAACATTTCATCATGTCTTGTTGATTCATTCTTTCGTGTCTTTACGGTCTATATAAAGCACGTTAACTACTTGGAAGGGGTTAGAAGGGTGTTTGGGTAAAGTTCTTGCCTCGTTCAGTGTATAGATCCTACGAGGACTTGGTTCAAGCTCATTAGGACTTCCCTTGAGGCAGATAGCATCAAATAGAGGGAAATAAGAACGGTTTGAACCCTTCATAAATAAACTACTATTAAAAGTTTATTCGACCTTGCGGGACTGTATCCCTGCTGACTCACCAATATGGAAGAGGGTAACATTGCCAGGAAGGGGGCCTACCATATTTTGCATTACTAAATTCCTTAATTATCTTTCAGTATTCTGACCTTGTGGGACAGTATCCCTGCTGATAGGTTGAGGGTAATGCTGCTTGGAAGGGGTCCTACTACGATAACTAAGATAATCTCTTAAAATGCCGAAGTGCGGAATCATCAAAGAAAATATAAAAGAGGAGTTGGAACCAAGTGATTCCTTCTTGTCTATTTTTTTTATATTTATCTTTGTTTTATGTTTATGTTATTTTTATTTTATTTAAAAACTTTAATAAAAAAAATTTGGTTAGATTAGACATTAATGATAAGCCCGTATTAAAAGCTCTTGTGTCCTTGGACGACCGCGGTATCTTGGGTGCACTTACCCTAACGTGTGTAGATTGGTAGTATTTTATCTTGTGTTATAAATTTAATGCTTGATTTGCGAGTAAAATGTGCTTAAAATATACCTAAAATTGTAGACACCCACAGACATGCCATAAACTCATGGTTGAATGTTATGCATTATGGTGAACATTATCTTGGATTAAGATTCCTCATACTTGGACTTCCAATGGGGGAAATAGTGCCCATGAAAACCATATAAACATGGTGTCAAATTTGGGTATTTTAACAAGATAACTTTTATGTAAGTTCATACTAAGTTACAATTCTCTATGCGAATTCCTAATCCAATCCGTCATACTTACACACCTTGTTTATCCTTGAAAGCTAACTGGCATTCCCACACTCTCAAACACATCAAATCACTTTCGTGGAACTTTGACGCAAACCGTGAGTACACATGACCCCTTTTATCTTAATACACTTGGGTGCAATATATATAAATATCAAACACACACTTACACAATCAATAACTGTTGGAGTGCTTTTGTGTCCCAAAGTCAGGGATCACTATAGAATTAGTGGCCAGGTAATGACAGACATCATCTAGGTTTGGTTGCTTACTTATGTCAGCACCTATATTAATGTCCTTGCAAAACATTAATTGATCTATGAATTTCATAGACGTTATGGATATCGGTATATGATACAAAGTTATCCAAATTTTTTAAAGATTCATTTGTCAACAAAACACATGAATTCACCGACATTATTGTTGACATTTTTCTTAACATGTATTTTATGGAAATAAGAAACATTGCGTGGTTTAGAGGTCAAGGACAAGGGTTACAAGAACGATGCCCTTTGAAGGGTTTGCCTCATATATTCCGCCCTTGTGTGGAATATAGGTGTCAAAACCTTGTTTTAGAAATTTATATTTCATTAAAATCATTTTGTGAACATGAAGTACTTGGTTTGTACTTGTGAACAAAACACTTTGATCTTGTATTTTCAACTCAAGAAATATATATATTGGCATCGTTGTTCATTTTTAATCATGCAGAATGTTTACACTATCGAATGCTATGAAAACCTTTCACGGTCACATCAATGCGCTTCCGCTACGAGTAGGGTGTGACAGATTGGTATCAGAGCCTCTATTGTGGTGAACTATGATTCTTTCTCGAGTCTAGACTACAATCACCATACTAGGATGCTCTCATGAAACAATTTTTACAAGAATAAAAAGTTTTCATTGCATTGCACCAAACAAGGTCCACTACACAAGTTTTTAGTACATCATAACATACAAGGTCCACTACACGGTTTACAAGGTTCAGTCTATATGGTTACCTAATTGGTTTAATCACTTCCCTTACACTCCCACCCTCCACTTTGCTCCAATAGTTTCAGTTAGATTGTTTTGCTCTTTATAGTTACCTTATTGGTTTAATCATTTCCCTTACACTGACATCCTCGAAATTATTATTTTTTACAAAAGCCAAATAAGTCTTCTTTTGTTTTTGCGTTGGGAAAGTTTTGTCTTTTTTCCTTTCAATTCCATAAACCCCAAACTCATACAATGAAAAGGTGAACTGCTACTTCGTTGCTTCATTAAAATGTATTAGCAAAATGATTTTTGTTTTATCAAAAGTGAATCAAACACAAAGCTAACACGTTGATAAAAAAAAGTGTGTTTTTTTAGCAATTTAAAAAAAATGACTAGATTTAAATGAAAAAACAAATAAAATGATAGAAATTTAAAAGTTTTGGACTAGAACTAATGGTAAAGATTATTAATGTCAACTACAAATCCCGGAGAAGGAATGTACCAAATCGACATTACAATGATAACCGAGTTTGATGATGCAGCTTCTTTTTAATCTGGTACCAAGCATAATCAATTTATCAAAAGAAAACTGAAAATTAAACTAAACATCTTCATCACAACCATAAAAACTCTTGATCTGAGATTTTAAATGAAATTTTAGTCAAAGTATGAAATTGTTTTTAGGGTTGATAATCAACAATGTAAACAACGGCTTACAGTCTGGTCTTTTCCTCAACTAGTGAACATCACTAAATTTTGAAGGAAAACAATCACATCCTCATTTCCTCACATTTCCTGACACACAAACTTTAAATCTGGTACCAGTTACGGTTACTAATCCTCCATTGAAAAGAGTCGTTGGTAAGCAACTAGACGAGAACCTAATCGATTTAATCTAATATATGCCGATTAAAGGATCAATGTCACACCCCGTTTTCCACGTAGATCCCGGTGGGCCCTGGAGAATATTGTGACGTAAGATTGATAACATCATAACCAAACAACACAGAGCAACATAAAAGTATTGGATTTAAAATATTATTACAAACCGATAATGTTCAAAGTTCAAAATAATAAATACAAACGGCTTGTAATAAAGATCCACAGGAGGATCGTAAAATATACATAGAATGATCAACAGACTTTGGGCACGACTAAGAACTTGCAAGATTCTCTACGTCACTACCAAGCAGCTCCAGGCCTATTATGTGTTGTATCTGTAGGTCTTTTGAAAATACGTCAATTTTCAATGGCAAATACAAATAACCGACACATTTTTAAAATATTTTCAAAATGGATTTAAGTGCACATGGCACATTTTCATAAATAACTTGGGACAATTCAAAATGATCTTGTATACAGTTTTACAGGTCTGTCAATACATATGGGGTCCGGTGCAGAAACCGAATAACCTGATTAACCGACACGCCACTTAATTAACTCCAAGGAGAATATAAAAATAATTTAGCATTAGCATCTGACATGTGTATGCCTACATCCCGTGCATTTGTCGTGGCCATTAGTAACTTAGATGAGCCGAGGATATCCAGGACACGGTCGAGTTAACCCCAATGTTTAAGTTATCAGACAATACATATTAAAATGGGTTATGAGATTTAGTTAAATCACAATCCGACAACATGATCCATACCCGACCAAGCGGTAATAATATACCGTATCCCAAGCCCGTATAGAGAAAATAGGTTAAAAGTATTTACTTGAGCTGGTTCTTCAAACGAATTAATAACTCAGCCATTAATCAAGAAGATAAGTAAAGATAACAATCTACCAAGAGGCTCTAGCATGGAATGATAGTATTATTAACTAATTAGAATGCTAACGGGTCCTTATTTGAGTCATAGACTCGAACCGACCAGTCTTAAGTAATGAAATCGGTACGATACGCTAGATTAAGTGATGACCGGAATAGAACGTAGTTTAAACCCGAAAAGTACTAAGACTTGTTTAATATGGGTAAACATATTACATTTTGGATTTTGAATTAAAAATAATAAGGTTAAACTCGTTTCGGTTAATTTACGTAAACTAGCCACGTAGGCTTAACCATATGCATATAAGCGAAACCGGGTAACCGGATGAGTCATATACAGGTTTCATATGCCATTATACTTTAAACATGTTATAATATCAGTAGGATATCAACATGTATGCCCGTTAATGTTTTAAAATCAAGTTAAGCCTTGAAAGGGCGTTTTGGTCATTTTACGACTTATAAAAGAAGTTTGCAAGTAAACGGATGTCATGGTCATAAACAATCTGGAAAAACTTTTAATTTATGATATTATATCAGTAGGATATCCAATATATGTGTGGATTATAGTTTAGGACCAAACTATGCGCCGTAGGGGCATTTTGGTCATTTCACACATAGTTTTGATAGCTTATTTGGGATTCTGAGTTTAGAACATGTACCTACTGCAAAAATATTAAAAATAAGATTACTAATCAGTAGGTAACAAGTTTTGGTCCATAGATATGGTTTAAAAGCATACTATGTGCCGAAACGGCGATAAAGTCGCTAAATGACGATTTAAGCGATGTTTAATGAAACTGAGGTTATGATCAGGTTTATATATTTAAATTATTTTATTTAATATAATATAACAATAGGTAAAAGGTTTTGTTATGAAAAGTATCATTAAAACCATTTTATGTGCCTTAAGGGCATTATCGACATTATACAAGATCTTTTACGTAAACTCAGTTTATATTCTGACTTAGTATCCCAAATATTCCCACTTGTGATATTATATCAGTAGGTAATAAGTTTGGTGAAGGAATTATGTTTAGAAGCCATTCTAGATGCCAAAAGGGCAATTTGGTCATTTTAAAGCGTTATTTAGGCTAATTAAGCATAGTTTAGTTTATGGCCAGAATGTTGACATCTTGCTAATCGAGTTAATATATCAGTAACTAATCCATTTGCAAGCTTGTTTATGTTTAAAACCTCATTTTAGACAAAAAGGGCATTTTAGTCAAAGTTAAGCATATTAGTGGAAACTTGCATATAAATTCAGATTACTATATGACCATGTAATATAACTCCAAAGGGTTATACTACAACATAACATGGTCATAATGCAACTTAGAAGCAGTAGCTAAGCTTGCTAATTCGAGTCAGAATCAAAAGTCAAAGCAGAAGTCAGACTTCGTGACTTTCGGTTGCGGACCGACCTTAAACATGGAATTGACGAGCCGAACATGTTCACACATGTTCTAACAATTATTACCAAGTTATTAAAGTGATAAAACACATTTTATAACATATACGTTGTCATAAATGAATTTATTTAAAATCTGACCCGTTTGACTTTTTATAAATATAACTTTGACCCGTCAATTGACCAAGCAAACGTGATTTCCAGGAGGTGCCCTCTTGAGGGATTAACACCTACTTTATTACGATCACGTAGCCATGTTCGTACCGAACAATGGCTGGACCATAATGGTCTTAACCGAGGGTCAAAGCGTTATTACAATAACGCTTTGACTTTTCGCTTAAAGCCTATAAAAACGAAAAGAGAGGGTTGGAACACTTACAAGTGATCCAAGGAAAGTTTATAAACTCAGTAGCAAGCCTCGAAATCAGAAGCAAGCTCCAAGTAGAGAGTAGAGAGGAGAAAATGAGAATGAGCAAGGAATGAAGGTGCACAAGGCCCCTATTTATACTTGAAGATGAAGCATGAGATCATGCCAAGTGTTAGGAGCTGTTGTGAGAGGTCTCCAGGTGGTGTTTGAGGTGTCAAGAGCTGCCAAAGTGTGATAAGTCGCGAGCAAGGTGGAAGGGCAGGAAGCTGCCAAACATTCTGCCACTGGCAGTCCCTTACGGACCGTAAGGGTTAAGGCTTACGGTCCGTAAGCCTGTCAGCACGCCCCTGGTTTTGAATATGTTACGGACCGTAAGGACAAGGCCTTGCGGTCCGTAACTGCCTCTCAATCCCAAAGCTTCTTCCTTGCTTACGGTCCGTAAGCCATAAGCTTTATGGTCCGTAAAGACCACTCAGAGGCCAAAATTTTGTATTTTGACACTATTGGTCCCTCAACTTTTGTAGTCGCCATTTAGAGGTTATAATTATAACATAACAGCAACTTTGGTCCCTCTCGCTTAGCACGTGGCATACGAGGATCAGCGGGACACATGTTGGGATTTTATTGGACGGGTTTTTACGAGGTGTTACATCCTCACCCCCTTAAAAGAAATCTCGACCTCGAGATTTTATTCAAAAAGATGGGGGTACTTTTGTTGTATAATGGACTCGACCTCCCATGTATATTCGGGGCCATGATGGGCATTCCGTTTGACCTTTACAATAGGTACGTGCTTTCTTTGAAGCTTTTTAACCTGTCGATGTTCGATCGCTGTTGGTTTCTCAACGAACCTCAGGTTTCGTCAATTTGCACATCTTCGTGTGACATTGCTAGCGATTCATCGGCTAGACATTTCTTTAATTTTGAGATGTAGAACACATCGTGAATTCCACTTAGGCTCTCTGGTAACTTGAGCTTGTACGCTACTGACCGACGCATTCGATGATCTCGAATGGTCCTATGTATCTCAGGCTCAAGTTGCCCTTTTTACCGAATCGCATCTCACCTATCTGGAACTGAAGAGGTTTACGCCTCTTATCTGCATAACTTTTCTGGCTATCTCTGGCAGCTTTGAGACGATACAGATTCGTATTATCTTATCCGTGGTCTCTAAGACAACTTCTGGTCCTGATAGTTGGGCTTCCCCAGCTTCTGCCCAACAGACGGGCGTTCGACATTTTCTCCCATATAAGGCTTCAAAAGGTGCAGCCTTGATGCTCGTATGATAACTGTTATTGTAGGAGAATTCAATATTGGGTAAGTGGTCATCCCAACTTCCACCTAAGTCGATCACGCATGCACGTAGCATGTCTTCAAAAATGTCTGAATAGTACGTTCACTTTATCTGTCAGTCTACGGATGGTAAGCCGTACTGAAATTTAATTTTGTGCCTAAAGATTGTTGGAAACTTTTCTAGAAACGAGATGTGTGTCTTGTATCTCTATCAGATACAATAGATACAGGCACTCCGTGTAGGGACACAATCTCGTCCATATATAACTTTGCCAATTTGTCAGAACTAAACGTCTCTTTGATTGGCAGAAAATGAGCTGACTTAGTCCGTCTGTCTACAATAACCCAAATTGTGTCATTACCACGTTTGGTCTTAGGTAACTTGCTAATTAAATCCACCGTTACCATATCCCATTTCCAAGTGGGAATTTCAAGTTGTTGTAGAAGTCCTGACGGTTTCTGATGTTCGGCTTTAACCTGCGAACATGTCAGGTACTTAGCTACATAGGTGGCTATGGATTTCTTCATACCCATCCACCAATAATTCTTCTTCAGACCTTGATACATCTTGTCACCACCAGGGTGAACTAAGTATTTTGTATTATGTGCTTCTTGGAGGATTAGATCTCTAAGTCCTCCAAAGATTGGAACCCAGATTCTGTCATTAAGTCTGTGGATTCCATCCTTTCCAGGTGACAACTGATCTACAGTTCCACCTAATTCCTCACTAGATAAGTGTTTTGGTCAAAAATCTGATTAAGGATGATGTAACCAAACTTTGGTAGTGAGGTTGAGTGCTTGAAATAATGAATAATTGTATGAACAACCTAGAAATGTAATTAACGATGAACACGAAGATTTATACGAGGAAAAAGCCCTTGATCAATGTACGATCTCCGGCATAAAAAACCTTGGGTGATGGAAACTACCGATCACCGGATATATATCCAGAAAATAGTAATGATTCTAGTACAACTTTGGAAGATAACAAGCTCAATACAACCATTTACTAGTGTGTATGTGTGTTTTGCTAGTGAGTGTCAGAGTGTCCGAATAATAGCTAATGTGTTTCTATTCTGAGCTTGTTAACCCCTTTAAACTTAGAAATATCCTAGCAAAAAACTATCCAGGATTCATGCAAATCTCTCACGATCTCCCTCCACAGTCATGACTCCCCTTGCACGTGCCATAAACAGCATATTCCTCCGATATTCGCGTGTTGACTCAGTTCACATAATACCTGCAAACATAAACTAAACACATAAGGAAAAATTGTTATAAAATATAGATACCAGTAAGGATCCTCGATCCTTAGACTCCATGCGTTATCCATTAAGGATCGATGATCCAGGTCCAACCTCAGAATGGATGATGCTCAGCATAAAATCCATGCCTTAACAATATTAGCCTCTAGCATGGCTTGCTTCTGCGCATTAAGCAGCTTCTCATTCAACTTGTTTCTGAGCTCAACGTTCTTGGCGTTAATCCTAATTGGCTTAATTCTTTCTTGCAATTGAGCGCATCAGCAACTGCATTTGCTTTGCCAGGATGGTAGCGTATTTCGCAGTCATAAACGATAAGTGTTTCCATACAACGGCGTTGTCGCATATTCAAGTCTTTTTTATTGATGTTGGAGACTTTTGTGATTAGTGTAAACAATACACTCTGATCCATATAAGTGGTGTCTCCATAGTTTCAATGCAAATACAACGGCACCCAGGTCCAAATCATGGGTGGTGTAATTCCTTTTGTGCACCTTAAGTTGTCGTGATGGGTAGGCAATCACTTTGCCTCTTTGCATTAACCACACATTTCATGCCAGTGTGCAAAGCATCACAATAGACAACGAATTCCTCAATGCCTTCTGGCAGAGTTAATACTGGAGCAATGCTCAACTTCTGCTTTAGTGTCTCATAGGATTCCTGTTGTTTTGGACCCCAATCATACTTGACATTCTTACGGGTCAATGTTGTTAAAGGAGTGGCTATCCTTGAGAATTTCTCAATGAATCTTCTATCGTAGCCAGCTAATCCCAAGAAGCTGCAAATCTCTGACGGAGTCTTAGGCGCCTCCCAGTTCATGATAGCTTCAATTTTGGCGGGATTCACCTGGAATCCGCGTTCACTAACAACATGTCCTAGAAACTGGACTTCGTGAAGCCAAAACTCGCATTTAGAAAACTTGGCGTAAAGCTTCTCCTGTCTTAGCAGTTCTAAGATTTACTTCAGATGTTTCTAGTGATCAGATTGATTACAAGAATAGATAAGTATGCCGTCTATGAAGACAATGACAAACTTATCCAAATAAGGTTTGCAGACCCTATTCATGAGATCTATAAAGGCTGTGGGTGCATTAGTGAGCCCGAAAGGAATCACTAAGAACTCGTAGTGGCCGTATCTGGTCCTGAAGGCTGTTTTCGGAATATCTTCAGTTATGACCTTTAGTTGATGATAGCCCGATCTTAAGTCAATCTTTGAGAAGTAGCTTGCCCCTTGAAGTTGGTCAAACAAATCGTCGATCCTGGCAATGGATAACGATTCTTGATCGTTATCTTGTTAAGTTCACGATAATCAATGCACATTCGCATTGAACTGTCTTTCTTTTTAACAAACAAAACTGGAGCTCCCCACAGAGTTGACCTAGGCTGTATAAAGCCTTACTCCAAAAGTTCATCAAGCTGGGTTCTTAACTCTTTCATCCCGGTCGGTGTTAGGCGACAAGTAGCTCTTGCAACTGGTGCAGCTCCAGGTAGGATATCTATTCTGAATTCCACTTGCCTATCAGGAGGTAAACGGAGGTAATTCTTCAGGGAACACATCTAAATACTCAGAGATGATAGGTATATCTTCAATCTTCGGCTTTGGCTCATCGACAGTTACTTGTTCCACGTAGATGACACAACCTCTCTTCAGACATCTGGATGCCTTAAGCATAGATGCTTTCTCAGGCAATCCATAATGTATGTGTCCATGTGTGGTGAGTATATCACCGGATGGGGATTTAATCTCGATGAGTTTCTTATCACATGCAATACGGGCTTGATTAAAGGATAACCAATCCATGCCTAAAACCACATCGAACCCCGCCAATTTCATTGGCAGAAGAGAGATAGGGATAGAATGATCCTTACGGATATAAAGCACCCATGAAGAATGGATGAAGCAGTTTCGATGGTTACATTGGCGAGTTCTACTTCGTATGTTATGTCTAGAGTTCTTATGGGCATGTTCAAAAGTTATGATCCACAAATGACTTATCAGTGCCTGAATCGAAAAGAACTCTAGCATAAATGTCATTAATGAGGAAAGTACCAGTGATGACATTATTATCGTTGACCGCCTCTCGAGCGTTCATATGAAAAGCTCGAGCATTCTTCTTCTTTGCCTCGCCATTCTTGGCATTGTTATCTTTCTTGTTCTTGGGGCAGTTAGTTTTAATGTGGTCTTTCTCGCCACAAGTAAAGCAAGTTGCATCCGTCAGATCCTTACAATCCAGGGTCTTATGCCCCGTTTTCTTACAAATACCGCATGGCTTGACTTGTGGATCAAACCGACATTGTCCTCTGTGTCGCTTACCACAAATTTTGAACGATGGCTTGTCGTCAGATCTATTATGGTTCTTATTAAACCTAAATTTGTTCTTTTTCTTGAATATTTGGGAGTTATCATCCTCCCTCTTTCTTTTCCTGTCATTTTCTGATTTAACGGACCTATGCCTTAGCAAGTCCTGAGTGAGGGTTAGGGCTAGGTCCACAGCAGACCTATAAGTATCTGACTTTGAAGCCCAAGCATTTTCTTTTATTTCTGGTGCTAAGCCACCAACGAAACGCGCAATGCGTTTAGGTTCGGGAGTGATCAAGTAAGGTACGAGCCTTGACAAGGAATTGTAGTTGTCACACCCCGACCCGCAGCAGAATGGTTCGGGGCAGACTGATTGCCCGTAGCTCATGACACTATTATAAGTTTAATATTTAAAGTCATTAAATTAAATTGTCACATAACATAGATCAATCAATAGTTGTACATACAATGTTAAAAAAACACACAACAAGATTTTCCGATTTATTTTCCTAAGGCCCATGCTACGTGTCCTTCTCACTTGCTTATCAACTTGCTCCGGCACCACGTTAAAAAATATATTTTTGGGTCAACAATCATGCGGGTGAGCAATTCTTTGTTTTGTAGAAAATGGTTTAGTTTTTATTTTAAAGAAAATTATATATCAATATGCTCACAAGGTTAATATAGAGATTGTCACATGTCACTAAAAAAAAGGGGTAAATGCACGGTACCCCTGACCGCGGGAGGGTTCTCCCTCCCCAAGCTAGCTTAGCCCCATAGCTGTCTGGCGGTTACTACCCAGCAGGATTATTCGGGTCGAGCTGAACTCGAACCCGCGTCCTCCCGTTTGGAATGGGTGAGGCTGGCCACTGGGCTGACACCCCGTGGTTTCACATGTCACTAATATAACTAACAATACACATATATCAACAAAGAGACATAACAAAATAATAATCATACCTAGACCAAAATAGCACACAACGACAATAGCGTCCATTAGGCTCAAGCCCCGGGGAGCGAGTCTAATGTCATTGGCGATACTAGGCTACAACCCATGGCCGTGGGGAACCTAGTCAGCCGTGGATCCACTAGACACAATAGCATGCAATAGACTGACATAGCATATAAGTTAAAAAGATAAGACACATGAACATCTAGCTATCAACACTTTGCTTTTAGCATGTTAAAAATAGAATAAATCATAGATTTAAATAACATGATGCACCCCAAAATTTGTAAAATTAAAAAGGGGAATTTGAGAGAAATTACTCACAGATTGCAAATAAACGTTCCACAGGAATTACCGCATGAGTACACGAGGTGAGACAAATGACTAAATCACCCTAGAATAAATATAACCAAGATTTTAAATAAACGGAACGACAACATGGGTCTACTGATTCGAGTTCTTTATTTGGGAATTTCTAATGTTTATAATTTGATATTAATTTGATGTTGGGAATTTACAAGACTAATCGCGGCAAAAATTCTTATATACTTTACTTGAGAAAAGTTAAGCATTTTTATTACGTTCACAAGGAGCGTTATCTGCTAGTTATGTAGGAGTTTCTAACAAAAAGGTCGTTTCGAAATAAATAAGTGGAATGAGTTCTAAATAAGTGAACTTTAGGTTTTATTTATTTATCTCATTTAGTTATGCATAAAAAATAGGATTGGTATATATAAAAAACAATGTAAGGGTTCATGTATAAAGGAATGGTTCAGATAATATAATTGTTTTCCTTGTTTAGAATCTTGTAAATCAAAACATAAGCTTAATTTATGAGTTGGTTATATTTATATATCAAACTTACAATTTTTATTATATTAGTAAAAGAGCATAACCAGATAAATGATGTAAGTTTTGGGTTGCAAGTTTCTATTCCATATAGTATTTTACCAGCATCATCATAGAAAAAGAAAAAGAAAAAAAAATATTTTTTTACAAGACTAGATGATAGAATAAACTTATTTTAAAAAGAAAAAAAGAATGCATATAACCGTACTCAAACTCGGGTCTACTAATTGTAATCAAAGGACATCAACCATCTGGTCTATACGCATTTGATGTTTAAGAGCAAGTTTATAATAATTTAAAACCAAATTCTGTTTAATCCTATTTCCCAAATCAAATGAATATCATGATCCCAAATCGAATCATAAATAAAAATAATTCACTAATTCATCTCTGATATAATAAAATCACGAAACTAAAGATCGATTTAAAACAAATGCTTGAGAATTACCGATTAGGCGAACGAATAATCGGCGATGAGACGTTGCTAGAGGTCTGAAGTTTTCTGGTGAGGTTCCGATGGTACGCAGGTGCAATCGTCATAAAACTGCGGGTGGGTAACGAGAGGAAAGTTTCAATGGTTCAAAAGAGATCAATTTTAAGAGCAAAGGTCGTTGATTTGAAGGAGACGGATCATGTTGACGATTTTAATGGTGTTAAGGAGTGAATTAATTGGATTATAATTCAATTAATTAAGGTGGTTAAGTAACGATCCTTTGATATACTCCTGTGTACTCTGTCACATCTGTGTTTTTCAAGTGTTGTAACTATTCCGAACAATTTTATTATCAATAAAACTTTGTGTTGTTTACAAATTTGTATATTTACTTATGACTTTTGTGCATTTTCAATGTTGGTTCAATTTTGATCTTTCAATCCTTTTCTGGAAGTGAAATCGTAAAACGTGATCAGTTTAACGCGACATACACTCTGGAAAAATGACATAAGCTAAACATACCCTAAATACCCTTTACATAACTTAGAAATAAGTTTTGAGGGCTTCGGTATGGCAAAAACATGCTTACGCAACTTCAAGGGCTATTTTGCAAATTCTGCGAAACTATGTCGTTACGCGTATTTCTTAATCCGGAACATGTACACACATCCAAAAACTTTTGTAATCATTAAAATCTTATATTTTAGTGATTGGAATGCAAAAAATATCATTAGTTGCGCATTTACGGTCATTTGCGCGTTCGTTACGATTTTCATCGTAATTAACCGAAAACCGCAACTGTACGACCGAACGAGCAGACGTCCATGACATTTCAGTACATATTTCAAGTTCTCTATGCGTTATTGTCCTTATAGAGCTTAAATCATGATTATATATAGGGAATAGATAGAGATGAGATTTTCATTTAAAACCTTATCCTTGCAATTCAAAACCGCAATTCGGAAGCCTCAAGGTATTCTCTCTCTTCTCTTTTCTCAAAATTTATCTTTTCTTATCCTTTCTCTCTCAAAACCCATGGCGAAAATGGCCACTCGGTCTTCACCAATCAAGGATCCTGAGAACGATAGCCCACCTAGAAATCAGGATCTCCTTGCAAATCCTTCATCGGAGTTGTGCCGATTCACCGATCCTGAGATCGATCAAATGCACCCCTATTTCCCGGAGGGTACTATATTTAGGCCCTTCGACTCTTCAATGAAGAGTGATTGCATATCCATCAAATGGGTGTGTTTTCCTGCTGCCCTTTTCCAAATAGGTTTTTCTTACCCTTTTCCAACCTTCACTCAGAGCTTTTTTTTACCTTCACTGGCTTGTGTTACAGTCAGGCCATGCCCATGCTATGGAGGGTTCTCTATACCCTTGAACAAATCATTGCTAAAGAGGGTATAAACCTTGGTCTTACTAAACTCAGTCACCTGTACAACTTAGTTAGCCACGGATACCACCGAATGCTCTTCAAAGCCAAGCCTCAACAACCCCATCCAATCCTCAAAACCACTAAGAATGACACCAACTGGAGAAACCAGTTCTTTTTTATCAGGAGAGATTCTATTCCCAACGGGAATCATCTTCCTAAAAAGTGGAACATAGAGGGTAGGATATAGGATCCCTAAGATAGCTCTTGTAGAAAATTCCTTCCTTTTATTAGAGGATAACTGATCCTTAACTTTTTCCTTGTGCAGTGACCAATCTTAATACTTTGACGAACACTCCTATCACTCCTGAAAGGGTTGCTGCTTTTTGGGCCCTGGATTCAACTTTTAGAACATTTCATCCCAGAGTCAAGAATTTAGAAGAAGTTACATCAGCCTCCTACACCATGTCAAGTGAGTATCCATGTATATATACATAAATATTTAATAATAACAAAAAATGAATACTTATCTGTGTTCTGTGCTTGTAGGTACTGCCAAGTCTTCATCCAAATCTGCTACCAAGTTTGACAATGGTGAACTTCAAAGCATCATCTTTCCTCGTTCCATCAAAGCAGAATTGGTCACCGCTCAAAACCAACCGCCTGCTAAAAGCATGACCACCAGAGCCAAGTCTGGAAATAAGAAGAGGAAACCGAATGAGCCCACTGAGGATGCTTCCCAGATCAAGCAGCAGATTTCTGACTTCATCGCTGAGGTAAGATCACCGTTTCTTAAATCCAAATTTTGCCTTGAAATCACCGATCCTAAAAGTCTTGTCATTGTTTTGTGCAGAAAGTTGCTCAACTTGAGGCTCTCCAAGGAAAGCGCCTAGCTGATGCTGAAGAGGCCGTCAGATCTTCGTACCTTTGTTGCTGCCAAAGACAAAAGGATTTCCCAGCTAGAGAAGGAGGTCAAGCGGTTGGAGAAGGAGATCCTGGTGGACCAAATTCAGGCTAACAAGGAGAGGTTGGAGGCTGCTGATGAGGCCAAGATTTCTGTTGTGAAGTCCATCCTAAAGGATAGGATCAAAATGGCCCAAGAGGCTATGGATCCTTCCTTTGACAGGGCTGAATGGGACGTGGCTGCCTGGAAGCAGAGGTTACAAGAGCTTGGTGATGATGAAGATTCTGAGGAAGTACCCATTCATGAAGCTGAGCCAAGCAGCATAAAGGATCTGGCGGAGGCAGCAACTAGTGGTAAAGGGGGTGAAGGTGGTGAAGGTGATGAAGGTGGTGAAGGAGGTGAAGCAGCTGCAGTGTAGGCTGCATGTGGGCGATTATGATAATTTAGACGAGGCCGGAGCCCACATTTTTAGGACTTGTGGTTTTTGTTTGATGGTGTTTTTAGTTTGAACAATTTGGTCTGTAACTTAAACAATAGTATCTAGGATTAAGGATCACTGATCCTCTGGACAATAGGGGATAACAAAGGTGGATGGGTCCTTCTGTTTGTGGAGGATGAAGCCTTTGACGCCCCTCACCTTTTATTTCCTGCACTTTATGACCCGTTAGTATGGACAACCTTTGCCAACCCAAGTGGACGGGCCACTTATTGGTGGTAGAAGCTTGGGTTAGCAATTTTGACGACCTTTTGACCGGGTTTAAATAAATAAATAAAACTTAACCTTTTGACTATGTTTGTTGTTGTTCCTTTTTGGTTTGAATATTATTATGCTTGTATTTGTTAGAAATTCAAAATTGTACAATTTAGGAATTTATAAGTTGTTAAAAAAGAATATCAATTGTTTGTCAAAATAAGTTTTTCAAAAGGCTAAATATTATATGACCAAGAATCATATATCCTTCTGCCAAAGATTGAGGGTAATATTTATAAACCATAAACAAAATAAGTCCGAGTAAAGGATCATACCAATGAATCAAAGTTAGGATTCTCTATCCTTAAAACTTACAGTTTTAACAACATGGCATGAAAATTTGTAGAACTTTAGGATCCAGGATCCTTACTTGTTAAGCTTTGCGGACCTGTAATAAAATACAACTTGGGACTAAATCAAATATCCATTAAGTAAGCCTTTCATAACTGGGGACGAGCCCAATAAGCTGGGGACAAACCCCTTACACTAGGGACAAGCCCAATAAACTGGGGACAAGCCCAATATACTAGGGACAAGCCCAATAAACTGGGGACAAGCCCAATAAACGATAATACTTTAGCTAACTTGAAGACGTTAGAAACCTTAGGATTCTGGTGTATGGCCCATACTGGCGACTAACCAATCATAAGTGACATGAAAATGCCAAAACCTTAGCTAACATGAAAACGTTAGAAACCTTAGGAACGGATGTATGGTACGTCTATCATTATACTTAGGATCCTACATATAGCCAACAGCAATGAAACTGTCAGCCCCTAAAGCGGGTACTGGTCCCATTGCCTCGAACTATACTTGGATAACGTGCGCTACTGGCAGGGTGTTGAAACCCAGTTCGTGTGAAAGGTGAAACCTTTAAACCTTTAAACCTTAGAAGGTAATGGATACCTTAAACTGCGGACAAGCCCGAGAAACTTTGGAAAGGTGGCCAACCTCTTGATCCTTTGTCAAAAATGTAATAGACCCTACAAAACTTAGAACTTGGTAAAATTGGATGTTAAGAATCTAACATCCTTTTCCAATAAAATAACAAATATAATGTGAAATGATTAGTCAAACGTTACCAAATTAAGGATCATATATCCTTTGAGGATCCTTCAATCTGAACTGAATATCAGAAACTCCAAGAATCATTGATCCTATCTACATGATGTACTTTTTTAGGTGAATAGCATACCAAGCTCTTAGCAGGAGATCACCATCCATGGTTAGTAAACGATATGCCCCTTTTCCAGCTTCAACTTCAATGAGATAGGACCTTCCCACTTTGGTGCCAACTTGCCATCAGCAGGATTCGTGGTATTCTGGAATGCTTTCCTCAATACCATGTCGCCAACTTGAAATCTTCTTACTCTAACATTCTTGTTATAAGCACCAACCATTCTTTCTCTATAGCTAGCCAACCTTATCCATGCCAAATCTTTAAGCTCTTCCACGGTATCCAAGTCTTGAGTCAGGTTCTCAACATTTGTTTCAGGATCACGGATGCTTGTTCTGGCTATTGGGACTACCATTTATGTAGGGATTACCGCTTTGGTTCCAAAGACTAAGGAAAAATGAGTCTGACCCATAGCAATTTTAGGAGTTGTTCTATCTGCCCATGAGACATAAGGTAATTCCTCAGCCCATTTTCATTTCTTGGATCCAAGTTTTTTCTTCAAGTTGTTGATAGTGATCTTGTTGGATGATTATGCCTGGCCATTAGCTTGTGGATGGACTCATGTTGATGTTATCATCCTAATCCCCCAGCTGTCACAAAAGTTAGTAGTACGATTCCCAATAAATTGAGATCCATTATCACAAACAATTTCAGAAGGAATTCCAAATCTAGTAATAATATTTCTTTTAATAAAGGATATGACTTCCTTTTCTCTGACTTGGGCAAAGGCTTCAACGTCTATCCACTTGGAGAAGTAGTCTGTCATAGCCAACATAAACACTTTTCCTCCTGGTGCGTTGGGAAGCTTGCCTACTATGTCCATTCCCCATCTCAAGAATGGCCATAAAGAGGATATAGGATGCAGAGGTTCTGATGGTTGATGAAGAATATTACTATGTCTCTGGCAAGCATTGCATTTCTTGCATATTCCACAGCATCCTTCTTCATTGTAGGCCAATAATATCCTGCTCTGAGGATCCTTGAAAATAGTGCTCTGCCCCAAGTGTGAGTTCCACAGTCTCCTTCATAAAAATCCTTAGTCTTGAAGGTTCTAGGATTCTCTCCCGTTTGAATTTCTCCATTCTGAATGTACTTTAGAATTGGAGGGATCCATGATCCTAAATTTGACTGCACTTCATCACCAGGTACACTTGCAGCATCAACTACTATTTCCATTGCTTCACATTCCTCAATTGCAGGAGTTAGAATATGGATGATGGGTATATTCACGTCTTCTAGCATTTTTAGTGATGATCCGAGGTTGGCTAGGGCATCAGCTTCTGCATTTTCTTCCCTTAGTACCTGTGTAAGGCTGAAAAAAGCAAAAGAATCTGCCAATTTCCTAACTATCTCTAAGTATTTGATTAGTTTTTCACCTCTGACAGTATAGGATCCATTATAATGGTTAGCAATTAACAAAGAATGTACAAATACTTGAAGATACCTGATCCTCATACTCTTAGTAGTTGCAAACCTGCTATCAAGGCTTCATATTCAGCCTCATTATTAGTGGTCTGAAATTCACATGCTATAGATTGAGGTATAATGTCCCCCTGTGGCGATTTCAGTAGTAAGCCTAGTCTAGTTCCTTGACATTTTAAGCTCCAGGTGTGAAGAGTATCCAAGGATCCTTGGTTTCCTCAAGTTGTTGCACTTCCATCTCAGCTTCCCTTTGTAGGTCACTACTGAAATCAGCCACCAAGTCAGCCAAAGCCTGGGACTTGATGCCAGTCCTTGGTTCATATTTGATGTCATATGCACTAAGTTTAACTGCCCATTTTGCCAACTTTTCGGACATCTCAGGCTTCCTGAGGACATTCTTAATAGGAAAGTTAGTCTTAACAACAATAGTGTGAGTTTCAAAATAATGTCTAAGTTTAGTTGAGGCCATGATTAAAGCAAGAATAAGTTTCTCTAAATGAGAATACCTGGCCTCAGCATCAAGTAGACTTTTACTTACATAGTATACCGGATGTTGTTGGCCTTCATGATCCTTAACTAGGACCGTGTTTACCGCTTTACCTGAGACAGCTAGGTATAAGGATAATGGTTCTCCATCTTCTGGTTTCATCAAAGCTGGTGCAGAGGATAGGTAATCCTTGAGGGCTTGTAGAGTAACTTCTTGCTTCTCAGACCCTTCAAACTTCTTGTTCTTCCTCAGAATATCATAAAAATCCTTGCATTTTTCTGAGGATTTTGAGATGAATCTGTTCAAAGCTGCAATTCTTCCTGTCAATCTTTGCACATCCTTAGCGTTGGCAGGAGATTTGATGTTCACAATTTCCTTGATCTGGTCTGCACTTGCCTCGATCCCTCTCTTGGTCACCATATATCCTAAAAACTTTCCAGCTTTAACCCCAAAGTGGCACTTGGATGGATTTAGCTCCATGTTATATTCGTCAAGGATGTTGAATGCTACTTCAAGATCCTTCAAGTGATCCTCAGCTCTTTTGGATTTGACCACCATATCATCTATGTATACTTCCATTGTGTATCCAAGCTACTCCTTGAACATCATATTCACCAATCTTTGGTATGTAGCACCTGCATTTCTTAAACCAAAGGGCATAACAATATAGCAATATATGCCGGTGGGTGTCATGAATGTTGTGTCCTCTTGATCAGATGGTTCCATCTGAATTTGCTAAAATCCAGATGAAGCATCCATAAAAGTTAACAACTCATGACCCGCCATAGCATCCACCATGGAGTCAATGTGAGGTAACGGGAAAGGATCCTTGGGACATGCCTTGTTTAAATCAGTAAAATCGACACATACCCTCCACTTTCCGTTTTTCTTTTGAACAGCAACCACATTGGCTAGCCACATTCTTGACCTCTCTAATCATACCTGCTTTTAGTAACTTGTCAACCTCTTCTTGGATGATGGCATTTCTTCCAGGTGCAAATTTTCTCCTCTTTTGGTGAATCGGCCTGAAAGACTTGTCAATACCAAGCTTATGAGTAATAACATCTTTTGAGATACCTGTCATGTCTTCATGTTTCCAGGCAAAGGTAGATTTTCTTCACTTCAGGAAGGATATTAGATCCTGCTCTATGCTATCTTGGATCCCGGATCCTATATACACCTTGGATTCAGGATCCTCAGGATCTAACAGAATATCCTTGACGTCTTGTTCTCTAGCCTCCATGACGTCTCTTGGAGGTTACTTTAATTGCTATGCTTCCCTAGATTGTGAAGTTGGTTTCATCGAAGAAGTGTAGCAGTTCTTTGCCTCCTGCTGATCACTCTCTATCTTGACCACTCCCCATGGAGTTGGGAGCTTGACACATTGGTGATATGTTGAGAGGACTACCTTCATGTCATGTATCCATGGCCTGCCAAGGATAACATTACAACAAAATAAGCAATCTACCAACAGAACTTTTGGATAGAATTCACTACCTCTATATAGATTGGGAGTTTGATGTCTCCTTATGTATTCTTCCTTTCTCCTCTGAATCCCGCGAGCACCGATAATCTTGGAATGATTTCGGATTCAGGAATATTCATTTTCTTGAGGACATCCAACTGGATAATGTTCACTGAGATTCCTCGGTCAATGAGGATCTTGCGGACAAAATAGTTAGAAATGAACAAAGTAATAACTAAACCGTCGTGATGAGGATCCTGTATATCTACACGATCATCCTTATCAAAGGATATCACTTTCTGCTGAGTTAATGTGGATGTTCGAACTGGTCTTTCTCCACTTTCCATCTTCGTTTCTTTGGCATGCCTTTTAGCTGTGGAAAACGAGGTTCCACAAATATCAGAGCCTCCGGAGATGAAATTAATGATCTGGGTGTCTTCCGGTGGAGGAGGAGCTCTTTCAGGAACTTTTTCAGGATCCTGGATCCTGGATCGTTTTCTCCCAAGCAACTCCTTCAAGTACCCTTTGTTGAGAAGATAGCCAATCTCCTTCCTCAACGCTATACATTCATCAGTAAGATGACCAAAGTCTTCATGATAAGCACACCATTTGGCCTTATCTTTATTGGCCGTGACTTTCTCATTTTTCGAGGCCACCTAGCTTTGTCACCTAGATTCTGCATAGCAAGGATTAGTTCATGATTATCAACAGAAAAACAATATTCAGATATTGGAGGATAATCCTCATCATCTTCCTCTTATTCAACTGCATGCACATTGTGATTGTCATTCTTAGAGTATGGCTTGGATCAATTGTTCTTAAAGAATGATCCTTGCTTTTCCTGTTTCGAGGATCCTGACAGTCTGTCTTGGATCCTTTTATCATCTTCTAAACGAATGAATCTCAAGGCCCTATTCCTTACTTCATCTAAATTCTTGCAAGGTGTCATAACAAGGTCATCATAGAAGGAGGAATCCTATACAAATCTCCACGGCCTTGTGTTATTCTATACAAATCACTAGTTAATCGTTCAAAGGTTCTACTACATGAGAATTGATTATTGAGCAAATTAACTAGATGAGAAAATGAAATAATTGAGTAAGGAGGAAGACTTAGCAGCTTTAATGTTGATCCAGTGAGTGTGGATCCAAAACCCTTGCAAAGACAGGCTTCCTTTAACCTTTCTGAAATGGGGTTGATCTCCATCCTTTCCCGGTATTCTGCTACATTCTCCTCTAGATCAGTAGTACCATTGTATAGCTTCATGTTGGGGGTTTGAAAGCTTTTTGGTATCTCAGCATTGCATATAGGAGGTGCAAAACGAGACACCCTATGACTTCCATCTAGGATCAGGAATGGGCTTAACCACTCTTGGGACGCTAGATATCATATCCTTAAGCTTCTGGAGCTCTCGTGCCATAGCCTGATTGATACCTGTATCCTGCATGGAATCATAATTAGTACCAAAAGATGTATTGAAATTGTTACCTCCTGATTGGTTTGGAACTGGTATCCCAAAAGTATATCCAAGACCATGTGCTTCGGGTGTAATGGTTGGACCAGATGAAGCAATAGTCTGCATAGGAATGAAGTCTCATGTATGAACTTCAGAGTTCCTGGATGGTTGGCTCCCTAAGAATCCTTGATCCTTGAACAAGTAGGATCCTTGAACTTGGGAAGAAGATCCCTGATGTGGTGCATAGAATCCTCTGGACTGGTACATGATTCCTAGTGATCCTCGCTGAAGGATAGATGATCCTTGGCTGGAAGTAGGATCCCTGAACTTGAGAAGAGGATCCTTGAGCCTGTGTCATTGCCAATGATCCTTGTTGATAATTGGAGGATCCTTGAATTTGAACACCAGATCCTCTAGAATGCTGGATCGTTGATGCTGGAGAAGCGAAATCCAATGACTTAGGCATCAGTGGAGAGTGATCCTCCACTGATCTCTTCTGCTTCTTGATTTCGTCAATCTCCCTGAGGATCCTTTGGTTGGTTTTGTCCTGCTGCTCCATGTAGTTCTTCATCTGCAAAATCAAAGTAGAAACATCATCGTTAGTAACTATAAATGAAGAAATATTGGAGGTTTTCAATCTTGTGTAAACAGGAGTAATTTTCTTTTGAGGATTCTCAGCACTCCTCAAGGGTGCAGGGGGAAGAGGATGCAACGATGCACTGGTTTGAGATGAGGTAACCACCAACATGGCACTTGAAGCAGATTTTCCCTAGGAGGCCATGTAGTTGATGGAAATAATCAGAAATGAATGAAATGAACGAGATTTTTAGAATTGAAGCACCGATTGGCCCACGGTGGACGCTAAACTATTTTGGTCGAAAATCTTATTAAGGATAAGGTAACCAAACTTTGATTGTGAGGTTGAGTGCTTGAAATAATGAATAATTATATGAACAAGCTAGAAATGTAATTAACGATGAACACGGAGATTTGTATGAGGAAAAAGCCCTTGATCAATGTACGATCTCCGGCATAAAAAACCTCGGGTGATGGAAACTGCCGATCAACGCATGTATATCTAGAAAATAGTAATGATTCTAGTACAACTTTGGAAGATAACAAGCTCAATACAACGATTTTCTAGTGTGTATGTGTGTTTTGCTAGTGAGTGTCAGCGTGTTCGGTTAATAGCTAATGTGTTTCTATTCTGAGCTTGTTAACCCCTTTAAACTTAGAAATATCCAAGCAACAAACTATTTGATATTCATGCAACTCTCTCTCTCTCTCGATCTCCTTCAACAGTCATGACTCCCCTTGCACGTGCCATAAACAGCTTATTCCTCCGATATTCGCGCGTTGACTTAGTTCACATAATACCTGCAAACATAAACTAAACACACAAGGAAAAATTGTTATAAATCATAGATACCAGTAAGGATCCTCAATCCTTAGACTCCCTGCATTATCCATTAAGCGTCCATGATCCAGGTCCAGCCATAGAATGGATGATCCTCAGCATAAAATCCATGCCCTAACAATAAGTTAGCCTCTAGCATGGCTTGCTTCTGCGCATTAAGCAGCTTCTCATTCAAGTTGTTTCTGAGCTCAATGTTCTTGGCGTTAATCCTAATCGGCTTAATTCTTTCCTTGCGACTGAGCGCATCAGCAACTACATTTGCTTTGCCGGGATGGTAGCGGATTTCGCAGTCATAATTGTTAAGTGTTTCCATCCAACGGCGTTGTCGCATATTCAAGTCTTTTTGATTAAACAGATGTTGAAGACTTTTGTGATCAGTGTAAACAATACACTTTGTTCCATATAAGTGGTGTCTCCATAGTTTCAGTGCAAATACAACGGCACCCAGTTACAAATCATTGGTGGTGTAATTCTTTTTGTGCACCTTAAGTTGTTGTGATGCGTAGGCAATCAATTTGCCTCTTTGCATTAGCACACATCCCATGCCAGTGTGCGAAGCATCACAATAGACAACGAATTCCTCAATGCCTTCTGGCAGAGTTAATACTGGAGCAATGCTCAACTTCTGCTTTAGTGTCTCAAAGGATTCCTGTTGTTTTGTACCCCAATCTTACTTGACATTCTTACGGGTCAATGTTGTTAAAGGAGCGGCTATCATTGAGAAGTTCTCAATGAATCTTCTATTGTAGCCAGCTAATCCCAAGAAGCTGCGAATCTCTAACGGAGTCTTAGGCGCCTCCCAGTTCATGATAACTTCAATTTTGGCGGGATTCACCTAGATTCCGCGTTCACTAACAACATGTCCTAGAAACTAGACTTCGCGAAGCCAAAACTCGCATTTAGAAAACTTGGCGTAAAGCTTCTCCTGTCTTAGCAGTTCTAAGATTTACTTCTGATGTTTCTCGTGATCGGATTGATTACGAGAATAGATAAGTATGTCGTCTATGAAGACAATGACAAACTTATCCAAATAAGGTTTGCAGACCCTGTTCATGAGATCCATGAAGGTTGCGGTGCATTAGTGAACCCGAAAGGCATCACTAAGAACTCGTAGTGGCCGTATCTGGTCCTGAAGGCCGTTTTCGGAATATCTTCAGTTATGACCTTTAGTTGATGATAGCCCGATCTAAAGTCAATCTTTGAGATGTAGTTTGCCCCTTGAAGTTGATCAAACAAATCGTTGATCCTGGGCAATGGATAATGATTCTTGATCGTTATCTTGTTGAGTTCACGATAATCAATGCACATTCGCATTGAACCGTCTTTCTTTTTAACAAACAAAATTGGAGCTCCCTACGGAGATGAACTAGGATGTATAAAACCTTTCTCCAAAAGTTCATCAAGTTGGGTTCTTAACTCTTTCATCTCGGTCGGTGTTAGGCGATAAGGAGCTCTTGCAACTGGTGCAACTCCAGGTAGGATATCTATTCTGAATTTCACTTGCCTATCAGGAGGTAAACCAGGTAATTCTTCAGGGAACACATCTGAATACTCAGAGATAATAGGTATATCTTCAATCTTTGGCTTTGGCTCATCGACGGTTACTTGTGCCATGTTGATGACACAACCTCTCTTCAGACATATGGATGCCTTAAGTATAGATGCTTTATCAGGAAATCCATAATGTATGTCTCCATGTATGCTGAGTACATCACCGGATGGGGATTTAATCTCGATTAGTTTCTTATCACAGGCAATACGGGCTTGATTAAAGGATAACAAATCCATGCCTAAAACCACATTGAACTCCGCCAATTTCATTAGCAGAAGAAAGATAGGGATAGAATGATCCTTGACGGATATAAAGCATCCATCAAGAATAGATGAAGCAGTTTTGATGGTTCCATCAGCGAGTTCTACTTCGTATGTTATGTCTAGAGTTCTTTTGGTCATGTTCAAAAGTTTGCTAAACTTATGGTCCACAAATGCCTAATCAGTGCCCGAATCGAAAAGAACTCTAGCATAAATGTCATTAATGAGGAAAGTACCAGTGATGACATTATTATCGTTGACCGCCTCACGAGCGATCATTTGAAAAGCTCGAGCATTCGACTTCTTTGCACCACCATTCTTGGCATTGTTATCTTTGTTTTTCTTGGGAAAGTTAGTTTTAATGTGGCCTTTCTCACCACAAGTAAAGCAAGTTGCATCCTTCAGATCCTTACAATCAGGGTCTTATGCCCCATTTTCTTACAAATACTACATGGCTTGACTTGGATCAAACTGACATTGTCCTCTGTGTCATTATAGATTTTGCACGATGGCTTGTCGTCAGATCTATTATGGTTCTTATTAAACTCAAATTTGTTCTTTTTCTTGAATCTTTGGGAGTTATCATCCTGCCTCTTTCTTTTCCCGTCATTTTTTGATTTAACGGACATATGCCTTAGCAGGTCCTGAATGAGGGTTAGGGCTAGGTCCACAGTAGACCTATAAGTATATGGCTTTGAAGCCCTAACATTTCCTTTTATTTCTGGTGCTAAGCCACCGATGAAACGTGCAATGCGTTTAGGTTCGGTAGTGATCAAGTAAGGTACGAGCCTTGACAAGGAATTGTAGTTGTCACACCCCCACCCGCAGCGGAATGGTCCGGGGCAGACTGATTGCCCGTAGGTCATGACACTATTATAAGTTTAATATTTAAAGTCATTAAATTAAATTGTCACATAGCATAGATCAATCAATAGTTGTACATACAGTGTTAAAAAAAACACATAACAAGATTTTCCAATTTATTTTCCTAAGGCCCATGCTACATGTCCTTCTCACTTGCTTATCAACCTTGCTCCTGCACCACGTTAGAAAAATATATTTTTGGGTCAACAATCATGCTAGTGAGCAATTCCTTATTTTGTAGAAAACGGTCTAGTTTTTATTTTAAAGAAAATTATATTTCAACATACTCACAAGGTTAATATAGAGATTGTCACATGTCACTAATATAACTAACAATACACATATATCAACAAAGACACATAACAAAATAATAATCATACCTAGACCAAAATAGCACACAACGACAATAGCGTCCATTAGGCTCAAGCCCCGGGGAGCGAGTCTAATTTCGTTGGCGATACTAGGCTACAACCTATGGCCGTGGGGAACGTAGTCGGCCGTGGATCCACTAGACACAATAGCATGCAATAGACTGACATAGCATATAAGTTAAAAAGATAAGACACATGAACATCTAGATATCAACACTTTGCTTTTAGCATATTAAAAATAGAATAAATCATAGATTTAAATAACATGATGCACCCCAAAATTTGTAAAATAAAAAAGGAATTTGAGAGAAATTACTCACAGATTGCGAAGAAACGTTCCACAAGAATTACCGCATGAGTACACGAGGTGAGACAAATGACTAAATCACCCTAGAATAAATATAACCAAGATTTTAAATAAACGGAACGACAACATGGGTCTACTGATTCGAGTTCTTTATTTGGGAATTTCTAATGTTTATAATTTGATATTAATTTGACGCTGGGAATTTACAAGACTAATCGCGGCAAAAATTTGTATATACTTTACTTGAGAAAAGTTAAGCATTTTTATTACGTTCACAAGGAACGTTATCCGCTAGTTATGTAGGAGTTTCTAACAAAAAGGTCGTTTCGAAATAAATAAATGGAATGAGTTCTAAATAAGTGAACTTTATGTTTTATTTATTTATCTCATTTAATTATATATAAAAAATAGGATTGGTATATATAAAAAAATAATGTAAGGGTTCATGTATAAAGGAATGGTTCAGATAATATAATTGTTTTCCTTGTTTAGAATCTTGTAAATCAAAACACAAGCTTAATTTATGAGTTGGTTATATTTATAAACCAAACTCACAATGATTATTATATTAGTAAAAGAGCATAACCAGATAAATGATGTAAGTTTTGGGTTGCAAGTTTCTATTCGATATAGTATTTTACCAGCATCATCAGAGAAAAAGAAAAAGAAAAAGAAAAAAATATTTTTTTACAAGACTAGATGATAGAATAAGCTTATTTTAAAAAGGAAAAAAGAATGCATATAACCACACTCAAACTCGGGTCTGCTAATTATAATCGAAGGACATCTACCATCTGGTCTCTACTAATTTGATATTTAAGAGCAAGTTTATAATAATTTAAAACCAAATTCTGTTTAATCTTATTTCCCAAATCAAATGAATATCATGATCCCAAATCGAATCATCAATAAAAATTAATTGACTAATTCGTCTCTGATATATTAATTTACGAAACTAAAGATCGATATGCAGAATTTAAAACAAATGCTTGAGAATTAGCGATCAGACGAACGAATAATCGGCGATGAGACGTTGCCAGAGGTCTGAAGTTTTCCAGTAAGGTTCCGGTGGTACGCAGGTGCAATCGTCATAAAACTGCTGGTGGGTAACGAGAAGAAAGTTTCAATGGTTCAAAAGAGATCAATTTTAAGAGCAAAGGTGGTTGGTTTGAAGGAGACGGATCATGTAGACGAGTTTTAATGGTGTTAAGGAATGAATTAATTGGATTTTAATTCAGCTAATTAAGGTGGTTAAGTAACGATCCTTTGATATACTCCCGTGTTCTCTATGACATCTGTGTTTTTCAAGTGTTGTAAGTATTCCGAACAATTTTATTATCAACGAAACTTTGTGTTGTTTACAAATTTTTATATTTACTTATGACATTTGTGCATTTTCAATGTTGGTTCAATTTTAATCTTTCAAACCTTTTCTGGATGTGAAATCGTAAAACGTAATCAGTTTAACACGACGTACACTCCGGAACAATGACATAAGCTAAACATACCCTAAATACCCTTTACATAACTTAGAAATAAGTTTTGAGGGCTTCGGTATGGCAAAAACATGCTTATGCAACTTTAGGGGCTATTTTGCAAATTCTGTGAAACTATGCCGTTACGCGTGTTTCTTAATCCGGAACATGTACACATATCCAAAAAATTTTGTAATCATTAAAATCTTGTATTTTAGTGATTGGAATGCAAAAATATCATTCGTTGCGCATTTACAGTCATTTACGCGTTCGTTACGATTTTCGTCGTAATTAACCGAAAACCGCAACCCTACGACCGAACGACAGACATCCGTGACATTTCTGGATATATTTCAAGTTCTCTATGCTTTATCGTCCTTATAGAGCTTAAAAAACAGGTTAACGGGTGTTAGAAGTGCCATAACGCGACGAAACATGTGTAGAGGCATGTTCTCCCAACTTTCCAAACTTTCTGCCAGCAAGGGCCCTTGAGGACCACATCCACAAGACCATACGGTTCGTACGGGGTGCCCAGCATAGCAGAAAGGAGGCAGCCCCTTGTTCCTTTGCTTGATCTCCAAGGATTTCATTTTTGCCACTTCTCACATGCATTTGACACTTGTTTTAAAGCCCTCCTAGGATCATGACAACACGTTGGACATGTGGAATGATCTTATGGCTTCAAGATTCTTATAAATAGCAAGCAATTCTTCACTTCCAACTTGCTCATTCACTTCTTCTTTCTCTCTTGTTCTACTTGGAGGCTACCACATTGTTGGAGGCTTCCTAACTGAGCATTCTTCATCCTTGAGCTCTTCAAAGTGTTCTTCAACACAAGTAAGTGCTCTATCCTAGTCTTGTTTATTTATTTTTTTAGCTATTTCAAGCTAAAAGTCAAACAGCTTTGACTATTAATTGGTCCAGACAAAGTTCATATGAACTTTGCAACGTGATCGTAATGACGATGGTTATGATCCTTAGCGATCATGCATACTGATTACCATGTTTACTAGTCGAAGTGACGAGTCAAAGTTTCGGTCAATAATGCGCAAAACGCGCATTATACGACGGAACTATTTTCGGGTATCAAAACACTTTGTTTTGATACCAAAACATTTTTATAACTTAGTTAGACATGTTTTGGCATGTCTAACTCGTCACTTTTAGTTTAGTGCTTGTTTAGGGTCGTAAGTCGAGCGGTCTTGACCACCGATTTGACTTTTGAATCCGACCCGTTTGGTCGATCTTAGGATCCGACCAAACCCATATTTGTGACCATAGTTATATTGGGAATAACCCTCTGAGGTGATACCTTATGGTCACATCGTTTGGTTAGTGTTATGTTAAGTCGCCTATGATGCCTTTATAAATGACCAAATTGCCCTTTTTGCGCATAAATCAATGTTAAGCATATGTAACCAGCAATTTGACGTATAAACTGATGTTGCAACTATATTAGACTATTTTGGCATAAAATACTTATCATAACACATATCTAACCATCCGAACATATATTTACGTAAATGACCCTTTAAAGTAGCGTAGCGTAAACTACCTTAACGAGCCATTATGGGTCAAAAGCACTTAGGATCCTTTCCAAATCAGAATGTCAACTTTATTAAACCATTTCATATGAGTTCCAACTCATTTGGTTTATAATGCTTCATTCTATCCAAATCCTCCGATTAAAGTCCTGATATAAACATAAGTAATCCAATATTAAGACATACGTAAATTCTCGGACTCTTGAGCTTTGGTTTATCTTCTTGAATAAGGACATTCTTGCATTCCCAAGTGAGTACATAGTCCCTTCTTTTACGTTTTATAAATGTTTTGGGGTGAAACATATTGTGCCTATAACCTACTTTCGTGTTTTCATGACATCATACACGCTTTGATTACATAATACATTTAGTACATAATTCCCATTACATTTTGCTTCATATGTTGACTGAGCATACTAGTACATGGTTTTCAAAGACATTATTGCTATGTATGTTGACTAAGTATACTAGTATATGGTTTTCAAAGACATTCTTGCTATGTATGTTGACTGAGTATACTAGTACATAGTTTTTAAGGACAATTTTGCTTACATTGTTCATGACATATTGGTGCGTTGGAGATTGACTTAATACATTCATTAACATTGATCACGCCGACCGGTAGTATGTAATGGTACCATAGGATTGACAATCTCATTCCCACTTCCCGGGTGTGTTTGGAAGCGACTTTAGGGAATGACAGTATCCGATGAGATGGATAGACCTTTGACTTTATAAGGGTCTATTTGATTGTCAACAAGGTTTGAATGTGTTTGCCAACAATCTTAACATATGTTTTAAACAATAAAAGCAACGGTTTATAAAACATAACGTTTGATTATTCAAAGACATTGTTTTATACAAGACATTTTGACTGTTCAAGACATTGGTTTACATTTGACATTTTAGTTTATACAAGACTTTGTTTGTACATGACATTTGTTTACATGACATTGGTTTATACTTGACATTTTGGTTTACACAAGACTTTGTTTATACATGACATTTGTTTACATGACATTGGTTTACATGACACTGGTTTACATGACATACTTTATACTAGACATTTCTTTGGTTTAAACAAGACTTTTGATGGTTGGTTTATGGTGAGTGATTTAAATAATGAGACGTGTGTAATATGATAAAAGCATGGTGGATACGCTGATGGTACTTCCTATATATATAAGTGCTTTTATTATATAACATATCGTGGCGTTATCTAAATCATTTCAAACAAAATACAAGACAAGACATTTTTATATAAGACACGACCTTTTTATACAAAGACATGACATATTTACACGAGACATGACATATTTTTGGTCATTGATTTTAACCATGCCTTATTTCTTTTATATCATTTGATTTTCTTATGATTTCATAAAAGAAAACATTTTGTAAGTATTCATGGCCTCTTTCTGTTAAACTTTCCTTTAAACATTCTATGCCATGAACCTTTAACACAAAACCTATGTCACTCACAGGCTTTTTTATGCTGACGTATTTATTTTCACATATGTTTCAGGAGCGAATGCTTAAGGTTGATCATGCGACACTTAGGATGGACTTTGGGCTTTAGTGACTTAAAGCCTGAAGACAATTTAATTTTCATTATGTTTTTCGTTTAAATCCCAGACAATGTAATCATTTCAATTCAATAAAATATAACTTATGTACCATGGTTGTTGAAACAATAATTCTGTTACGACACTCCCAGACGTTTCCGCCGCGGTTTGTTGTTTTACATGGTCGGGTGTGACAGAAAGATTGGTATTAGAGCCAATGGTTATAAGGAATTAGGTTATTAGTAATGCTTTGACCTAGACTATAACCTTTCTAGGACCCTAACACAAGTTATCTTGTGTTTAGATTTTAAAAACAATAACATCACTTACTCTTAGGTGAATGCCAAAACAAAACAAAACACAAATATAAAAACGATTTTGAAAATAAATCTTCTATTTTTGAATGATTCATTTTTGGATTAATGCCTTCGAAAGTTTTCAAAATCTCGTCAAAGTTTGGGTCTTATTAATGTGAACACGTGCAATCTGGAAGGGTGGGTGCATGTACCCTGAGTTTTCTGTCTAAGGCTAGAGTGTTCGTACAAATCCACTTAATCAGACCAGCCACTCTTACCTGGGAACTCTTGGGGTGAGTGTCCACTTATAGGCTTAAGCATGGCTTCGCGATACATTATAAAGACCCATTTACTTTGATTAGTCACTGTGTGTCGTTTGTTTGTTTTGGGTAAATGAACAAATGACCACCATCCATACATTTGTCGATATTTATTCATCTCATTTTGATTATTCAACACTCATCCCACTCACATTCTTTCATGTTTTCCCTCTTTTAGAATGCCTCCTCGATGAAACGCAACAACGGACGCCGATATGGCGGCTCTAATCGCTCAGCAGTTTGCTGCTGTGCTTCCAAATCTCACAACTCAGATAAACCAAGCCAACAATAACAATAATGCATCGGCTGCGTGCAACTTTAAACAATTTAATTCGGCTAAACCGCTCAAGTTTAGTGGTTCTGAGGGAGCAACTGGGCTCCTACAGTGGTTCGAGAGTCTTGAGAGTACATTTCGCCATGTTTAATGTCCAAATGAGCGGAAAGTTGAGTCTGCTTCTAGTGGGTTTCAAAAGAGAGCGCTCACGTGGTGGAATGGAGTAATGAGAGATAAGGGTGCTGATGTTGCTATGGGTCAAACTTGGGAGGAACTCAGAGCTCTAATGATGAAAGAGTTCTTCCCTCGTCATGAAAAGAAGGCGCTTAAGCATGAGTTCCATGATCTAAAGTAAGACAGTGGTGAGCACCGTGCGTACACCGATCGGTATGAGGAGTTGAGCTTGTTGTGTCATGATATGGTGACGCCTTTGGATAAGGTGATTGAAATACATAGATGGTCTTCCTGGCCCAGTTCAGGATATTGTCACCGGCAACAACCCTACTACTGTTAGACAAGCCATTGAGCTATCTACAACACTAACTGAATCGTAGATCAAAAAGGGTAAGGATAACAAGAAACCGTCTGACAAGTCTGAGAAACAAAAGGGTAAGAAATCTGAAAGTTCGAAGAAGTGCAGAGAGCGTAAGGTTTCTAAGAATTTTGCTTTCACTACACAACCCAATCAAGCTGCTCCTAACCAGCCTGCTCAGCCTCCTGCCAAGAAACAGTATATCAACACTGCACCTCTGTGCAACAGGTGCAACAGTCACCACCAACCTCAATTATCGTGTCGTATTTGTACAAACTGTTGGCGATCTGGCCATCTGGCTAACAATTATCGTTGTCCTCCTGCTCAGAACCAAGCTGTACAAAACCCTGTCTATCCAGCCAATCCTGCACGACCTCACTATCCACCCGGTTCTTGCTACAAATGTGGGGATCTCACCCACAACAGAAACAATTGCCCAAGGTTGGTAAATGCGAACCAGGCTCATGGACGAGCTTTCAACATTAATGCAAACGAGGCACGGGCAAACAACAAGGTGGTGAATGGTATGTTCTTCGTTAACAACCATCCTGCTTCTATACTTTTTGATTCGGGGGCCTGATAGAAGTTTTGTATCCTTAACCTTTGAACCTTTACTTTCAAAACCGAGAATCAAACTAGGAAAGTCATTGACAGTCGAGATGCTAGTGGCGAACCCCTTAAATTTGATTTTGTCATTCCTAGTTGCCTATTGAATCTCAATAACCACCTTTTTCCTATTGACCTCACACCTATGCAACTCGGAAGCTTTGATATTATAGTGGGAATGGACTGGTTAACCAAATATCATGCTGAGGTGGTCTGTTTTGATAAGATTGTTCATATACCTCTTTCATCTGGTGAAATTTTGGAGGTTCGTGGAGAAAAACTGATTAGTAACCTCAAACCCATGACTTGTACTCAAGACCAAAAATACCTACGAAAGAATTGTGTGGCTTTCTTGGCACATATGGGAGAGGAGAAAGGCAAAGGCAAAACAATTCAGGACATCCCCGTTGTTCGGGATTATCCTGAGGTATTTCCTGAAGAGCTACCTGGTTTACCCCCAGCACGTCAGGTTGAATTTCGTATAGATCTTGTACCTGGTGCCAACCCTAATACTAAATCTCCATACCGTCTTGCACCATCTGAGATGCAAGAGTTATCAAAACAGCTTCAGGAGTTATCTGACAAAGGATTCATTCGACCGAGCTTTTCACCTTGGGGCGCTCTAGTTCTATTTGTGAAAAAGAAAGATGGATCTTTCCGTATGTGTATCAATTACCGTGGGCTCAACAATCTTACAATCAAAAATCAATATCCCCTACCTCGCATTGATGATCTCTTTGATCAACTACAGGGTACTACTTACTTCTCAAAGATTGATCTACGTTCTAGGTATCATCAGCTTCGTGTATTCGAGGAAGATATTCCCAAGACAGCTTTTTGCACACGTTACAGTCATTATGAGTTCACAGTTATGCCTTTTGGTCTGACAAATGCTCCTGCTGTTTTCATGGACTTGATGAATAGGGTTTGTAAGCCTTATTTGGACAAGTTCATCATTGTTTTCATGGATGACATTCTGATTTATTCCAAGTCTTGATCCGATGATGAGCAACATCTTCGTTTAACACTGGAACTCCTAAAGAAAGAACAACTATATGCCAAATTCTCCAAGTGATAATTTTGGCTAAAGGGAGTACAATTTTTGGGACATATTGTCAACGAACAAGGTATACATGTAGATCCCGCCAAAATTAGTGCAATTAAGGAATGGGATACACTTACTACTCCGACCGAAGTTCGTTCATTTTTGGGTCTTGCAGGTTATTACCGCTGATTCATTGCAAACTTCTCCAAGATTTTGGTTCCCCTTACTGCTCTAACTCAAAAGAATAAACCTTTTGAGTGGGAACCTAAACAAGAAGAAGCGTTCCAGACCTTGAAACAGAAGCTTTGTAATGCTCCTATTTTATCTCTACCTGAAGGCAACGATGATTTTGTCGTATATTGTGACGCATCAAACGTAGGCCTTGGCTGTGTTCTCATGCAAAGAGACAAAGTCATAGCCTATGCATCAAGACAATTGAAAGTTCACGAAAAGAACTACACCACTCATGATCTTGAGTTAGGTGTCGTTGTTTTCGCTCTAAAAATTTGGAGACATTACCTATATGGTACAAAATGCGTGGTTTTCACGGACCACAAAAGTTTCCAACACTTTTTCAATCAGAAAGAATTAAACATGAGGCAACGACGATGGGTTGAACTTCTAAATGACTACGACTGCGAAATTCGCTACCATCCTGGTAAGGCGAATGTCGTAGCCGACGCATTAAGTCGTAAGGAAGGTGTCAAGCTGCATTGTGTTCAAGTTTGATCTGATATCCAGACACGTATTCTTAAAGCTCAACATACTTGTGTTGCACAAGACAAAATGGGTAATGAATTACCACATCATCTTGAGCTTCATCTGGAAACAAAAGACAATGGGTTATCTTATTATCTGAATCGTTTATGGGTCCAAGTCTAGACAATCTCCGCACCATGATAATGGATGAAGCACATAAGTCTCGTTATTCAGTTCATCCATGTGCAGACAAAATGTACAAGGATCTTCGTACCCAGTATTGGTGGCCGGGTATGAAGAAAGACGTAGCTTTGTACGTCTCCAAATGCCTTACTTGTCTCAAAGTTAAGGCGGAACATCAATGCCCTTCTGGTTTGCTTGAAAAACCAGAGACTCCGGTTCGGAAATGGGAAAACATTGCTATGGATCTCATTACCAAATTGCCGCGCACTTCTAGAGGTCACGATGCCATTTGGGTAGTCGTTGATCATCTAACAAAGTCAGCACATTTTATAGCCATTCATGAGGACTTCTCTGCTGAAAAACTTGCTAAGATCTATGTTGATGAGATTGTATCCCGACATGGTGTTCCTTTGGACATCATATCAGATCGTGATGCTCGATTCGCATCTCACTTTTGGAGAACCATGCAATCTGCCATGGAACCAAGCTTAACTTGAGCACTGCCTATCATCCTCAAACGGATGGACAATCTGAAAGAACAATTCAAACACTGGAGGATATGCTTAGAGCTTGTGTGATCGATTTTGGTGGTAGTTGGGATTCGCATCTACCGTTGATCGAATTCTCCTACAACAACAGTTATCACTCTAGCATTAACATGGCGCCTTTTGAAGCTCTTTATGGTCGAAACTGCCGTTCACCTGTCTGTTGGAATGAGATTGGTGAATCTTAATTCACTGGACCTGAACTCATTTAAGATACAACCGACAAAGTCAAGACAATTCGTGATAATCTCTTGACAGCTAGAAGCCGTCAAAAGAGTTATGCGGACAAACGACGCAAGCCCTTGGAATTCCAAGTCGGTGATCACATCCTACTCAAGGTATCCCCTTGGAAAGAAAGGAAAACTTGCACCACGATACGTTGGACCATTCAAAATCATTGAGAGAATCGGAAAGGTGGCCTACAAACTTGAGCTGCCTCCTGAACTTGGTAATGTTCATCCAACTTTCCACATGTCCAATCTGAAAAAGTGTTTGGCTGATGAAAACCTCCACATCCCTCTTGATGAAATTCGTGTTGATAACACGATGCACTTTGTCACCTGTGGAAATATTGGAACGTGAAGTAAAAAAGCTCAAGCCAGATGAATACTGTAACACCCCAAATCGCGTAAAGCAACACGCGGCGGAAACATTTGGGGAGTCACGTTACAAATTGTTTCACAACACATGGTATTTAAAGTTTTGTTTTATTGATTTATCAGATTTACATTTGTCTTGGAATGTCGGAAAAGATATATAATCAAATATTCTTTAAAATTTTAGAGTCACTAAGGCCCGCGTCCATCCTATGTGAAGCATGTAGCGTCAAACATCATATATGTAAACCTGAAACATATGTGAAAATAGGTACGTCAGCATAAAAATGCCTGTGATAACATAGGTTTTGTGAATTAGATTCATGGCTTTGAATGTTTTAAGAAAAGAACATATGTTTTCAAAAATAGCCATGAATCCTTACAAAACGTTTATTATCTAAAATACTTTGCTTTTTGATAAAAAAGTGTTTGTAATATATGTACAAGATATACTTTTGGTTTTGAAATAACAATTTAGATAGTATATCAAAATGTATACTTTTGTTTTAAATGATTAGGTAGTACATCAAACTATACTTTAGTAGCACATCAAACTATGATTTGGTTTAGTATATCAAGCTATACTTTGGAAAACAATGTCACATTGGTAGCATATCAATCTATGCTTTGATTTAGGGAATCAATAAAAGATAAGTTTTTATGGCTTAATTAGAAAACCTTTGTAAAACTTACATTGTGGTCGTTTGGCAATACATTCAAACCTGAGTATATCAAACTATACTTTGGTGACTATAGATTTACCATGAAGGAAAAATCTATTTGGTTTAAACTTGGTTTCTGACATTCCATACAACAGGAATGGGGTGTCAAATCCTATAGCGTTATATCGTACTACCAATCGGCTTGATCATTGTTAATGAATGTATAAAAGAAATACGCACCAACAATAGTCTCACAAACTTTGAAAATCATTGTTTTAGCCATAGGTAACAGTTTCGTTTCGTTAAGGGATAAGTATTACGTATGCGAAATCGTATAGCTTTGAAATTTTGAAAATAGTGAATAGGCACATATGAATCACCCCAAAACATTTGAAAACATAAAAGTGGGGAACTATGTACTCACTTGGGATTGCGTATAAGCCTTGTATGAATGTGTAAACAAAGCCCAAAAGATTAAGGAATCAAGTGTGTCCTAACATCGGGTTATGATGTTAATGTACGGGACGTAATCAGGAGATTCGGATAGAATGTGGTCTTGTAAACCAAATGAGTGTTGGAACTCATATGAAATGGCTTAATAAAGTCAACATTATGATTTGGAATGAATCCTAAGTGCTTTTGACCCGTTATGACCCGTTAAGGTAATATACGCTACTTTAACGTGTCATTTGCGTAAACGCGTGATCGAATGGTTAAACATGTCTTATCATAAGTCTTAAATGCCCAAGCATGTTTGAAAATGTTATAAAATCAGTTTACATGTCAAAAATTTGGTTACATATGTTTAAAATGGATTTATGCGCAAAAAGGGCATTTTTGTCATTATTAAAGGCATAATAAGCGACTTAACATAATGCTAACCAAACGACACGACCATAAGGTATAACCTTAGAGGGTTATTTCCTATACAACTATGGTCACTAATATGAGTTTGGTCGGATCCTAAGATCGACCAAACGGGTCAGATTCTAAAGTCAAAGTGGTGGTCAAGACCGCTTGACTTACGACCCTAAACAAGCACTAAACTAAAAGTAACAAGTTAGACATGTTAAACATGTCTAACTAAGTTTATAAAACTGATTTGGTATCAAAAGAAACCCAAAAATAGTTTCGTCATATAATGCGCACTTTGCGCATTATTGACCGAAACTTTGACTCGTCACTTCGACTAGTAAACGTGGTAATCAATAGGCATGATTGCTATGAATCATAACCATCGTGATTACGATCACGTTGCAGAGTCCAATTGGCCTGTGACTTGACCAATTAATGGTCAAAGCTGAAAGTCAAACACTTTTTGACTTTTAGCTAAAAATAGCTAAAAATAATAAACAAGACTAGGATGGAACACTTACTTGTGAACCAAGAATGAAGGAAAGACTAAAGAACTCAGATGGGAGACCTCCAACAATGTGGTAGTCTCCACTTAGAGTTATAGAGATAAAGAAAAGAATTGAGCAAGGAAAATGGTTGCAACTATGGAAGTATTTATAGTTGAAGATGAAGTGTAGGATCATGCCAAGTGTTGTGAGGTGTTGTAGGATCATAACAAGTGTCTAGTGATGTGTTGCAACCAGAGGAAGTGTGGCAATATCAAGCGCTTAGTGTCCAAGGAAGTAAACAAAAGTTGCATTTAGGAAGCTTCTGCTCTGGGCACCCCGTATGGGGTTTTGCCTTACGGTCCGTAAGGCCCTTACAGGGGCAGAAGTTTCAGAATTGGCCCCTGAACTTGTTTTTGTCGTATTTTGGCACTTTAACACTCGTTAACCTCATATTAAAGCTTTATAAGGATGATAAAGCATAGGGAACTTGAAATATGTCCGGAAATGTCAAGGATGTCGGTTCGTTTGGTCATACGATTGCGGTTTTCGGTTAATTGCGACGAAAATCGTAACGAATGATCAAATGACCGAAATACGTAATAAATGATATTTTTGCATCCCAATCATCAAAATACAAGATTTTAATGATTACTAAAATTTTTGGATGTGCATACATGTTTCGGATTAGGAAATACGCGAATTGTCGTACTTTTGCAGATTTTGCAAAATAGTCCCTGGAGTTGCATATGCATGTTTTTGCCATACCAAACCCTTCGAAACCTATTTCTAAGTCATGTAAAGGATATTTAAGGTATGTTTAGCTGTGTCAATGTTCTGAAGTGTATGTCGCATCAAACTGATTATGTTTGCGTAACAGCTTGCGATTTCACTTCCAAAAGCGATTCGAAATATCGAAATTGTACAAGGAATGAAATGTGTGAATGTCACATGTAATTATACAATTCTCGGGAATGAAACACATTATCTTATTGAATTTGAAATAGTTCAGAATTGTACGATGGTTGAAAAGGTGCAAATGTTACAAATACCGATTGTTAAAGTTCGCTGGGAGTCCAAACGTGGCCCAGAGTTTACTTGGGAATGAGTGGACCAGATGAAAGCGAAATATCCACATCTATTCTCACAAGTTTCCCCTAATTAAATTTCGGGATGAAATTTCCTAAAATATGGGAGACTGTGACATCTGTGTTTTTCAAGTGTTGTAACTATTCCGAACAATTTTATTATCAATGAAACTTTGTGTTGTTTACAAATTTGTATATTTACTTATGACTTTTGTGCATTTTCAATGTTGGTTCAATTTTGATCTTTCAAACCTTTTCTGAAAGTGAAATCATAAAACGTAATCAGTTTAACATGACGTACACTCAGGAACAATGACGTAAGCTAAACATACCCTAAATACCCTTTACATAACTTAGAAATAAGTTTTGAGGGCTTCGGTATGCCAAAAACATGCTTATGCAACTTCAGGGGCTATTTTGCAAATTCTGCGAAACTATGCCGTTACGCATATTTCTTAATCCGGAACGTGTACACACATCCAAAAATTTTGTAATAATTAAAATCTTTTATTTTAGTTATTGGAATGCAAAATATCATTCGTTGCGCATTTACGGTCATTTGCGCGTTCGTTACGATTTTCGTCGTAATTAACCAAAAACCGCAACCTTACGACCGAACGACAAACATCCATGACATTTCCGGACATATTTCAAGTTATTTGTGCTTTATCATCCTTAAAGAGCTTAAAAATCAGGTTAACGGGTGTTAGAAGTGCCATAAGGCGACGAAACATGTGCAGGGGCCTGTTCTGCCAACTTTCCCAAACTTTCTGCCAGGAAGGGCCCTTGCGAACCGCATCCACACGACCATACGGTCCGCATGGGGTGCCCAGCATAGTAGAAAGGTGGCTGCCCCTTGTTCCTTTTCTTGATCTCCAAGAATTTCGTTTTTGCCACTTCTCACCTGCATTTGACACTTGTTTAAAGCCCTCCTAGGATCATGACAACGCATTGGACATGTGGAATGATCTTATGGCTTCAATATTCATATAAATAGAAAGCAATTCTTCACTTCCTACTTGGAGGCTACCACATTGTTGGAGGCTTCCTAACTGAGCATTCTTCATCCTTGAGCTCTTCAAAATGTTCTTCAACATAAGTAAGTGCTCTTATCCTAGTCTTGTTTATTTATTTTTTTTTGTATTTTAAGCTAAAAGTCAAACAGTGTTTGACTTTCAGCTTTGACCATTAATTGGTCAAGACAAAGTTCAAGTGAACTTTGCAACGTAATCGTAATCACGATGGTTATGATCCTTAGTGATCATGCCTACTGATTACCACGTTTACTAGTCGAAGTGACGAGTCAAAGTTTCGGTCAATAATGCGCAAAATGCGCATTATATGACGGAACTATTTTCGGGTATCAGAACACTTTGTTTTGATACCAAAACATTTTTATAACTTAGTTAGAAATGTTTTGGCATGTCTAACTCGTCACTTTTAATTTAGTGCTTGTTTAGGGTCGTAAGTCGAGCGGTCTTGACCACCACTTTGACTTTCGAATCCGACCCGTTTGGTCGATCTTAGGATCCGACCAAACCCATATTTGTGACCATAGTTATATAGGGAATAGCCCTCTGAGGTTATACCTTATGGTCACATTGTTTGGTTAGTGTTATGTTAAGTCACCTATTATGCCTTAATAAATGACCAAAATGCCCTTTTTCGCATAAATCAATGTTAGGCATATGTAACCAACAATATCACATATAAACTGATGTTGCAACTATATTAGACTTATTTTGGCATAAAAGACTTATCATAACACATATCTAACCATCCGAACACATATTTACGTAAATGACCCTTTAACGTAGCGTAAACTACCTTAACGAGCTATTATGGGTCAAAAGCACTTAATCCTTTCTAAATCAGAATGTTAACTTTATAAACCATTTCATATGAGTTCCAACACTCATTTGTTTTATAAGGCTTCATTCTATCCAAATCCTCCGATTAAAGTCCCGATATAACATAAGTAATCCGATATTAGGACATACTTAAATTCTCGGACTCTTGAGCTTTGGTTTATCTTCTTGAATAAGGACATTCTTGCAATCCCAAGTGAGTAAATAGTCCCCTCTTTTTCGTTTTATAAATTTTTTGGGGTGAAACATATTGTGCCTATAACCTATTTCGTGTTTTCATGACATCATACACGCTTTGATTACATAGTACATTTAGTACATGATTTCCATTACATTTTGCTTCATATGTTAACTGAGTATACTAGTACATGGTTTTCAAAGACATTCTTGCTATGTATATTGACTGAGCATACTAGTACATGGTTTTCAAAGACATTCTTGCTATGTATGTTGACTGAAACATACTAGTACATGGCTTTTAAGGAAAATTTTGCTTACATTGTTCATGACATATTGGTGCGTTGGACATTGACTTAATACATTCATTAAAATTGATCACACCAACCGGTAGTATGTAATGGTACCATAGGATTGACAATCCCGTTCTCACTTCCCTGGTTTGTTTGGAAGCGACTTTAGGGAATGACAGTATCCGATGAAAGATAGACCTTTGACTTTATAAGGGTCTATTTGATTGTCAACAAGGTTTGAATGTGTTTGCCAACAATCTTAACATATGTTTTAAACAATAAAAGCAACGGTTTATAAAACATAACGTTTGATTATTCAAAGACATTGTTTTATACAAGACATTTTGACTACTCATAACATTGGTTTACATTTGACATTTTAGTTTGTACAAGACTTTGTTTGTACATGACATTTGTTTACATGACATTGGTTTATACTTGACATTTTGGTTTACACAAGACTTATTTTATAAATGAAATTTGTTTACATGACATTGGTTTACATGACACTGGTTTACATGACATTGGTTTACATGACATACTTTATAGTAGACATTTATTTGGTTTAAACAAGACTTTTGATGGTTGGTTTATGGTGAGTGATTTAAATAATGAGACGTGTGTAATATGATAAAAGCATGGTGGATACGCCGATGATACTTCCTATATATAAGTGTTTTTATTATATTACATATCATGGCGTTATCTAAACATGAGAAAGACACAGGCTATCAACGGTACTGATTAAGAGTTAATAATTGTATCGGTTGACGTTAGTGCGAACGTCAAGGATACGAAGTGGGAGTAGCAGGTGGAGTTGATAACGAGGGAAAACTAAACATGAAGTTGACAGGCAGGAGAAACGAAGTAACAGTAAGGATCTTCGCTTCCTTTAGTCAGGCGAGGATTACAATTCTTACAAACGTAGAGACATTTTAAAATAAATTGAGGAAACCATAACTTTGTTGACTAGACTCACATTTATTTCGTTTTGGTAACCATATTTACAATTTACCAAGTGTAAAACATTAGCATTTTAAATTTCTCATGTACAAAAGCAATTTGTTTTATTCAGAAAAATATTTCCGTTAAGTTTCAAGAAAATATCTTTGATCTAAAGTGGTAAATTTTACTAAAAATATTTATTATATTTTTTTGTTATTATTTTTATAAAATCAAATTTGAGGTTGGAATTTTATTGTCACCATGTGCCCAAGACTTGAATTTGTTGAAGTATGGGCGCAGGTTACGATACGATTAAGGTTGCGATGTTCAAGTCATATTAGACGACTTGTTAAGGTTTATAGATCATATTAACGAAAATCACTTCATTATATTTGTGGTCATAAATTCAAACTAGTTCTTACAAATTAAACTTAAAACATTTTATTCGTAAAATCCCATTGCATAAAATTTCATCGTCCTACTGACTGCGTCATGATCGCCTTGGCTCTAGATGCCCATTCGTCCGCGTGCATTCTAGTTATCCTGGTCCTCTGCATTGGTTTGACCGGCTTAATCGTAAGGAACGAGTTGGGTGTAATATAGTACAGACGGTTGATCCATTAGTGGGGCGTCCAGTTGGACATACGGTGTAACACCCCGATCGCGTAATATAACAACACGCGGCGGAAATATCAAGGAGTCACGTTACAAATTGCTCAGCCACAACTAATACTAAATTGTTTCACTATTATTAACATTGTTTTACGATACAAAGAATACATGAAGTTGTCTTTTGATTAAAGAAGTCTAAAGCCCGGATGCATTCCTAAGTGCAGCAAGCTTGAATAATTGAAACCTGAAACATATGTGAAAAACGAGACATCAACAAACAATGTTGGCGAGTACAAAGTTTTGTTAGCCAAGTTAATGGCAAAAGTTTAGTGTTGCAATACTTCGACAACTACAAGAGTCGTCTATTGAAAATGGACTCTTTAAAGCCAAGGAATGACAAAAAGATTTAGTATTACAATACATTAACTTGATTATGAAACTTGTGACAAAATAGTTTTGTATATGGCAACATGATTAATACTAAGAAATTTTTATACCATTAAAAATTGTACTTTGTTCATTGTAATCGCCTTGAATTTGATCATAAAACTTGTGAGTGTGTTATTAGAAATCCAATCAAGGATTAATAACAACAATATTGAAAACTTGTCATAACTTGTGTGAGTATTATTAGAAATCAAATCAATGATTTAAAATAATACTTTGGTTATCCTTCTAAGAATCTAACATATAAAAATATGTAAGAGTTCTACAAGGATTTGGATATTGTACTTTGAATCAATCGAACACAAAATCCTAATGTGATTCAGATAACGCTACAAGAGTAATACAATAAGAACACTTATATATAGGAAGTACCAGCGGCGTATCAACCATGTTCTTATGGTATTATACTCGTTTCGTTAACTAAATCACAACTAATCACAATAACCACATAATCATCGTCAACTTGTCACATTGTCTTGTCAAATACACATTAAAGTACACAGAATCCAATAAAGGACTACCAATTAGTACTTTAAACATCCGACGAGTATCTAACTATAAAGATAGATAGATGCATTAGGGATTTTGTTTAGTCACTTGTCTTGTCATATTGTCTTGTCAAATACGCATTAAAGTACACGGTATCCAATAAAGGACTACCAATTAGTACTTTAAACATCCTACAAGAATCTAACTATGAAGATAGATAGATCTTTAAGGATTTAGTTTAGTCACTTGTCTTTTCACATTGTATCACAAAATCATAATCCTAATGGTGATTCGGATAAGGCTACGAAGGGTAATACAATAAGCACACTTATATATAGGAAGTATCAGCGGCTTATCTACCAGGTTCTTATTGTATTACTCTAGTTTCGTTATCTAAATCAACAAATCTACATATAAACCATAACCATTATCTTGTAAAGCACTTCTTAGAATCTTACTATGAAGATAGAAAGATTTAAGACTGTACTTCAAACATCCTTTTAGAATATAACTATGAAGTTATAAAGATCCTACAAGGATATAGGCCCCTAAAGTCCTCTTTAACTAGGCCCTGAAAGACCTCTTTAACTAGGCCCTAAAAGAATTGAACAATACATGAATGGAACACTTACTTGCACTTAGGGTAGCCAAGGAATCTCAGAGGAAAGTCCCAAAAATGGTTGCAACTTCTTATAATAGCATATGAGAGTAAGGATGAAGGTGGCAAAAGTTCAAATGGCTAGAACCCAATGCTATGTATAGTTGAATTGGAGTTACAAGATCAATACACGTGTCCATGAGTCATCAAGGGTTTGGATTAGTGTCATAACACTTGTTAGATGTAGGAGAATGGGTGGCAAGTTCGTTTGCATAGTCATCAAAAGAGATAACCAGCTGCTGCCAACAAACTGATGTGCTGGAGGCACCTTACAGACCGTATGGTCCATATGCTTACGGTCCGTAAGCAGTGTAGCTGGGCACAAGTTTCACAAAATGGCAGAACAGGCCTCTATACACGTTTCGTTGCGTTTTGGCACTTCTAACACACGTTAACCTCATTTTCAAGCTACATAATGATGATATAACATAGGGAACTTGAAATGTGCCCGGAAATGCTTCGGATGTCGCTTCGTTTAGTCGTACAGTTGTGGTTTTCGGTTAATTACAACGAAAGTCGTAACGAACGCGTAAATGACCGTAAATGCGTAACGAATGATATTTTTGCATTCCAATCATTAAAATGCAAGATTTTAATGATGGAAACAATATTTGGATGTACGTACGTGTTCCAGATTAAGAAATACACCAAATCGCAGATTTTGGAAAATAGTCCCTAGAGTTTAAATAGCGTGTTTTTGCCATACCGAAGCCCTCAAAACTTATATTGAAGTTATGTAAGGGTATTTAAAGCATGTTAGGCTTGTGTCGTAGTTTGGAGTGCGCGTTGCTACGAGAATCGACAGACTTTCGTAGTTTGTCATAAATAGTCCCTATGATCGAATATACTTGTTTTTTACATACCAAACCCTTCGAAACTTATTTCTAAGTTATGTAAAGGATATTTAGGGTATGTTTAGCTTATGTCCTCATCCTGGTGCATCGTTATGTTAAACAGGTTAAGTTTAAGTATCAGTTATCAGAAAGCCTTCAAAGAAAAAGTTTTTGAAAGCCCGAGATTTTGGCACAAGGGTTACAGTCTCCCGTACTTTAGGAAAATTTCGTCCAGAAATTTATTCGAAGGAGACCGTAGAGTGAGTTTGGAATAACTGAATGATAACAAAGCTCGAGATTCCAAAGATGTGGTGCATCATTTGGTGTTGGGAATGTTTGGGGGATCCAAAGCGTAAACAAGAATATTCAAAGCATCTTAAGGTATGCAACCTTTAGAATTTCTGAATCTTTAAAATGTCATCGAGTGTATAAAAATTGTTTTGTACGACACTATGTTATACTTAGGCACTTAGTGTAAATCCATAGCAAACAAAAAGGGGTGTACATTCAAGCCTAGCCATACGTATACGGTTTCTAACGTCCCACGAGGTACATCCCATGTACCATGAGCATCTCATGCATAGGAGATGGGTCAACATACCTATGGCATCAAGGTCGTCACCTTTAACACCATAATATACTCCCGGTCGGCTCGAATAGAGTTAATGAATGTACTCATCTCGTCCATTGCATTTAATAAACAGATAACAAATAATCACACAGTCACATAATGGTCCAAGATAACATAAAACCCTCAAGTGACTCTGGTAACGTTCCAAAGAATAACACAATAAGAACACTTATATATAGGAAGTACCCATGGCGTATCCACCGTGGTCTTATTGCGTCATACCGTTCCCATTACCTAATCACTCTAGATTTTATGCCACCATCGTAACAAGGCTTACTATGATTCTCATGTGTCGATCCCCGTAATTAAGTGTGCACCCATAATTACGCGTTTTGTCACATGGTCCACATTGCTCCTCTTGTTAAGTAAAGGGAAACAGATAATAAAGTCGTTGTAATATCCAAATCCAATAAGCATCGTCATAACCATAAGATCTGTCGAATCAGAACATGTTTCATACCAGCAATGATAACACTACTTGTTTTGCATCCAACAAAAACTAGTAGCAAGTATTTCATTCTAGTACAAATATTAATATATGTTTCACACTAGCCGTACAGATAGCATGCATCATATACTAAGCATGAATTGTCGTAAACAATGTAAGGATATCGTAAAATTGTTTTGAAGTCGTGTGCTAGGTATGATAAGTCAACATACTAAGCAATAGTGTATTTGTAATCATGTACTATACATAATAGTTTAACAAACCATGTATGTAAATGACATGAAAAACAAAAGAAGTAGTAATAGGCACATAGTATTTGTATTGTTTGTTTTGCAGCGATTGTATGAATGCACTAGTGTGCAAATCATAATATGCTATTCTTGCGAGATTTAGTTCCTAACAATAAAGAACAGAATCCTTGAAGTTTGGTATGTAGTTGTAAATTTCACACAGTGTAATTACTTTTGGAATTTGTAAATGGAATACGAATAACAAGAATATAGAAAAACTTCTTGAAATTTATATTGTCATTACAATTAAAGTTGAAATATGTACATTGTTATTAGATAATAAACAGGAATGTAAAAAGTTCAGATGATCATAAGTGCTTGACTATCAACTTGAGCTTCATTGATATTGTATACTCGTCCATTTGCGTTAGCAAGCTTAGGGGAGTTTCGCTTGAAATGATTTAAATCACCGCAAATGAAACATGCTCCAGCTGGATAACAGGTCGTGTTCGGGTAGGGGCTGTTTGGTTTTGGATGTGACAGGTCACAGCTAGATGTCTATGAAAACCACAAATTGTACACTGGCGGCATGGAGAATTTGTTGGGTGATGATAGTTGCAACGATTGCATCGAGGATGTTTCCCACGATAAGTCCCCCTAACGGGTACTGAGTTGAGTGGGATTGGTGCAGCAATCATAAAATTCTTTGAAGTTTTACGCTTCTTAGAATTTTTGGAAGGTTCACCCTTTTTTTCTTGTGTAGTACGTTTCTTGTCTCCCTTTCGAAATAGTTTCCCTTTTCTAACTTGGGAGTCAGTTAAGGTAGTGGCTAATTCCTTAGCCTCCCAAGCGTTGCCGGTTTGCTGCCAATGACAATATCTTGAATTGGATCAGGTAAGCCGTCAATGTATTTCTCAATGGCCCGATCCAAAGGTGTGACCATAGTGGGGCAGAGTAGACTTAACTGTTCAAACCGGTCAGTGTAGGCACGGTTTTCTCCACTATCTTGTTTAAGGTGATAGAATTTGGTTTCAAGTAGCCTTATTTCATGTCGTGGACAGAATTCTTTCATCATAAGATTCCTGAATTCTTCCCACGTTTGTGCCATAGCTACTTCTGCACCCCTGTCTCTCATGACTCCATTCCACCAAGTGAGTGCTCTCTTTTGGAAAACACTCGAGGCGAACTCTACCTTACGCTCATTAGAACACTGAACATGGCGGAATGTGCTTTCTATACTCTCAAACCATTGTAAGAGCCCAGTTGCTCCTTCAGACCCATTAAACTTTAATGGTTTAGCCGAGTTGAATTGTTTGTAGTTACATGGCGTAGGAACATTGTTGTTGTTGTAGTTTTGATTAATTTGGGTCACAAAGTCTGGGAGTACAGCAGCCAGATGCTGAGCGATCAATTCCGCCATTTCAGCGTTCCAAGTGGCGTCATGGTGAGGAGGCATCTTGAAGAAGTAGCTATAATGAAAATAAAATAAGTTAGATTTTGTAAAATTGTTATAAATCTAAACACCATAGTGAATTGAAAATTTCAACTTGGTATTCGTTCAAAACTCTTGTTCTTGTACTTAGGAAAATAGTGTTGTGAATTTTGTTTCAAAACTTGTTTGAAAATAAACTTTTGTTATACTTTTGGATGAGAAAATACAAACCAAGTTAATGGTTTGTGTTATAAACTCTTTACCTTTTAAAATTTTATTTTTAAGATAAAAGATATTTTTAGTTGAAAAAGAAATTATGTATATATTAAAATTTTAAAATTCTCATCCAGTTGGTTAATATTTTGAAATTATGAAAGACAGAAGATAATTTTTGAAAATGAAGTAGGATCATAAAGTGTCGTGAAACAAAACGGAATTTGTTTCGAATGTGTTGAATATAATCATAACATATTACCAAAGGTAACATGTCGGAGTAGTGTCACAAAGGTAGTAGTGTTTAGGAATCGTTCGACTGAACAAGGTAGATGGGTTTTCATAATATTTCGAGAAGAAATGCTTTAGCCTATAAGTGAACACTCACCCTAAGAGTTCCCAGGTAAGAGTGACTGGTCCGATAATGCGGATTTGTACGAACACTCTAGCCTTAGACAGAAAACTCGGGGTACAGGCATTCACCCTTCCAGATTGCATGAGTTCACATTATTAAAACCCAAGATTTCGATGAAAATGTTTGAGAGTAAAATATTTTGAGAAATCTTTTTGATAATTGTTTGAGACAAATAAATCGAGAAACATTTTGACAAAATCCTTTGAGAAAGCATTTCGAGAAACCTTTTGATAAAATGTTAGAGATAAATAGGTTGAGAAACATTTTGTTGAGAGCGTTTGAGAAAACATTTTGAGAAGTATTCCAATGAAAATGTTTTTGAGAAAAATATTTTGAGGAATACTTTGAGGCATAAAGCCTAAGGATTTAAGATAAATCATCTAAGGGTATATTATTTGTAAATCATAGAGTAGTTGTAGCACGAGTAAGGATGAGGATTAGGATAGAGATCCTAAGTGTACTCATGTTCGGGTCCCTAGGAAGGTTATAGACTAGGTTAAAGGCATTCTAATATTCTAATTCCCTATAACCAGTGCTCTGGTACCAATCTGTAACATGCCGATCGCGTAATACAACAACACGTGACGAAAATATCGAGGAGTCACGTTACAAATTGCTTAGCCACAACTGATACTAAATTGTTTCACTATTATTAACATTGTTTTACAATACAAAGAATACATGAAGTTGTCTTTTGATTAAAGAAGTCTAAAGCCCGGATGCATTCCTAAGTGCAGCAAGCTTGAATAATTGAAACCTGAAACATATGTGAAAAACGAGACATCAACAAACAATGTTGGCGAGTACAAAGTTTTGTTAGCCAAGTTAATGGCAAAAGTTTAGTGTTGCAATACTTCGACAACTACAACATTCGTCTATTGAAAATAGACTCTTTAAAGCCAAGGAATGACAAAAAGATTTAGTATTGCTATACATTAACTTGATTATGAAACTTGTGACAAAATAGTTTTGTATATGGCAACATGATTAATACTAAGTAAATTTTATGCCATTGAAAATTGTACTTTGTTCATTGTAATCGCCTTGAATTTGATCATAAAACTTGTGAGTGTGTTATTACAAATTCAATCAAAGATTAATAACAACAATATTGAAAACTTGTCATAACTTGCGTGAGCATTATTAGAAATCAAATCAATGATTTAAAATAATACTTTGGTTATCCTTCTAAGAATCTAACATATAAAAATATGTAAGAGTTCTACAAGGATTTGGATATTGTACTTTGAATCAATCGAACACAAAATCCTAATGTGATTCGGATAACGCTACAAGAGTAATACAATAAGAACACTTATATATAGGAAGTGCCAGTGGCGTATCCACCATGTTCTTATGGTATCATACTCGTTTCGTTAACTAAATCAAAACTAATCACAATAACCACATAATCATCGTCAACTTGTCACATTGTCTTGTCAAATATGCATTAAAGTACACAGAATCCAATAAAGGACTACCAATTAGTACTTTAAACATCCGACGAGTATCTAACTATAAAGATAGATAGATGCATTAGGGATTTTGTTTAGTCACTTGTCTTGTCATATTGTCTTGTCAAATACGCATTAAAGTACACGGTATCCAATAAAGGACTACCAATTAGTACTTTAAACATCCTACAAGAATCTAACTATGAAGATAGATAGATACTTTAAGGATTTAGTTTAGTCACTTGTCTTTTCACATTGTATCACAAAATCATAATCCTAATGGTGATTCGGATAAGGCTACGAAGGGTAATACAATAAGCACACTTATATATAGGAAGTACTAGCAGCGTATCCACCAGGTTCTTATTGTATTTGTGACAACCGGTACTTTTCGACATTTAATTTCGCAATTGACAAACATATAAGGCGATAATAAATAGTGTTTAAGACACATATTAACTTAATTAGGCTTTTGTAATGCCTAGGAAAGCCTATCTAGCTTTACCGTGCGCGTACGGTTATTTTCGGGAAAACTGTTGAACGATAAGCGACAACGAACTGACACCGGACAAAATACTGACAAGGCTGAGAAAAATGAATTTTACACGTATAAATTATACTTATGAACTTCTTTTGCGAATTTACGATGCTTCGAATGGCACCAAGTGCTTACGTGTACGAAAAACGGGTCTGCATGAACGCACCGTCAACGAAACGAAAGCATTGGATACATGTATCGCCTTCAAAACTGAAATAATATGACAAATTTAGCTTTGTAATTTAATTTTACTATTCGTTAGGCGAAATCGAATTGAAAAATGGACAAGAAACGGCAACCGTGTCATTATCCACAATTTTAGCGCAAACGGCGAACAAACACGTCAAATGACGGCTACGGACGCTAATTTACATAGTTTCTACCCTAAAAATTTATTATACAACGTTTCACGATACTAGGGAGCGAAAACGGGCATTGAAAACGAGATTGGGCCATCAAAAACGCAAGAATTGGGCTTATGGGCCTTGGGCCCAACCCTACAAAACCCTAGCTATATATATAGTATTTTACACACAAACATCATTTCAACACACAGTTCATCTCTCTCTTCTCACATCTCTCCCTCACTCACTCTCTCTCAAGAACCGGACTCCGGCCGGCCTATGGCGGAGCTCCGGCGAGGTGCGACGGCCGGCAACCACGTGCGATGGTCCGGCGACGGCGTAGGTGGCGGCGCCGCCGCCGCAGACGGCGGCGGAAGTAGTTTTTCGCGTTGGAATCGGGGTGTACCCCCCTAAATCGGACCTCCTGAGTCCATTTCCGGTATCTATTTTCCTATCGGAGCAACGGTAGTGGTAGTTTCAACATCGACAGCCGCGATTCGAGTCTTTCTTCTCCGGTAAGTTTCCTAGCCTACTCTTTCTTCCAGATCTATGTTATCCGGCCAGTTGTTTGATGTTTCAGGTGGGGTTACGGTCGTAGGAAGGTGGTTTTGGGTGGAGTTGTGGTGACTCGGGGGTAGTGGCGGCGGTCGGACGAGTTTCGCCGGCGATGGTGGTGAAGTGGCGGCGATGATGGATGTGGACAGCGGAGACAGGCTCCGGCCGTCGGAGAACAGCAGACGGCAGGGGTGGTGACGGTTGGGCTCCATTTCTCTCCCTCTCGGTTCAGCAAGTTCCGGTCTCGAGTCGACACATATCAACTTGGTAAGACCGAGCCAACTAAATAAACCCGGTCAACTCGGCTCAAAATGGGTCAACACGGTTCAAGCTCAGTTCAGTCAACCTAGGTTCGGGTGCATAGCAATGATGCGGGTTTTGAGTAAAGCCTTGTTCGTTTTCAGTTTGGTGTCCGGGTCGAGTGAGTCAACCTAGTCAACTCGGTCAAACCGAGTCGACTCAGTCAACAAAAGTCAAAGATGGTCAACCCGCAGTCAAACGCAGTCAACACGAGCCTTGGTAAACCCGAAATACTGCTTTAATAATTTATTTTTTATAGATTATCATAATAGTGAAATTATCGAAACCGAGCTCAAATCGAACCGTTTAGCTTAACGACAAAAATATCCGAATAGATTATAAAGAGGTCTTGAAAAGTGCAATGGATTGTGTGTATGAATCCAGTATTTGATAGTCAAAAACCGAACCGACCTCATGAAACCCCAGTTGGCGATTTTTCTTGTTCTTCATGAAACCCGAATTTCTTGATCAATCTTAGTTGTATAACAATCTGTGATTGTTGTTTGATCTTCCAAATAGCAATATGAACTTGTTAGCATCCATAGAAAGATTAGAATAGGGTTTAGTTTTGTTTTTAATCTGAAAATTGCAGCCATAAATCATCAAGATCGATCAGTGTTTAGGGTTTTTTTCTCGTTCACAAATTCGAAGGCTTTAGAATCTTTTGATTTCCTGATTTATTATAAGGTCTGTTATTGATTGCATTTAACTGTCGTTAAATTAGCTAGATTGATTACGAACCCTTCTAATAGATTAATGTGTAAAGTTTGGTTCTCTGGTTTTTTATTATTAGGGTTTTCGTTGGTGTCGGCTCTTGGTTTCTGCTAGATTTTTGTTGCATGGTTTGTATTTTATGGTGCTGATGGAGATAGTTGCTGATGCTGGTGGGGATGACTACCCTGAACTTGATAATCTACAACACATGGGTACGGAGACGATGCATGAAGATGTCGAAACAACTCCTGGAACTGCTCCAGTATGTGGTATTGGTTTAAAGGTTACGAATATCGAAGGTAATTCACTGATGCCGAGGTATGTACTCTACAAATAGTGCATCGGTTATTAATGGGTTGGCTGCCATTTCAAACCAGTCGGATTGGAATATAAGGGAGGGGCTGGTACCGCAACTCAAGCTATCCCTATTAACGAGACCCCGCTTCAGGAAGGGATTAGGCTGGAAAAGTTGAACTAGAATACAGGTAAACCAGTGAGTAGTGATCTTTTCAAAACAGGAACAATGTATTTTGCTGATAAACTTAAAGGTGAACGTAAAACTAGCAAGGTTAACTTTCGGTTTCTTGAAAACAATGATAAACATGGTGGTGCTATGTTACAATCCCGATAGAATCAGTTAAAAAGGTTCAAGAAAAATGCAGTAACGTTTTATTTGGATATTTCCTGGGCAAGAGACTAGCTTTCCCAATAGTTGAGTATTTTGTTAAGAACCGTTGGGATAAGTATGGGCTGCAAAAGAGTATGATGAACGCTAAGGTTTTTTCTTTTCAAGTTTGATTCAAACGAGGGCATGGACCAGGTTCTTCAAGAGGGACCTTGGCTTATACTTAATATACCCATATTTCTAAAACCATGGTCTTCTAAGATGGAAATAAAGAAAGAAGAATTGAAAAAGGTTCCGGTCTGGGTAAAAATGCATGATGTTCCGTTGGCTGCGTATACGGAAGATGGTTTAAGTATGATCGCTTCTAAAATAGGATCTCCTAAACTCCTGGATAATGAAACGTCGAATATGTGTTTGGAGACTTGGGGCCGTAGCAGCTATGCTCGAGCGGTGATCGAGTTGGACGCTACAAATGTCACACCCTCAATTTCCACTTGCGGAGTATTACCGCGAGGCGTGTATCAAACCAGAATCTCAGACACTAGCAATATCGAACGACTCTATATGATTTATTTAAACGTTTTCCGAAAACATTTGTTGTAACCATTCATAGTCATTTTCAAAATATCATAGTTTCAAAGTTTAGCGGAAGCATTAAAATTAAGTAATGGGCGGCAACATAAACGGCAAAACCAAAAATCCCAAACATTATTCGTAAATAAGACTCGATAAAAATGTCTTGATCAATGCAAGTGACTGCACCTAGCGCTCCTAGCGTCGTGAGAAACATGTAAAGAAACAAGTGTCAACATTAAAGAAGAGTGAGTTCACAGGTTTTTATAAGTGGGACAAGTTCGGTTTAAAAGATTGTTTGTCCCCGTTATCCCTAACCCGGGATAACGGCATATTTCCATTATTCCTAACCCGTAATAATAATGTTGGTTCGTAAATAAGTTCAATGTTAACATGTAGTAAAGTTACGTCACATAAGAGTTCGCGATCGAAGCTGACTGTTGTTGCCTCAGTGTTGCCAGGTCTATCACTGACCATGGCGAAAGTTAGGCCAAATTAATCACCCGTCGACCATTCCCGGTCGGCTAGCGCGACTAGCTCGGGTGGGGCTTGTCGGGCCCAGTAGTACTACCATAATTTCCCCGCTAACTAACCCAATACTAACGATCCAAGAGTTGGTTGAGGACTTCCGTGATAAAGCTACTTAGTGACCAATAACGTATATTAACATTAACTTAGTTACCGAATAGTTAACGGCGTTAATTTCGCATAACGTAAAAAGATAGAGTTGTAGAGCGTGTACATGTTTCTCCCCCTGTTGTTTAAAACCGGATAAAATAGGGGCCGTGAACTCACCTTAAATTGCTCGGTTAGAATAATGCAAAAGAAGCAAATGATGGAACCACTAATCGCGTCCTAACATGTCAACCGATTTAAAGTTAGTGTGTGAACACACTGACACAAAACCCTACGCATAACTAACACACAGTACGGCACATGTCATAACCAATTCGAAACCATAATCATGCATGCAAAGTATCACCATACAAAATAATGATCAAACCAACTTGTCATAAACACAGATTAACTCATACAACACTTAGGTACACACAAACGCAAGTTATCATGTTTCAACTTGTACGCTCATAACTGGGCTATTTTCGATGATTTTTATAAAATAGTTCCAACAATTCAAAAATTCCAATCTTTTTACAGGAGATGTCAATTAGACTATAGAATTTTGTATGAAATTTTCAAATCCTAAATCTTTACCAATTATTTATAAACATTTATATACTAGGCTGCAGTCAGATTCGTCGCTTTCTGACTGCAGTCCACGAGAAAAATTATTTAAAAATCAGCATTCATCCAATTAACAAAATTCCAGTGGGAGATTTCTGAAAATTCCCGTCTCCAGTTACTGTACAAATTTCGTGACCTAACCCCCTACAGACTATGAGATCCGACTTGATAAACAACCTGCAAATTCTGCAGAATTTACGCAGCTTCAGCTGCTGCACTAAATGACCATTTAAAAATAGCAAATAACCTCAGAAAAATATGAATCTGGCTCCATTTGAAGAATATTTCAAAAATACACGTTTTAGGCTTCAGAAAATCCAATTTTCGATAAATAATGATCAGGTTACAGCCAACTGAAGTTGGCTGTAAATGTCAATCAGCATACTGTTTTCGACTTTATCGCATTAGAAACATGTTTAAACGATCATGACGCTTAGTTGTATTGATTAACAACAGGTTAACTTGTCAAATATCATCATATATATCAATATTCATGCAAACCCTAAATATATATCATGATCTTATCGCTAAAACGCAGCCTACGATTTTAGTATTCAACATAACATCACAACCGCAAAGATTTGCACATTCATCCGAACTAATCATAAATCACAATACTTTTTCATACTAATAATCCTACAAACACATAATCATGATCAAGATTACACAAAACCTAGTGTGAATCGCAAAACAATTAAACCCTAACCTTGAAACGATGATGATTTGCGAACCGGGACAAGCTTGGAATCAATCCCGGAGTTGTAGGCTTGCGCGACCGTGAGGGGGGGGGGGCTGCCGTCGACCTTCTTCTAGGGATTAGGGTTTTGTATTTTTTTTAAAACATCCCATGCATACATACATATAAATATAACAAGGGAGAAGGGGGGCGGTCGCGATAGGGGGGCGGTTTGGGTTAGAGCCTTGGGCCTCAAGTTTGGGTTAATTCCTTGGGCCGCAAGGTGTGTGGGTCGCAAGGTCGACACGTTTCGCGGCTCGGTTTGGTTCAGCTATTTATTTATTTTTATTTTTATTTTTTACAATTCGGTAACATAAGACTTATAACTAATAAATCGTGAAATCAAAGCGTGATAAAATAATCTACAGGCGTCTAATAACACGTAGCACGTAATTCAGATACAACTCGTCTAATAACGCATAGCACGTAATTCACCCTATAGATTCACAAAGTTAGCGTAGTTATTGCGAGCGTGTAATTTAATTCTCCGAATTAGATCAGCGTAGGAGTGAATAACCATAAAGTAGCGCGTTTAAGATACCTGAAAAGCCGGGATGTCACATTATCCCCATGTTGAAAGAATTTTCATCCCGAAAATTGAGTAAACGCGGTTTAGAATGCAACGCACAAAAATTTAGTTTGTTAGAATGGTACAAGTAAATCCCTGGCTGTCACATCATCCCCATGTTGAAAGAATTTCGTCCCGAAATTTAGTTGGTGGTAACGTCAGATTGCTGCTCAGCTGCAAAAAGGTGTGGATATTTGCTTTTCATTTGGTCCTCTCTTTCCCACGTGAACTCCGGTCCACGCTTAGAATTCCAACGAACCTTGACGATAGGTATCTTGCTGTGCCTTCGAGTCTTAATCTCACGGTCCATGATCTCGATAGGTTGCTCCACAAAATGCAGTTGCTCATCCACTTGAATCTCATCCAATGGAATGACTAAGTCTCATCTGATAGGCACTTCTTCAGATTGGACACGTGAAAAACGTTGTGAACTCCACTGAGTTCGGAAGGAAGGTCTAACTGATAAGCTACGGGCCCGATACGCTTCGAAATCACAAATGGGCCTACGAACCGTGGATTTAGTTTGCCTCGTTTCCCAAAACGAATTACACCCTTCCAGGGTGACACTTTAAGTAGGACGCAGTCGCCTACTTGAAATTCGAGCGGTTTGCGTCGTTGATCAACGTAACTTTTCTGTCGATCTCGTGCCGCTGCCATGCGGTTTCTGATTTGCACAATCTTTTCAGTAGCCTCAAGTATCAACTCAGGACCTGTGAGTTGACTGTCACCGACTTCTGCCCAACAGACCAGTGATCTACATTTACGACCATATAATGCTTCAAACGGTGCTGCCTGAATACTCGTATGGTAACTGTTGTTATACGAGCACTAAAAGCAGATGGATTTCCCAACTGTTCCCGAAGTCTACCACGCATGCCCTAAGCATGTCTTCCAAGGTCTGAATGGTCCTTTCACTTTGACCAACCGTCTGAGGGTGGTAAGCTGTGCTCATATCTAAGCGTGTACCCAACGCTTTCTGAAGTGACTGCCAAAAGTTAGACGTGAAACGAGCATCTCTGTCTGAAATGATGGAAGTTGGCACCCCGTGCCGAGAAACTACTTCCTTAATGTAGATGCGAGTCAACTTATCCATCTTATCTGTTTCTTTGGTCGCTAGGAAGTGTGCAGACTTAGTTAGACGATCCACGATTACCCTGATGGTATCGCAACCACCCGGAGTTCGCGGGAGTTTATTGATAAAGTCCATCGAGATCTGATCCCATTTCCACACTGGGATCTCAGGTTGTTGAACTAGCCCTGACGGCTTCTGGTATTCCACCTTGACTTTCGCACAAGTCAAACACTTGCTCACGTAGGTGGCTATATCCGCTTTCATGTTGGGCCACCAGTACGCGGCTTTAAGGTCTTGATACATCTTACCCGAACCAGGATGGACAGAGTATCGGGATTTGTGAGCTTCGTCCATAACTAGCTTCCTGAGGTTTCCGTAGAGAGGTACCCATATACGATTCATGAAATATCGGGCACCATTGGGTTTCACTTCCCAATCGCATTCCATCTTTCCCACAGATTCGGCCTTGATGTTCTCTTCCTTAACTGCTTCTATCTGCGCATCGCGTATCTGTTCGGGTAACCCAGAATGAATTATGAGCTGTAATGCTCGTACCCGACGAGGTTTCAAGTGCTCCTTCCGACTGAGGTCATCATCTACCACGTTAGCTTTACCCGGGTGATACCGAATGGCACATTCATAATCGTTCAGGAGTTCGATCCAGCGACGCTGTCGCATGTTCAACTCCTTCTGGTCAAAAATATGTTGGAGGCTCTTGTGATCCATGTAGATTGTGCACCTTGTTCCATATAGATAGTGTCTCTGAATCTTAAGTGCAAACACAACTGCTCCCAATTCAAGGTCATGTGTCGTGTAGTTCTTCTCGTGAACCTTCAACTGTCGAGATGCATACGCGATGACCTTATCACGTTGCATGAGTACACATCCCGATCCTTGAATGGAAGCGTCACAATATACCACAAAATCATCTGTCCCCTCTAGCAAGGACAAAATGGGCGCACTGCAAAGCTTCTGTTTCAGTAATTGAAATGCTGCTTCCTGTTTGTCACCCCAAGCATACTTGGTGCCCTTCTGAGTGAGAGTGGTAAGCGGTTGCGCGATCTTGGAAAATCCCTCGATGAAACGTCTGTAGTAACCAGCCAAACCCAAAAATTGGCGGATCTCTGTCAGTGTCCTGGGTGCTTCCCAGTTCTTGATTGCATCGATCTTGGCGGGATCAACGTGAATACCCTTTTCATTCACGATATGCCTGAGAAACTGAACTTCCCGAATCCAGAAATCACACTTCGAAAACTTGGCATATAGTTTCTCCTGTTGAAGTAGTTCCAGCAATAATTGCAGATGCTCAGCATGTTCTTCTTCACCCTTAGAGTAGATGAGTATATCATCGATGAACACGATGACAAACTTGTCGAGATATGGCTTACACACGCGGTTCATGAGGTCCATGAACACCGCGGGTGCATTGGTGAGACCGAAGGGCATGACCAAGAACTCATAATGGCCATACCGAGTGCAAAATGCCGTCTTGGAGATATCCTCCTCCCTGACGCGTAGCTGGTGATAACCGGACCGTAGATCAATCTTGGAGTAGTAGCTTGACCCTTGAAGCTGGTCGTAAAGATCGTCGATGCGAGGTAATGGGTATCGGTTCTTGACGGTAACCTTATTGAGTTTCCTGTAGTCGATGCACATGCGGAAGGTCCCGTCCTTCTTCTTGACAAAAAGGACCGGAGCTCCCATAGCGAAGTACTAGGTCGGATAAATCCTTTTTCCAACAATTCCTGAAGTTGGGTAGACAGCTCTTGCAGCTCTGCTGGAGCTAAGCGGTACGGGGCCTTGGCGATAGGAGTCGCATGGTTCGCCAATTCGATTTCAAACTCCACTTGTCGATGTGGTGGAAGATCGGGTAACTCCTCTGGAAACACATCGGGAAAGTCACGGACGACGGGGATATCCTCAATCCGCTTCTCGTCCTTAGACTGCTCGGTGACCAGTGCGAGCAAAGCAAAAGAGTTCTTCTTCCGAAGATACTTCTGAGCTTGCATGTAAGAGATGATGTTCGTGACGACGCCTGTCTTCTCGCCTTGCACCATCAAGACTTCGTCGTTAGAGAGCGGAATACGGATAGCTTTCTCGAAACAGAGAACTTCAGCTCGGACGTCGGATAGCCAGTCCATTCCGGCTACCACATCAAAACTACCCAGAGTAGTTGTCATCAGATCAATGGTAAAAGTGTGACCCGCGAGTTTAAGTTGACAGTCGGTTACTAAATGAGTCACATCTACAGATTTACCATTGGCTAGTTCTATGACGTAAGGGGTCTCTAGGGGTTTAGGTGTGAGATTTAGGTTCTTCCTAAAAGACTCAGATATAAAACTTTTATCCGCACCCGTATCAAAAAGTACAGTAGCAAAATGATCGTTAAGGGGAAACTTACCGGTGACCACATTCGAGTCGTTTCTGGCCTCTCCACGGTCTAGCGTGAATGCACGTCCTTTGGCACCTCCAGTGCCACCATTTCCATTGTTGTTATTGTTGTTATTGTTGTTGTTGTTGTTGTGGTTGTTGTTGTTGTTGTTGTGGTTGTTGTTGTTGTTGTTGTGGTTGTTGTTGTTATTCCCACCATTGTTGTTGTTGCAAAGTTGCGGGCAGTCTCGCTTGAAATGGGCAGTGCTACCGCACTGATAGCATCCCCGGTTATTACCCTGGTGCTGGTTCTGATTTTGCCGTGTCATGATCTCCCGCGACAATCCTTTGCCGCATGTCCGACTTTGCCACATCGTTGGCAGCGATTTCCGGCACAAGGGCCGTGATGATGGAGGTTACAACGGTTACATTACGGCTTTCGACCCGCATAGCCGCTCGAGTTCTGGGTGTTATTGGCAGACTGATTGTTGTGACCCCAATTGTTGTTGAAGTTGTTGGACCGCTTCTGGTTTCCTTGTTGAGGCTGGGCTGATGAAGACTGCCGAGCAGGTGAGTCGTTGAATTTTCTCTTGTTGTCGGGGATAATTTTAGTTGCACCCTTAGGTGGCAACTTCCTTTGCTCCACCGCCTTATCGGTGAGTTTATGTGCCAGCCTAATCGCTTGATGCTCCGTCGTAGGGTTGCTAGACATTACCATGCCCTGGATCTCAGGGACCAGACCCCCAAGATAAAACTCAAGCTGTTTATCGATGGTGTTAGCCAAATCGGGACAAAGGAACACCAGATCATGATGTCTTGCTGTGTACGCTTCAATTTCTGACCCGACCATCTTGTGGTTCCATAACGCTTGTTCCAACTGCTGAACTCTATCCCGCAGACAGTATTCCTCCTTGATTAGGGCCTTAAATTCGGTCCAGGCCATTGTGTTCGCCGCAACAAGTCCACGTGTTTGGACTTGTGCGTTCCACCAGGTCAATGCCCCATCTTCCAACGTCGAGGTAGCATACCTTGACCTTATTAGCTTCAAGGCAATTGCACATTTCGAACACCGATTCAGACTTTTCAATCCAACGGACCAGTCCTATGGGTCCTTCAACACCCGTGAACTTGCTCGGTTTCGCATCAAGGAACATCTTGTAGGGGTTAAGACCCCCTCCTGAAGATAGAGGATGGGTAGTCAGCGAGAAAGTCCACTAGCCAAACTATTAGATTTTCCCATGAAAATTTAATAATGTTACCTGCTGGTGGGTTAGGAACACCTGCCAGAGCAGCATTCACGTGTTCTTGGATTAAAGCGGCCAATTCTTCAGTTGACATGTTGAGATTTCCGCGACGACCGGTTGCCATTTCAGATCTTCGCAAGACAACACAAACACACACCGATAAGTTTATATCCAATATAGTCATCATATTCCACACTTAAATGATCACACAATTTATGTCAGCCCAACAAATTAAACAATCAAAATGAACATTCAATTAATTGCAATGTCTCACAAAATACCAACCAAATATCTCAGTTTAATTATAAAATTTTCAAGTTCAAACATAAGTGGAAACAAACAAACTAAAGGAAACAAAACAGAGATTGGCGAGACCAGTTAGTCATCTATGTCTCCATCTCCCAAGTCGCTATCACTACCGTCATCCTCTTCAGCGTTCTCAGCTTCAACAGTCGGGTCCTGTCCGGCTCTTCTTCCTCCAGATCCTCCTCCGGGTCTTCCTCTGGATTATCCTCTTCGTCCTCTACCGGCGCTGGAGGGGCCGGTGCTGGTGCGGGTACTGGGTTAGGTGGTGCTTGGTTCTGCTCCAGTTCGTGAATCCTCCAACTGGACTCAAGAACGCTGTCTTCGAGCCAGTCAGCCCTCAGCCGCTCAGTACGAAAGTCCTTAGCTAAAATGTTTCGAACTCTCTTATTCTCATATTGCTCTTCCTCGAGCTCTCCAATTTTACCAGTTAGCTGACGTATCAGCCATCCCTGTGCTTCGATAGTCTCCTGCATTCTCTCCAGTTGTTCCTGTTGTTTCCTTAACACATCCCTAAGTAGATCGTCTCCCACTCCTAAAGAGTTGACCGGTTCGACCGGTATAGCGGTGGTCGGACGGGAGGACGACTCCCCTCCTAGAGCGAGTCTTTTCCTAGCAGCTGAGCGTGTCTCCACGCCACAAGGTGGTGAGGGTTCGACCATGGGTGCCTTCCCTGGCGCCCTTGATTGTCGAGATCTGTCGGATGATGATGATGACATAGCCTGCTGGGTTGGTGTAGTTAGTTACGAGTTGCGTATATCACAATATACATATATATCTCACATAGAACAATTGTAGTATAACACACAACAAGATATCACAGTTCGGTGCCAACTAAGTCTAGTGTCGTGTAACAGCTATAGTTTAGGTCTACTTTTAACGCAAACCTGGTTCTCTATAGCTAGAGGCTCTGATACCAATCTGTCACACCCTCAATTTCCACTTGCAAAGTATTACCGCGAGGCGTGTGATCAAACCAGAATCTCAGACACTAGCAATATCGAACGACTCTATATGATTTATTTAAACGTTTTCCGAAAACATTTGTTGTAACCATTCATAGTCATTTTCAAAATATCATAGTTTCAAAGTTTAGCGGAAGCATTAAAATTAAGTAACGGGCGCCAACATAAACGCCAAAACCAAAAATCCCAAACATTATTCGTAAATAAGACTCGATAAAAATGTCTTGATCAATGCAAGTGAGTGCACCTAGCGCTCCTAGCGTCCTGAGAAACATGTAAAGAAATAAGTGTCAACATTAAAGAAGAGTGAGTTCAGAGGTTTTTATAAGTGCACAAGTTCGGTTTAAAAGATTGTTTTTCCCCGTTATCCCTAACCCGGGATAACGGCATAGTTTCATTATTCCTAACCCGGAATAATAATGTTGGTTCTAAATAAGTTCAATGTTAACATGTAGGTAGCGAGCCTAAAGTTACCCACATAAGAGTTCGCGATCGAAGCTGACTGTTGTTGCCTCAGTGTTTCCAGGTCTATCACTGACCATGGCGAAAGTTAGGCCAAATTAATCACCCGTCGACCATTCCCGGTCGGCTAGCGCGACTAGCTCGGGTGGGGCTTGTCGGGCCCATAGTACTAACATAATTTCCCCGCTATCTAACCCAATACTAACGATCCGAGAGTTGGTTGAGGACTTCCGTGATAAAGCTACTTAGTGACCATAACGTATATTAACATTAACTTAGTTACCGAATAGTTAACGACGTTAATTTCGCATAACGTAAAAAGATAGAGTTGTAGAGCGTGTACATGTTTCTCCCCCTGTTGTTTAAAACCGGATAAAATAGGGGCTGTGAACTCACCTTAAATTGCTCGGTTAGAATAATGCAAAAGAAGCAAATTATGGAACCACTAATCGCGTCCTAACATGTCAACCGATTTAAAGTTAGTGTGTGAACACACTGACACAAAACCCTACGCATAACTAACACACAGTACGGCACATGTCATAACCAATTCGAAACCATAATCATGCATGCAAAGTATCACCATACAAAATAATGATCAAACCAACTTGTCATAAACACAGATTAACTCATACAACACTTAGGTACACACAAACGCAAGTTATCATGTTTCAGCTTGTACGCTCATAACTGGGCTGTTTTTGATGATTTTTATAAAATAGTTCCAACGTTCCAAAAATTCCAATCTTTTTACAGGAGATGTCAATTAGACTATAGAATTTTGTGTGAAATTTTCAAATCCTAAATCTTTACCAATTATTTATAAACATTTATATACTAGGCTGCAGTCAGATTCGTCGCTTTCTGACTGCAGTCCACGAGAAAAATTATTTAAAAATCAACATTCATCCAATTAACAAAATTCCAGTGGGAGATTTCTGAAAATTCCCGTCTCCAGTTACTGTACAAATTTCGTGACCTAACCCCCTACAGACTATGAGATCCGACTTGATAAACAACCTGCAAATTCTGCAGAATTTACGCAGCTTCAGCTGCTGCACTAAATGACCATTTAAAAATAGCAAATGACCTCAGAAAAATATGAATCTGGCTCCATTTGAAGCATATTTCAAAAATACACGTTTTAGGCTTCAGAAAATCCAATTTTCGATAAATAATGATCAGGTTACAGCCAACTGAAGTTGGCTGTAAATGTCAATCAGCATACTGTTTTCGACTTTATCGCATTAGAAACATGTTTAAACGATCATGACGCTTAGTTGTATTGATTAACAACAGGTTAACTTGTCAAATATCATCATATATATCAATATTCAAGCAAACCCTAAATATATATCATGATCTTTATCGCTAAAACGCAGCCTACATTTTTAGTATTCAACATAACATCACAACCGCAAAGATTTGCACATTCATCCGAACTAATCATAAATCACAACACTTTTTCATACTAATAATCCTACAAACACATAATCATGATCAAGATTACACAAAACCTAGTGTGAATCGCAAAACAATTAAACCCTAACCTTGAAATGATGATGATTAGCGAACCGGGACAAGCTTGGAATCAATCCGGGAGTTGTAGGCTTGCGCGACCGTGAGGCGGGGGCTGCCGTCGACCTTCTTCTAGGGATTAGGGTTTTGTGTTGTTTTTTAAACATCCCATGCATACATACATATAAATATAACAAGGGGAAGGGGGCGGTCGCGATAGGGGGCGGTTTGGGTTAGAGCCTTGAGTTTGGGTTAATTCCTTGGGCCGCAAGGTGTGTGGGTCGCAAGGTCGACACGTTTCGCGGCTCGGTTCGATTCAGCTATTTATTTATTTTATTTTTTTACAATTCGGTAACATAAGACTTATAACTAATAAATCGCGAAATCAAAGCGTGATACAATAATCTACAAGCGTCTAATAACACGTAGCACGTAATTCTGATACAACCCATCTAATAACACATAGCACGTAATTCACCCTATAGATTCACAAAAGTAGTTATGGCGAGCGTGTAATTTAATTCTCCGAATTAAATCAGCGTAGGAGTGAATAACCATAAAGTAGCGCGTTTAAGATACCTGAAAAGCCGGGATGTCACAACAAAAGACTTAGAGGAAACAATTTCTGTTGCTATCCCCAATGTGGAAGATGGTGGTTTCTTACTTAGTTCGATTAAAGTGGAGTATGAATGGTCTCCTCCTAGATGCCCAACATGCTGTGTTTTTGGTCATACAAAGGATGACTGCCCTAAAGAGCTTAAGCTGGATATCACTGAGAAATGTAAAGGGAAGGAGCAGGCTGATGGGGAGGGTTTTATGAAAGTTAACAAGAAGAAAATGGCTAAAAAAGGAGTGGTTCTCAAGGATAAGCCGAAATTTGAATATCGGCCAATTAAAAAGCAAGGAAACCTGCTTTTTAAAGAGCCGAATATTCACCCGAGTGCCTCTAATTCAGCTCCTACCCGAGATAACCTTCATAGTACAAACAAAACGAGTGATGATTCTGTTTCTTTTCATAGTACAAACAAAACGAGTGATGGTTCTGCTTCTATGAATAGTATTAAGCTTGGAAATTCCTTTGGATGCCTGGGTTCAAGTAGTGTGATAAATGAAGATGATGATTCAGATTGTGATGAGGTGATTGAGATTAACGAGACTTTAGATTTTATGCAAGCAGGCAATGACAAATCAGGGGCAAGCACTCCTGCTACAAATGTTATCAATGGATAGCATCGCTTGCTGGAATATAAGGGGTTTGTACCGTCCCCTGAAACAAAGAGAGGTTCGAAATGTCATTATTGATAATAAAATTCAGGTGTGTGCTATTTTGGAATCACATGTTAATGTTTCGAAGCTTTTGGGTGTTTGCAAAAGGATATGTCGATCTTGGAGATGGTCCTCTAACGGTAATATTTGTTCAAAAGGGACTCGTATTCTCTTGGGTGGAATGTTGACTATGTGGATGTTATGGTTTTATCCATTACTCCTCAAGTCATGCACACTCAACTTGTTTTCAAGCATGTTAATAAAGCCTTGCTATGTTCTTTTGTGTATGCGGACAACTATCACATAGAACGACGAAAATTATGGGATAGTTTATGTTTGCACAAGCAGTTTGTCAATGATAAACCATGGGTGATTATGGGTGATTTTAACTCCTCTTTATTTCTTGAGGATATGGCTATAGGTTCCTCTAAATTTACTACTGAAATGCGAGACTTCAAGGAATGTGTCGAGAACCTTGAAGTGTTTGATGTGAATAGCTCGGGTATGCATTATACATGGACTCAAAAACCGAAGAAGGGAGTTGGTATTCTAAAAAAGATTGATCGTGTGTTGGCTAATGTGTATTTTATGGATGAGTTTCCAAGTGCTTGTGCTGTTTTCCATCCTTATAGAATCTCTGACCATACTCCATGTCTTCTTAAGATGCCAGGCACTCAAGTTAGTAAACCAAAGCCTTTTAAATTTCCTAACTTTATTATATATAAGAAGGAGTTTGAAGAGATTGTTAAGGCGGAATGGATGAAACAGATTGAAGGGGTTCCTATGTTTAGAGTGGTCAAAAAGTTGAGAGCTCTTAAGCATCCTTTTCGTAGCTTCCTTTACAAACAAGGTAATCTGCATAACAAAGTTAAAACTTTACATGATGGGTTGGATGAAATTCAAAGAAATATTGATCAAAACCCGGCTGATGGAGTGCTAAGACAAAGAGAATCGGTCCTGTTGACGTCTTATCAAGAAGCATTACTCGATGAAGAACGTTTCTGAAACAAAAGTCTAAAGTGGACTGGTTGAAGGCGGGCGATGCCAATTCAGCTTATTTCCATAGTTCGCTTAAATGTAGAAATCATCTAAGCCGTATTGACATTATGAAAGATGGTGATGGGAACCTCTATGAGGGCTTGGATGTTCCAAATGTGTTTGTCAATCATTTTAATGCATTTCTTGGTCACAAAGGAGTTACCACTCGTCTGCCAACCCCAGACCTCTTTCTGAATGTCCTTGACGCTCACGTGTCTTAACATATGATTTGAGATGTTACGACTGCTGAAATTAAATCAGCCATGTTTTCTATTGATGATAACAAAGCTCCGGGCCTGATGGGTATTCTTCTGCTTTCTTCAAGAAGGCTTGGCCGATAGTTGGTGATGATGTTAGTGCTGCTATACAAGATTTTTTCATATCAAAGCGAATGTTAAAAGAGGTAAACCATACTATCATTGCTCTTATTCCTAAGGTGAATACTCCTTCTAAGGTCACTGATTGCCAGCCGATCTCTTGTTGTAATGTGATTTATAAATGTATTACTAAAATTCTTTCAACAAGAATCTTAGAAGGCCTTGATAAGGTGGTGAGTTTGAATCAGTCAGCCTTTGTGCCAGGGAGAAGAATTTCTGACAATATCCTTTGTGCAAGAACTTATGCATAATTACCATAGAGATATTGGGTCGCCTAGATGTGCTTTTAAGGTAAATATCCAAAAGGCATATGATACAGTGGACTGGGATTTTCTAGGTGATATCTTAAAGGGGTACGGGTTTCATCAAGTTATGATTGATTGGATCATGAACTGTATCACTACCTCTTCTTTTTGAGTCAGTGTGAATGGTAATATTTTTGGTTACTTCAAAGGTAAGAGGGGTCTTAGACAAGGGGACCCCATGTCTCCGTATCTGTTTACATTGGTTATGGAAGTTTTAACTTCCATGCTACGGCTTGCGACTTCTATTGAATCTTCTTTCAGATTTCATAAAAGATGTGAGAAGAAAAGGATTGTGAATTTGTGTTTCGCGAATGATTTTATTCTTTTTTTCAAAGAGTGAGGTTGATTCTGTATACGAAGATTATATGGCATGCTTTGTAAGTTCAAGATCTGTCAAGGGTTGATTCTGTTATCATCGAAGAGTACCTTGCCTAATTTCTGCAAGTTCTGATCATCTAGTTAAGTACATTCTGATTGCAAGGTGCTGGTGGAAAAAATGGAAAGTAGAATAACGGATTGGAAAGCTAAATATCTATCTTTTGCGGGTAGACTTCAATTAGTTATTTCTGTTTTGTCTGCTTTCTATATCTATTGGGCTTCGGTTTTCATTTTGCCGGCTAGTATTGTCAAACAGATTGAGCAAAAACTTAGGAGCTTCTTATGGTGTCAAGGCCGTATGGTTAAAGGTAAAGCTAAAGTGTCTTAGAAAATTGTTTGCTTACCAAAGAAGGAAGGTGGTTTAGGGATTAGGCGAGTGGCGGATGTGAACAAAGCTCTAATGGCTTTTCATATCTACAGCATTCTTTCTCGAAGGAACTCTCTTTGGGTCGAATGGGTATATTCTCACCACTTGCATGATAGGAGTTTTTGGGATATTCCTAATCAGCAAAACATCTATTGGAGTTGGAGGAAATTGCTCCAATTGAGGCTGATGTTTTGAAATTTCTTTGTGTCAAGTATAGGTAACGGGGAGCACACGTTCTTATGGTTTGATAATTGGAGCGATCACTGTCCTCTAAGCTCGTTCATTACTCCTAGACAAATTTCGCTTGAAGGGTTGTCGATTTACTCTAAAGTGGCCGATATGGTTCAGGAGAATACATGGGTTTGGCCTGAAGCTTGGCGTGACATGTTTCCTATCCTCTTTCAGCTTCCTTCGATTTCTATTTCACCTCATAAGATGGATACCATTTTCTGGAAAAAAGAAGGTAATTTTACGGAACCTTTTTCGACAAATCTGGCGTGGGATTCCTTAAGACGATCAGGCCATATGGTTAGTTGGTATAATATGGTATAGTCTTCTTTCAATATTCCGAGACATGCGTTCCTTTGTTGGTTGATCTGTAGGAGAAAGCTTGCAACCCAAGATCGGATCCAGTTATGGAATCATGCTTCGGGTAACATGAATATGATGTGCTGTCTTCTTTGTAATAGAGACTTGGAAACTCATGATCATTTATTCTTCGAATGCCCCTATTCTAATCAGATTTCGTGTTCTATCCGAAATAAGATTGATATGGTGCAAATCGATGGTAAATGGGAAGATGTTATCGCCTGGATTATTCCTAAGGCGAAATGAAAGCTCCTTATTTGGGTCATCCGCAAACTAGTGATCGCTGCTACGGCTTACTTCGTGTGGCAAGAAAGGAACTCGAGGTTTTTTAACAATCAGTTGAGACCGCCGGAGAAGGTAGAGGAGCAGATTGAGGTGACAGTCCGTCTAAAGCTTCACTCTTTCAAGTTCAAGATGAATGATCGAGTTGCAAGATTGTTGAAGACATGGAGGATATCATCTTCGGATGAGGTTGACAACACCTAAATATGAGGATTACTTAGTTTGTATTTCGTGATGTTTAGTGTTTAGGTGTTGTTTTGTTTTGATTGGTGGTTTGCTTTTGTTGCTTGTTTTACTTTAGTGTGGCATGTCACACTATTGATTTAGGTTGGCACTCTGCCTTCCTACTTGTTTTATTTTGATAGTAATACAATCACCAGGGTATACCCTTTTACCCAAAAAAACCTGTATTCGAAGAAAAATTATATATCTAAATATATATTGTTTGTTGAACAACTATTGCGTTTTGACAAAATAATCACAACTTGAGTTGTCGGGTTATCCTAGAAACAGAGGAAACTCTGTCCGATTTTCGTTAAAATATAAATTATATTTTATGCTTATTATTTCAAAACCAACGGGAGCATATGGGGAATTCGAAAACTATACAAAATAAATACATTGTTCATACTTATTTCAAAAGTCAAGAGATTCGGATTTTATATTTTAAACTTTCGGAATTCAAAAATCATATAAAATAAATGTAATAGTTTATATTTATTTCAATCATCAAAATAAGAATACTTATTCAAACTTCTCGAAACTCGTAAATCTTTTACAAAATAAATATAATTATTTAGATTTATTTTGACGTCTACAACTCGAAGATTTTATAAAATAAATATAATTATTTATATTTATTTCTAACGCCTAAACATACGACCTATGGCGGAGCTCCGGCGAGGTGCGACGGCCGGCCACCACGTGCGGTGGTCCGGCGACGGCGTAGGTGGCGGCGCCGCCGCCGCAGACGGCGGCGAAGGTAGTTTTCGCGGCGGAACTGGGGTGTACCCTCCCTAAATCGGACCTCCTGAGTCCATTTCCGGCATCTATTTTCCCATCGGAGCAACGGTAGTGGTAGTTTCAACATCGACAGCCGCGATTCGAGTCCGGTAAGTTTCCTAGCCTACTCTTTCTTCCAGATCTTCATAAGATCTATGTTCTCCGGCCAGTTGTTTGATGTTTCAGGTGGGGTTACGGCTGTAGGAAGGTGGTTTTGGGTGGAGTTATGGTGACTCGGGGGTAGTGGCGGCGGTCGGACGAGTTTCGCCGCAACCAGCTGGCAGCGACGGTGGTGAATTGGCGGCGATGATGGATGTGGACGGCGGAGACAGGCTCCGGCCGTCAGAGAACAGCAGACGGCAGGGGTGGTGACGGTTGGGCTCCATTTCTCTCCCTCTCGGTTCAGCAAGTTCCGGTCTCGAGTCGACTTAGTTCAACTCGGTAAGACCGAGCCAACTCAGTAAACCCGGTCAACTCGGCTCAAGATGGGTCAACACGGTTCAAGCTCAGTTCAGTCAACCTAGGTTCGGGTGCATAGCAGTGATGCGGGTTTTGAGTAAAGCCTTTCGTTTTCAGTTTGGTGTCCGGGTCGAGTGAGTCAACCCAGTCAACTCGGTCAAACCGAGTCGTCTCAATCAACAAAAGTCAAAGATGGTCAACCCTCGGTCAAACACAGTCAACATGAGCCTTGGTAAACTAGAAATACCGCGTTAATAATTTATTTTTTTTTGTAGATTATCATAATAGTGAAATTATCGAAACCGAGCTCAAATCGAACCGATTAGTTTAACGACAAAAACATCCGAATAGATTATAAAGAGGTCTTGAAAAGTGCAATGGATTGTATGTATGAATCAAGTATTTGATAGTCAAAAACCGAGCCGACCTTGTTACATAGCATATATATATATATATATTCAACTTGTATTCGAAGAAAAATTATATATCTAAATATATATTGTTTGTTGAACAGCTATTGCGTTCTGACAAAATAATGATAAGTTGTCGGGTTATCCTAGAAACAGAGTAAACTCTATCCGATTTTCGTTAAGATAAATTATATTTTATGCTTATTATTTCAAAACCAACGGGAGCATATCGGGAATGCGAAAACAATACAAATAACATTGTTCATACTTATTTCAAAAGTCAAGAGATTTGGATTTTATATTTCAAACTTTCAGAATTCAAAAATCATATAAAATAAATGTAATAGTTTATATTTATTTCAATCATCGAAATCCGAATACTTATTCAAACGTCTCGAAACTCGTAAATCTTTTACAAAATAAATATAATTATTTATATTTATTTTGACGTCTACAACTCGAAGATTTTATAAAATAAATATAATTATTTATATCTATTTCTATCGCCTAAATGGCATACACGGTATATTACCGAACGATTTCAACACGTTATTATCCGCGTCGTTCGATAACAACAAATGGAGTCGATCTTAACATGCATACAACTATATAATTGTTTTTGATAATTATCCACGAAACTACGAGTCGTATTATTATTTTTAACGTATAAGACGACTATTCAGGATACGCGTAAATACCTTATACGAGGGTATATTATTTCTATGTAAACATTCGTTACATACACGTACTAACTTTCGAGACGACTAACACAATTTCTTAAATATTTATATTTAGATATAAATTTATGCATTAAATCACTCGGAAACTAATTCGTTTCCAAGATTTAAAATTCATCCCGACTATTAGTGGGATTAAAACAACCATTGATTGGTTATTTCAAGTCAAGACCATAACACTTTCCTCGAATCGTTGGTTAACGATTCGGTAGAGCTCGGACGCGTAGTTTAGTTACGTTTAACTTGAAGCTTATAAATTATTTCTTGATTAGGAATGCTATAGTTGCACACTAGTGAGTTCACGTCTCGGAATGACATTACGGAGACACATTTAGCTAGCTTTGCACGAGGAAATTCAGGTGAGTTCATAAACCCCACTTTTTACAGTTTTACATTTTTATAAATGTTTTCGGGGGTGGAAAGACATGCAAGTTTTGCAAAAGTACACAAAATTTCGATGAACGAAAATTTATATTTCTAAACCATGTTGCGAAAGGATTTCAATTAACTTAAATGGTTTACGAAAGGTTTATGCTCAACATACCGGTTTTACAAAACACTAGCGTATTTTCGAAACGTGCATGAGTTTCATGGATAGGGACGGGATTGCCCTAGTTACAACGGGACAGGATTGTCCTACATACAAATAAAAGGACTGGTTGGTCCTGATTTTAGACTTAAACGGGCTAGGCCCATTTTCACTTGTGCGGGGCACAAAGACTCTTTGAGTTCATGTTCCCCCTCTTTCCTTTTTAAACGTTTTCCAGTTTTCTAATAATCGGGGTGAAATACATGCTATGAAATTCTATGACAAAGGGGTATGTTAGCTACGGGTTTAAAGAAAGAATTATGATCAATGTGTGTGAGTAGGAAAGACTATATAATAACCATTAATCACTTAGTGACCAAGGTGCAAAGGTGTAGATCTATTGAGTTGTGAGACACGCTCCATTCTGAATAAAACAAGTCCTTTCAGAATACTTTTGTGAGCCCTAAGAAACTCTGAATAAAACACGTCCGTTTAGAGTGCAAGGTTGTCTCGGTTTGGTTATTTACTTATGACACATAATATCAGGGACTAGCTACCCGCTGATTGATCCTTAAACCGTAGGAATAACAATAACATATCGGGTTTTCAATGTTGATGACAATTATGACAGAAAACATTATGACAGAAAACATTTTGTTACCGGTTTACAAATACAACAGTTACATGCATTGGTTTACAAACATAAAAGAGAACATGTTGATACCGATATACGCGATACGACATTTCAAATGTTTTGAGATACTATGATCTCACGAACCGGTAATCAAAAGATTTATTTTAAATCTTTTTCAAACAAACTATGAACTCGCTCAACTTTATGTTGATTTTTCGCATGTTTCTTTTTCAGGTTACATATACAAACTATGGCACGGTTGGAATAGGAGAAATCATTGGAACTCGAGTACTTAGCGACGTTCATTTCCTAAAAGTCTTAGCTAATAATACTTCCGCTGTGCAATGAAGATACTAGTCCAGTCACGCCGGCTCTAATGCGATCGATTTATCGGGGTGTGACAGTATTACTCTAGTTTCGTTATCTAAATCACCAACAATTCTACATATAAACCATAACCATTGTCTTGTAAAACACTTCTTAGAAATCTTACTATGAAGATAGAAAGATTTAAGACTGTACTTCAAACATCCTTTGAGAATCTAACTCTGAAGATAGAAAGATCCTACAAGGATATAGGCCCTGAAAGACCTCTTTAACTTGGCCCTGAAAGACCTATTTAACTAGGCCCTGAAAGACCTCTTAACTAACATGTCATCAATTGCCGTGTTGCATAATCGGAATTAATACACAAAAATCACTTAGTAAACACATACATGCCATAAATTTGAGAAAAAATGGTTACACATATGAATCACCCCAAAACATTTGGAAAACATAAAAGAGGGGGAGCAATGTATAGAACACACCGACCACGTAAACAACCCGCGGCGGAAACGTCGGAGGGTCACGTTACAAATTGATTCAAACACATGGTAAATAAAGTTTCGTTTTATTGAACTTATAAATTACATCGTCTATGAGAATTCGAAACAAAATACAACAACTATTTTATTTTTAATCAAGCTAAGGTCAGTGTCCATCCTATGTGTAGCATACTTGATCACGTATTAGTACCTGAAACATATGTGAAAATAAAGTCGACATTGAATGCTGGCAAGTAACATAAGTTTTGTCACGACTCATGGCTTTTGAATATTGAATGATGTTTAATACATAGTTGTTATTTTAAATAAATATTTGTAGCCATGAATCTGTGACAAAAATGTTTCTTTGGTAAGGTCGTATGAGAAATCATACAATTTAAGAGAAACATTGTATGGCTTATTTAGAAACCATTGGTGACATTGTATGAATCAACCAAATGTCTTGTATTGTATAAACATATATCTTTGTATAACCCAAATGTCTTGTGTAAACAAAATGTCTTGTTTATATAAAACAATTTGCTTTTTTTATAAAACAAGTGTGGTTTGTTGGCGAATACATTCAAGCCTTGTTGACTGTCGGACAAACCTTTATAAATAAAGGTCTGTCAAATGTGTTGCACAGTTTCTGTCATTCCCAGAGGAAACTTCCAAACAAACCTAGGAAGCGGGAATGGGGTTGTCAATCCTATGGTACCATACCATACTACCGGTCGGTGTGATCAAAGTTAATGAATGTATCATTGTCATGTTCAACATACCATCAAGTTTCGTACAATGTAAAGCATGTTGTGTATATAAACCATCGGTTAATAAGTCTTGTTAGTGTGGAAATATATAATTCACCTCCAAACATGTAAAAGAGGAGAATTATGTATTCACAAGAACCATAAGTAGTAAGTATGTTTAGAAAGATAGTTTAGCACATATGAATCACCCCAAAATAATTAGAAAACATAAAGAAGGGGAACTATGTACTCGCCTGTAGCTTTAGGGTTTTTGACTTAAAGCTTCCTGGTGCAAATTCTGAGTTCCTAATAATAATACAATGCATCACGTGTTACTAAAATTACCTAAGTCACTTTAGCCACACAACCCGAGACAGAACCCCAACGGACTTAGTCAGAGAGAGCCTCGACAGGCGTTGGTGGGTCCTAAATCAATCGGGTATGGTGGCCATACTACCCGAGACAGAACCCCAACGGTCTTAGTCAGGCAGAGCCTCGACATGCGTTGGTGGGTCCTAAATCAATCGGGCAGGGTGACGATACTACACGAGACAGAACCCTAACGGACTTAGTCAGCCAGAGCCTCGACATGCGTTGGTGGGTCCTAAATCAATCGTGTAGGGTGACGAATTAGGGATCAGGGGTTAAAATACTTAAAACAGGAGCAGAGCTTCACAGGTTTAGGGGTTTAGGGGGCTTGGTATTTAAACAGAGCTTCAAGAGAGAAAGAGACGTCGATTTTCGATCGAACTGAGCAATTTGAACTCGTCCCAGGCCGGCCTTTATATACCCGAATTTTAACTCTCCTGCGCGTCGCGTGGGTAGACAGGGAATCTCTCGCGTGGCGCGGGGGAGGTCAGCTAGGCCTAGATTGCCACTGGTGTTAGGTAGGTTGGACACGTGTCGCGAAACGGAGCCACGTGTCCTGGCACTCTCCCGTGCGTCGCGGGAGATGACAGGGTTTCTGGCGCATGGCGCCTGAGATGTCCAATTTTTTTGCTCTCGACGGCGTGTTGCGATTAAGGTCTTTGTAAGATTACTTATTTTGTAAACAATTTTATTAAAAACGTAACCGATCGAAAGCTACAACGGTTGAAATTTTGCAAATGTTACAGTCTCCCCTACTTCGGGAAATTTCGTCCCGAAATTTAATTGGAGGAGACTTGAGAGAAAAGATGTGGATATTTGCTTTCATTTGATCTTCTCATTCCCAAGTAAATTCTGGGCCACGTTTGGATTCCCAGCAAACTTTAACAATTGGAATTCGACTACGTTTGAGCTTCTTGACTTCACGGTCCATAATTTCCACAGGTTTCTCGACGAAATGCATAGTCAATACGAATTTCATCAAGCGTGATGTGGAGGTTTTCATCGGCTAAACACTTTTTCAAGTTGGACACGTGAAAAGTTGGATGAATATTTCCAAGTTCAGGAGGTAGTTCGAGTTTGTAGGCTACCTTTCCGATCTTTTCAATGATCTTAAAAGGTCTCACATATCGAGGAGCTAGTTTACCTTTCTTTCCAAATCCGACCATACCGTTCCAAGGGGATACCTTGAGAAGAACACGGTCACCAATTTGGAATTCCAAAGGTTTGCGTCGTTTGTCAGCATAACTCTTTTGACGACTTCTTGCTGTCAAAAGGTTATTGCGGATTTTCATGACTTTGTCTGTTGTTTCTTGAATAAGTTCAGGTCCGGTGATTTCAGCTTCACCAACTTCATTCCAACAGACAGGTGTGTGACATCCCGGTTTTTCAGATATCTTAAACGCACTACTTCACGGTTATTCGTTCCTACGTTAAATTGATTCGGAGACTTAAATTGCACGCTCGAAATAATTACGATAATTTCGTGAACTTGTCAAATGAATTACGTGCTATGTGTATTAAATGTTTATAAGTTGGTGAATTATTATGTGATGTTCGATTTCGTGATTTATTTTTAGTTATAAAATATATATAGTAAATATATAGACGAATCGAACCGAGCCGCGACACGAGCCGCCTCACTTCCTTGCGACTCAAGTAGTTAATCTAAACTTGAGGACCAAGTGTTAGACCCAAACCAACCCACCCGAACCCCTTGCGGCCGTGAGTACCCAAACCGTAAACCCCTCCCTCTTCTCCTTACCCTTGCGCTATATATACACATACATGCATGAGCTTGGTTTCACAAAACAAAAACATACAAACCCTAGTTGTGAAACAGCCGTCAGCAGCCTCTCATTCACCTTCTCGATCGCAAGACAGCCTTGCTACACTCCCTCTTGAATCGCGGCAGCCCTCCCCTCACCATTCTCCTTCTCGGTCGCAAGTCTCGCCAACATCCGAATCAGTCCCATCTAGTTCTCGGCTCATTAATCCTATTGTTAAGGTTAGAATTTTATGTTATTTCGCTAATCATACTAGAGTTATGAATTATGGATCGTGTGTGTATGTAATGGTGGAAAGTATTAGGATGATAATCGATTGAATAGGCTAGTTTGCAAGTATGATGATTTGCGGAATTAAGAAACGTTAGGCTGTGTTTTGTTTAAAATAAAACTATGTGTTATGATTAGGGTTTGCATGGGTATGATATATATGATAGTATATGATTGGAAATTCTGTTCTTGATCGCATATGTTCAATGTATCGATGGTTTAAGCGGGTTAGATTGTGATAAAGTACTGAATCAGGATGCTGAATGGTGTTTACAGCCAACTTTAACTGGCTGTAACTTGGTTATTATTTATCGAAAAACGGATTTTCTGAAGTCTAAAACGTAGAGTTTTGAAAAACGATTCTAATGGCGCTGGATTCATATTTTTCTGAAGTCGTTTGATATTTTTAAGTGGCCAATTAAGTTCAGTAACTGAAGCTGTGAAAATTCTGAAAAATTGTTAGTTGTTTATCGAGTCGGATCTAATAATCTGTAGAGAGTCGAATCATGAAATTTGTACAGCAACTAGATATGGAAATTTCCGGGAAATTCCCACTGGAATTTTGTTAATTGGACGAACGGTGATTTTTAAATGAATTCTTCCGTGGACTGCAGTCAGAAAGAGATGAATCTGACTGCAGCCTAGTATATTAATATTTATGAATAATTGGTAAAGTATTAAGACTTGAAAAATTTATATAAAATTCTACATTATAGTTGACACCTTCTGTAAAATAATTAGAACTTTTGGAACGTTGGAACTATTTTATAAAAATCCTCGAAAACAGCCGAATTATGAGTATATAAGCTGAAACTTGATAACTTGCGAATGTGTGCACCAAAGTGTTGCATGGATTGGATTGTGTTCATGATAAATTGTTTTGATCACTATGTTAATATGAGGATACTTGCATGCATGTTTTTGTGTTAGGATTTGTGATTGTGTGTACCGCTTTGTGCGTTAATTATGTGTAGAATTTGTATTGGTGTGTTCACACACTAACTTGAAATCAATTGACTTGTTAGGAGGCAATTAGCGGTCCCATCATTTGCAACTTCTGTGTTACACTAACCGAGCAACTAAAGGTGAGTTCACGGCCCCTAACTTTATCCGGTTTTAAACAACAGGGAAGAAACATGTATACACTCTACAACTCTATCTCTTTACGTTATGTGAAATTAACGTCATTAAACTATTCGGTAACTAAGTTAATGTTAATGTACGTTATGGTCACTAAGCAGCTATATCACACAAGTCCTCGACAATCTCTCGGATCGTTAGTATTGGGTTTAGATAGCGGGGAAATTATAAGTAGTACTACTGGGCCCGACAAGCCCCATCCGAGCTAGTCGCGCTAGCCGACCGGGTATGGTCAACGGGTGAATAATTTGGCCTAACTTCGCCATGGTCAGTGATAGGCCTGGCAACACGGAGGCACAACAGTCAGCTTCGATCGCGAACACTTACGTGACATAACTTTAGGCTAGCTACCTATATATATTAACATTGAACTTAATTACGAATCAACAATATTATCTCAGGTTAGGGATAATGGAACCAACAACTTTATTATTCCGGGTAAGGAATAATGGAACTATCATTATTATTCCGGGTAAGGAATAATGGAACTATCAGTATTATTCCGGGTTGGGAATAATGGAACTAAATCGTTATCCCGGGTTAGGGATAACGGGGGAAACAAACTTATAACCGAACAAACGAATTTATGAAAACCTGTGAACTCACTCTTCTTTAATGTTGACACTTGTTTCTTTACATGTTTCTCAGGACGCTAGGAGCTCTAGGTGCACTCGCTTGCATTGATCAAGACACCTTTTATCGAGTCTCATTTACAAACATTGTTTTGGGTTTTTCTTTAGTTTTGGCGTTTGTGTTGGCGCCCATTCCTCTACTTTATTTTTATGCTTCCGCTCAACCTTAAAAACTAATGCTTCCGCTAAACATTGAAAACTAACTAAGACAATATAAAATCTACAATGAATGGTTAAACAAATGATTTTGGAAAACGTATTATCAAATCATATAGAGTCGTTCGACGTACTAGTGTCTCAGATTCTGGTTTGTTCACACGCCTCGCGGTAAAACTCCGCAAGTGGAAATTGAGGGTGTGACAAGGTGAACGACATTTCGACCATAAAGAGCTTCGAATGGAGCCATGTTGATGCTGGAGTGATAACTGTTGTTGTAGGAGAATTCGATCAAAGGTAGATGCGAATCCCAATTACCACGAAAGTCAATCACACAAGCTCTAAGCATATCCTCAAGCGTTAGGATTGTCCTTTCGGTTTGTCCATCCGTTTGAGGATGATAAGCAGTGCTTAGATTTAATTTGGTTCCCATGGCAGATTGCATGGTCTTCCAAAAAAGGGATGAGAAACGAGCATCACGATCTGAAATGATATTCAAAGGAACACTGTGACGAGATACGATCTCATCAATATAGATCTTAGCAAGTTTGTCAAGTGTGCTGACTTGGTTAGACGGTCAATGATTACCCAAATGGCGTCTTGGCCTCTAGAAGTGCGTGGTAACATAGTGATGAGATCCATAGCGATGTTCTCCCATTTCCATACCGGAACTTCTGGTTGTTCGAGCAAACCGGAGGGACTTTGATGTTCTGCAATGACTTTAAGACAAGTAAGGCATTTAGACACGTACAAAGCTATATCCTTCTTCATACCCGGCCACCAATACTGGGTACGAAGATCCATGTACGTTTTGTCTGTACCCGGATGGATGGAATAACGTGACTTGTGTGCTGCGTCCATCAGTAAGGTACGAAGATTATCTTGGTTTGGAATCCATAAACGATTCAAGAAATAGAGTAACCCATCATTTTTAATTTCAAGCTGAAGCTCGAGATTATGTGGTAGTTCATTATTCATCAAGCCTTGAGTTACGCAAGTACGTTGGGCTTGGGAAATGCGTGTTTGGATATCTGATTGGATACAAACACAATGAAGTTTGACTTGTTCTTTGCGACTAAGTGCATCTGCTACGACGTTCGCCTTACCAGGATGGTAACGAATTTCGCAATCATAGTCGTTCAGAAGTTCGATCCAACGTCGTTGTCTCATGTTTAGTTCCTTTTGATTGAAAATGTGTTGGAGACTTTTGTGGTCAGTGAAAACCACACATTTAGTACCATAGAGGTAATGTCTCCAAATTTTGAGAGCGAAAATAACGGCACCTAACTCAAGATCATGAGTTGTGTAGTTCTTTTCGTGAATTTTCAATTGCCTTGATGCATATGCTATGACTTTGTCTCTTTGCATGAGAACACAACCAAGGCCTAGGTTTGAGGCATCACAATATACGACAAAGTCGTTATTGCCATCGGGTAAGGATAGAATAGGAGCATCACAAAGCTTTTGTTTCAAGGTTTGAAAAGCTTCTTCTTGTTTAGGTCCCCATTCAAATGGTTTATTCTTTTGAGTTAGAGAAGTGAGTGGAACCGCAATCTTGGAAAATTTTGCGATGAAACGACGGAAGTAACCGGCTAGACCAAGAAAAGAACAAACTTCAGTAGGAGTAGTGGGTGTACTCCAATCCTTGATCACTGCGATTTTGGCGGGATCCACATGTATGTCTTGACCATTTACAATGTGACCTAAGAATTGAACTTCATTTAGCCAAAACTCACACTTGGAGAATTTGGCATAAAGTTGTTCCTTCTTTAGAAGTTCCATCGTTAGACGGAGGTGATGTTCGTGGTCAGCTCGAGATTTCGAATAAATCAAGATGTCATCGATAAAAACAATGATGAACTTATCTAAATATGGTTTACAAACCCTATTCACTAAGTCCATGAAAATGGCAGGAGCATTTGTTAATCCAAAAGGCATAACCGTAAACTCATAATGGTCGTATAGGGTTCGAAAAAGCAGTTTTGGAAATATCTTCTTCTAATACACGAAGTTGATGATACCCAGAACGAAGGTCGATCTTTGAAAAACAGGTAGCACCTTGAAGCTGATCAAAAAGATCATCAATACGAGGTAGGGGATATCGATTTTTAATCGTGAGTTTGTTGAGCTCACGATAATCGATGCACATGCGAAAGGATCCGTCCTTCTTTTTCACAAAAAGCACAGGAGCGCCCCAAGGTGAAAAACTCGGACGAATGAAACCTTTGTCTGAAATCTCTTGGAGTTGTTTCGACAATTCTTGCATTTCAGATGGTGCAAGACGGTAAGGGGATTTGGCAATTGGGTTAGCACCAGGTATAAGATCGATGCAAAATTCCACTTGGCGTACCGAAGGTAAGCCAGGTAGATCTTCAGGAAATACCTCGGGAAAATCTCGAACAATGGGGATGTCTTGAATACTATTGCTCTTGTCTTTCTTTTCCATATTATGCGCCAAGAAGGCCACATAGTTCTTTCGTAGGTATTTCTGGGCTTGGGTACACGTCATAAGTTTGAGTTTACTAGAAGGTTCCTATCCATGAATTTTTAAGATTTCGCCAGATGGAAGAGGTATACGAACAATTTTATCGAAACAGATTACTTCAGCATGGTGTTTGGTTAACCAGTCCATTCCGATTATGACGTCAAAACTCCCAAGTTCCATTGGCGTGAGGTCAATGGGAAAAAGATGGTTATTGAGGTTTAGTTGACAATTGAAAATAATGGAATCAAGTAAAAGGGGTTTGCCATTAGCTATTTCTACCGTTAAAAGGTTTTCCTAGCTTAGTTCGGGGCATTGAAAGAAAAGGTTCAAATGCTATAGATAAAAAACTTCTATCGGCACCTGAATCAAAAAGAATAGAAGCAGGATGGTTATTAACAAGGAACATACCGTTAACCACGTTATCATCAGCACGAGCCTCATTAGCATTCAGGTTAAATGCGCGTCCACGAGCTGGATTAGCATTAACAAGCTTTGGGCAATTGTTTCGGTAGTGAGTAAGATCACCACAATTATAGCAGGATCCAGGTGGGTAATGAGGACGGTTAGGTACTGCTTAATTTTGAACAGGATTTGGAACAGTTTGGTTCAGAGTAGGTGCAGAACGACTAACGTTGGCCAAGTGACCAAACCGTCTACAGAGGGTACATTGGCGACATGGTAAATGATGTTGGTGATGAAGGTTACATCGGTTGCACAAGGGTGCAGTACCAACACATTGTTTCTTAGCAGGAGGTTGAGCTGGTTGGTTGGGGGTAACTTGGTTGTTTGGGGTAACAACAGTAAAATTCTTTGAAGCCTTACGCTTCCTTGAATTTCTAGGAGGTTCGGTTTTGGTTTCTTTTGGTTTTTCTAGGGTATTCTTAGCAGATTGTTTCTTGTCACCTTTGCGGAAAAGTTTCCCTTTCTTGACTTGAGAATCAGTTAGAGTTGCGGCTAGTTCAATAGCTTCCCTAACGGTGGCTGGATGGCTACCAGTAACGACGTCTTGAATGGGATCAGGTAAGCCATCAATGTATTTCTCAATGGCCTTATCCAAGGGCGTGACCATAGTAGGACATAGTAGGCTTAATTCCTCGTACCGATATGTGTAGGCACGATTCTCGCCACTATCTTGCTTGATATCGTGGAATTCATTCTCAAGTCCCTTAGCTCATTGCGTGGGCAAGTTCTCCCCAAGTTTGTGACATGGCTATATCCGCACCTCGATCTCTCATGATCCCATTCCACCATGTGAGCGCTCTTTTCTGGAATACGCTTGAAGCAAACTCTACTTTGCGCTCATTGGGACACTGACAATGGCGGAAAGTGTTCTCGATGCTTTCAAACCATTGTAGGAGACCAGTAGCTCCTTCAGACCCACAGAACTTGGGTGGTTTAGCCGAATTGAATTGTTTGAAATTACACAGTACATTGTTGTTGTTATTGTTATTGTTATTGTTGAGTTAACTGGGTTGGGTCACAAGGTTTGGAAGTATCGCAGCCATTTGTTGAGCGATCATAGCTGCCATTTCAGTGTTTTGGGTAGTGTCGCGACAAGGAGGCATTCTAAAAGAAAAAGGAACTATGAGAGGAAACGAGTGAGATTGGTAAAGGATAGTTTAAAAAAAGAAATATTAAAATATTAACGAAGCATAAGGAGTGTATCCATTTATTCATTACTTAAAACGAATAAACGACACGGTGACTAATCAAAGTAAATGGGTCTTTATAATGTATAGCGAAGACATGCTTTAGCCTATAAGTGGACACTCACCCCAAAAGTTCCCAGGTAAGAGTGACTGATCCGATTAAGTGGATTTGTACGAACACTCTAGCCTTAGACAGAAAACTCAGGGTACATGCATCCACCCTTCCAGATTGTACATGTTCACATTATTAAAACCCATATTTTGACGAGATTTTGAAAACATTTTAAGGCTTTAAAAGCCTAAAAACAAATCATCTAAGGATAGATGATGATTTCTTGTAAAATTTTGGGAAATCTTGACTTTTAAGAATGAATGTGAGATTTTTGTTATCACCTAAGGATAGGTGATGGTATTGTATTAAAATTCTAAACGCAAGATAACTCGCATTGGGATCCTAGGAAGGTTATAGTCTAGGTCAAAAGTGTTACTAATAACCTAATTCCCTATAACCATGGCTCTGATACCAACCTGTAACACCCCGACCGCGTAAACAATCCGCGGCGGAAACGTTGGGGGGTCACGTTACAAATTGATTCAAGCACATGGTAAATAAAGTTTCGTTTTATTGAACTTATAAATTACATCGTCTATGAGAATTCAAAACAAAATACAACAACTATTTTATTTTTAATCAAGCTAAGGCCAGCGTCCATCCTATGTGTAGCATACTTGATCACGTATTAGTACCTGAAACATATGTGAAAATAAAGTCAACATTGAATGCTGGCGAGTAACATAAGTTTTGTCACGACTCATGGCTTTTGAATATTGAATGATGTTTAATACACAGTTGTTATTTTAAATAAATCTTTGTAGCCATGAATCTGTGACAAAAATGTTTCTTTTGTAAGGTCGTATGAGATAAGGTCGTATGAGATATCATTCAATTTAAGAGAAACATTGTATGGTTTATTTAGAAACCATTGGTGACATTGTATGAATCAACCAAATGTCTTGTATTGTATAAACATATATCTTTGTATAAACCAAATGTCTTGTGTAAACAAAATGTCTTGTTATGTATATAAAACAATTTTCCTTTTGTATAAAACAAGTGTGGTTTGTTGGCGAATACATTCAAGCCTTGTTGACTGTCGGACAAACCTTTATAAATAAAGGTCTGTCAAATGTGTTGCACAGTTTCTGTCATTCCCAGAGGAAACTTCCAAACAAACCTAGGAAGTGGGAATGGGGTTGTCAATCCTATGGTACCATAACATACTACCGGTCGGCGTGATCAAAGTTAATGAATGTATCATTGTCATGTTCAACATACCATCAAGTTTCGTACAATGTAAAGCATGTTGTGTAATAAACCATAGGTTAATAAGTCTTGTTAGTGTGGAAATATATAATTCACCTCCAAACATGTAAAAGAGGGGAATTATGTATTCACAAGAACCATAAGTAGTAAGTATGTTTTGAAAGATAGTTTAGCACATATGAATCACCCCAAAATATTTAGAAAACATAAAGAAGGTGAACTATGTACTCGCCTGTAGCTTTAGGGTTTTTGACTTAAAGCTTCCTGGTGCAAATTCTGAGTTCCTAATAATAATACAATGCATCACGTGTTAGTAAAATTACCCAAGTCACTTTAGCCACACAACCCTAGACAGAAACCCCCGGACTTAGTCAGGCAGAGCCTCAACATGCGTTGGTGGGTCCTAAATCAATCGAGTATGGTGGCCATACTACCCGAGACAAAACCCCAACGAACTTAGTCAGGCAGAGCCTTGACATGAGTTGGTGGGTCCTAAATCAATCGGGCAGGGTGACGATACTACACGAGACAGAACCCCAACGGACTTAGTCAGGCAGAGCCTCGACATGCGTTGGTGGGTCCTAAATCAATCGGGCAGGGTGATGAATTAAGGATCAGGGGTTAAAATACTTACAACGGAGCAGAGCTTCGCAGGTTTAGGGGTTTAAGGGGGCTCGGTATTTAAACAGAGCTTCGAGAGAGAAAGAGACATCGATTTTCGATCGAACTGAGCGATTTGAACTCGTCCAAGGCCGGCCTTTATATACCCGAAATTTGACTCTCCTGCGCGTCGCGTGGGGAGATAGGGAATCTATCGCGTGGCGCGGGGGAGGTCAGCTAGGCCTAGATTTCCACCGGTGTTAGGTAGGTTGGACACGTGTCGCGAAACGGAGCCACGTGTCCTGGCACTCTCCTACGCGTCGCGGGAGATGACAGGGTTTCTGGCGCATGGCGCCTGAGATTTCCATTTTTTTTGTTTTTGCTCTCGACGGCGTGTTGCGATTAAGGTCTTTGTAAGATTACTTATTTTGTAAACAATTTTATTAAAAACGTAACCGATCGAAAGGTACAACGGTTGAAATTTTGCAAATGTTACAATATACTCGCCTAAGATTACATATAGATCTTGTTCAAATGATATAACAAAGCTCAAAGGATCAAGAGTTCAAGTGTTGAAGTGGTTCCTAGTGTATCGGGTAACTACATATTAGTGTGTCGAAACTTGAAAATGAGAAATCGGATAGAATGAGGTATATAAACCAAACAGGATTTGGATCTTGTATAATATGATTCAAATCACCTAACATTCTGAACTGGAAGCATTTCAAAGAGTTTTGACTCGTTACGGCTCGCTAAAGTGGTTTACGCCACTTTAACGGGTCATAATCGTAACTATGGGTTCGGATGGTTAAATAGGTCCTATGGCAAGTCTAATATGTCAAAACTTGTTTATTTAAGTTGTATAATTAGTTTAGATGTCAAAACAATGTTCTTATATGTTTAAAACTAATTTATGTGCAAAAAGGGCATTTCGGCATTTTAAAGAATACATAGTCGACTTGTCATTTGACTAACCAAACGGTATGACCATATGGTATAACCTCAGATGGTTATTCCCTATAATACTATGGTCACAATAATGGACTTGGTCGGATCCTAAAGGTGACCAAACGGGTCGAATTCGAACGTCAAAGCGGTGGTCAAGACCGCTCGACTTACGACCCTAAACAAGTACTAAACTAAAAGTGACGAGTTAGACATGTCAAACATGTCTAACTAAGTTTATAAAACTGATTTGGTATCAAAACAAAGTGTTTTGATACCCGAATATAGTTCCGTTGTATAATGCGCATTTATTATATTATTGACCGAAACTTTGACTCACCACAATGACTAGTAAACGTGGTAATTAGTAGGCATGATCACTAAGGATCATAACCATCATGATCACGATCACGTTGCAAAGTTCAATTGGACTTTGCTTTGACCAATTCATGGTTAGAACTGAAAGTCAAACAGAAAGTCAAAGTGTTTGATTTTTAGCTCAAATATGCTAAAAGAATTGAACAAAACATGAATGGAACCCCTACTTGCACTTAGGGTAGCCAAGGAATCTCAGAGGAAAAGTCCCAAAAATGGTTGCAACTTCAGATAATAGCAGATGAGAGTAAGGATAAAGGTTGCAAAATTTCAAATGGCTAGAACCCAATGCTATTTATAGTTGAATTGGAGTTACAAGATCAATACATGTGTCCATGAGTCATCAAGGGTTTGGATTAGTGTCATAACACTTGTTAGATGCAGGAGAATGGGTGGCAAGTTCGTTTGCATGGTCATCAAAAGAGATAACACCTGCTGCCAACAAACTAATGTGCTGGAGGCACCTTACGGACTGTATGGTCCATATGCTTACGGTCCGTAAGCAGTGTAGCTGGGCACAAGTTTCACAAAATGGCAGAACAGGCCCCTGCACACGTTTCGTCGCGTTTTGGCACTTCTAACACCCGTTAACCTTATTTTCAAGCTAGATAATGATGATATAACATAGGGAACTTGAAATGTGCCCCGGAAATGTTTCGGATGTCGGTTCGTTTAGTCGTACGGTTGCGGTTTTCGGTTAATTACGACGAAAGTCGTAACGAACGCGTAAATGACCGTAAATGCGTAACGAATGTTTTTGCATTCCAATCATTAAAATGCACATTTTAGTGATGGAAAAAATATTTGGATGTACATACGTGTTCCGTATTAAGAAATACGCGAATCGACGATCTTTCGCAGATTTTGCAAAATAGTCCATAGAGTTAAAATAGCGTGTTTTTGCCATACCGAAGCCCTCAAAACTTATATCTAAGTTATGTAAAGGGTATTTAAGGCATGTTAGGCTTGTGTCATAGTTCTGGAGTGTGCGTTGCTACGAGAATCGGCAGACTTTTGTAGTTTGTCATAAATAGTCGATGTGATCGAATAGACTTGTTTTTGACATACCAAACCCTTCGAAACTTATTTCTAAGTTATGTAAAGGATATTTAGGGTATGTTTAGCTTATGTCCTCATCCTGGTGCGTATGTTACGTTAAACGGGTTACGTTTAAGTACCAGTTATCGGAAAGCCTTCAAAGAAAAAGTTTTTGAAAGCCCGAGATTTTGGCACAATGGTTACTTACGGTTGGATCATAAGGTGGATGTTTGGTTGCTCAAATGGGGGTGTCACAGGATGGTGCCATAGATGGTTCAGTTTGAGGGTTATAGCACCGACAAGTGTTGATTAAGTGACCATAAAGTCCACAATAAGTGCAAAGGCGACACGGAGTGTTGACGGGGTGATGTTTTTGGCAGATGGGGCACTGTGGAAAATGTCCGCAATAAGGTTTTCTGTCGGGTAGGGGTTAGGGGCAACCTGGTTTAGAGGAACAGCAGGTATGTCGTATTCGTGGTTGATTTCACTCCTTTGTTGATTGTTGTCGGGTGGAGACGGTTCAGCTTCCGCCTCTTCGATTTGATTTGTGGAGGCGCGAGCGTTGAGCGCCTGTTGAACTTGAACGACTGTAGTAGGAATAAGTGTGGCCATTTGTTCAGCTATCAAACCTGCCATTCGGAGGTTGGAAATCCTCGATTGACGACGACGACGACGATAAGGCGGCATCTGCTAGAGACAACATAAGTGAGACGTACAACCTAATAATGAGAATAGATGGTTAAATGGTTGGGGGGTTCACAGATTTGTGAAATCATCGAATTCCATAATTCGAGAATACAAATCACATGAAAATATTATGGTGTATCAGAGGGCAGCAAAAGTCTAACCCGTTGATAAAATACAAAAAGACAGGGTGATTTATTTGAAGGTTATTAGGATCTCGTGGAATGTTAAGAATTTATTCCGATGGTTTATATGAAACGTTATAATAACCACATGGAATAATATAAAATAATAAAACTTATGATAAAATGATATTTCATCATAAAATATTGAAAATCGTAGGTTTGGCACATCACAGGGTTTAGTATGACTTCCATGCGTCACTTTCATAATTACGTGTGCACCCGCAATTACCGAGCTTTCGCATAGTTCTCATACGTCTACTCATTAACGTACAACTTAACCCGAAGAAATCATGAATAAATAAATGACTCAAGTTTTAGGGTGTTGTAAAACGATGTTTAGGATAGTATCCATGAATTAACAGGGACACATTTGACATATCAAAGTGTTGTTAGTTCTTGTGACGTTTGGTGTCACATGCTTTGGCCTAATATGTATTAGTACTCTCATCGTTAGTTCCCAGGTAGGCAAACTGGTCCTTTAATTGGATTTATACGAATGCCAACCGAGACAGGACGTCTCGACTACCAGTACGTAACCCTTCCAGTTACTACATGTTCGTCACAAGAACTCACTTTGACGAGAGTGAAATCTCAATTGAAATTTGAAACTCAAAAATGAAATGAAATCAAACTCAAAATAAAACCAAACCCATGGATAATTGAAATGCACTAAGAGAAACAAATAGATTCAAGACTTTAAATATATAGAACAGGAATTAGAATAATAAATATTCATAGATAGTATAAGGTGTGTGCGACGTGACAATGAAAACAAAAGAAATAATAAACTATGGTTTAATAATAAAACACATATTGACATTTAAGGCATATAATATTTAGCATATAACAATTGAATGTGCTCACATGCATATATGTGTGACATTAGAAATTTAAATCATGTGCACTTTAAATATCATTTTTTAGCTAAGACAATCAACAATTAAACACATAAGGCACCTAAGGTACCTAATCAATTATAGTCTAAGTTTAAGGGTTTAATAACCTAAACCTAATTCTCTATAGTCATTGGCTCTGATACCAATCTGTCACACCCCGACACGCAGCGGAATGGTACGGGACAGACTGATTGCCCATAGCTCCTGACACTATTATAAGTTTAATATTTAAAGTCATTAAATTAATTGTCACATAACATAGATCAATCAATATTTGTACATACAATGTTAAAAAAACACACAACAAGATTTTCCGATTTATTTTCCTAAGGCCCATGCTACGTGTCCTCTTCACTTGCTTATCAACCTTGCTCCTGCACCATGTTAGAAAAATATATTTTTGGGTCAACAATCATGCTGGTGAGCACTTCCTTATGTTGTAGAAATGGTTTAGTTTTTATTTTGAAGAAAATTATATTTCAACATGCTCACAAAGTTAATATAGAGATTATCACATGTAACTAATATAAGTAACAATACACATATATCAACAAAGACACATAACAAAATAATAATCATACCAAGACCAAAATAGCACACAACGACAATAGCGTCCATTAGGCTCAAGCCCCGAGGAGCGAGTCTAATGTCGTTGGCGATCCTAAGCTACAACCCATGGCCGTGGGAAACCTAGTCAGCCGTGGATCTACTAGACACAATAGCATGCAATAGACTGACATAGCATATAAGTTAAAAAGATAAGACACATGAACATCTAGATATCAACACTTTGATTTTAGCATGTTAAAAGTAGAATAAATCATAGATTTAAATAACATGATGCACCCTAAAATTTGTAAAATTAAAAGGGGAATTTGAGAGAAATTACTCACAGATTGCGAAGAAACATTCCACGAGAATTACCGCACGAGTATACGAGGTGAGACAAATGACTAAATCACCCTAGAATAAATATAACCAAGATTTTAAATAAACGGAACGACAACAATGGGTCTACTGATTCGAGTTCTTGATTTGGGAATTTCTAATGTTTATAATTTGAAATTTGACGTTGGGAATTTACAAGACTAATCACGGCAAAAATTTGTATATACTTTACTTGAAAAAAGTAAGCATTTTTATTACGTTCACAAGGAGCGTTATCCCCTAGTTATGTAGGAGTTTCTAACAAAAAGGTCGTTTCGAAATAAATAAATGGAATGAGTTCTAAATAAGTGAACTTTAGGTTTTATTTATTTATCTCATTTAATTATGCATAAAAAATAGGATTGGTATATATAAAAAAATGTAGGAGTTCATGTATAAAGGAATGGTTCAGATAATATAATTGTTTTCCTTGTTTAGAATCTTGTAAATCAAAATACAAGCTTAATTTATGAGTTGAATATATTTATAAACCAAACTTACAATGATTATTATATTAGTAAAAGAGCATAACCAGATAAATTATATATGTTTTGGGTTGCAAGTTTCTGTTCCATGTAGTATTTTACCAGCATCATTAGAGAAAAAGAAAAAAAAATAATTTTTTTTACAAGACTAAATGATAGAATAAGCTTATTTTAAAAAGGAAAAAGGAATGCATATAACCGTACTCAAACTCGGGTCTGCTAATTATAATCGAAGGACATCTACCATCGGGTCTATACTCATTTGATGTTTAAGAGCAAGTTTATAATAATTTAAAACTAAATTCTGTTTAATCCTATTTCCCAAATCAAAGGAATATCATGATCCCAAATCGAATCATCAATAAAAATTAATTGACTAATTCGTCTCTGATATACTAAAATCACGAAACTAAAGATAGATATGCAGAATTTAAAACAAATGCTTGAGAATTACCGATTAGGCGAACGAATAATCAGTGATGAGACGTTGCCAGAGGTCTGAAATTTTCCGGTGAGGTTCCGATGGTACGTAGGTGCAATGGTCATAAAACTGCGGGTGGGTAACGAGAGGAAAGTTTCAATGGTTCAAAAGGGATCAATTTTAAGAGCACAGGTCGTTGGTTTGAAGAGAACGGATCATGTAGACGAGTTTTAATGGTGTTAAGGAGTGAATTAATTGGATTTTATTTCAGCTAATTAAGGTGGTTAAGTAACGATCCTTTGATATACTCCCGTGTTCTCCACACGTGCGATCAAACCCAAGTGATTCGGAGGCCAACCGTTGCGTGAAATGGGTGTGGGAGTCGGGTCAAAATTTCAGATCTGAGTGGTCGGGTCATGGCTGGTAATACACAGCGAAGAAGAAAGCTGAGTTTCGGGTTCGGCTAGCGTATTTAACAAAGGCGGGTTGAGATATATGACAAATGCTTAGTCAGTCCATCCAGCCCCTGATGTTTAGACATGTTGCTAATTGGGTTAAGTTCCACTACTAACTTAGTTTATATAACTCTTTTATGAGACTAACAAACTAATCTAGTTAATAGGCTTCTTTTATACTTTAGTTTTAATTATATACGAGTATAATCCCTTATAATTGGATTTAACTAACCAATGTAACCACATTAATGTTTTCCTTATATAAAAGCTAACTGGTGTTATCCATATTAATAAAATAAAAAAATAACGTTATTTGTCCGGCTTTAATCTACGCGATGCGTGATAATTAATTTTAATAATAGAGTACAGAAAATGATACAATATATTTGCATTCTTATTATTATTATTATTGTTATTATTATTATTATTATTAAAAGGGTCCGGCTTTACAATCCGAGTCGGGTTTTGGAGATCCGACTTTGGCGGATGTTACAGTAGTTGGATACATACTTTTGACAATCCAGATTCTTCATAGTAAGAGTCAAGAAATCTGACTCGATCTTTTCCACCTCATGAGGTGGACAGTAGGTGTCCTTAACCAAGTCCACAAACTTGGACCAACTTAGATTGTACAAGTATACTTTGCCGGCCGACTGTACCATGGCCTTCCACCAGATTAGGGCATCACCCTTGAATGACTGTGCAGCGAACTTCACTACATCCCTATCAGCACAACCGCTGATTTCAATAATGGTTTCCATTTCATCCAACCATCTAAAAGCTTCCACAGCCCCTTTCTTCCCGTTAAAATCCCAAGGCTTACAAGACACAAAATATTTATAGGAACAACCGTCCTTGCAGGTATGCGGCTTGTGTTGATGTTCCCGGCTCCCATTCCTCACATTTGAGGAGTGTACAGAGTTTTCCCTTTGATCAGAGGGAGGAGGCTTTGAGAACTGTTTGGAAATATGTTTGGAGGTGTGTTTGGATGTATGTTTGGAGTGAGAAGCACTCGACTCCTGTTGTTTGTTACAAAGGTATTCATAGCCTTGCCAACTTCTGTGGCTATAATAGCTTGCAGATCGTTTTTAGTAATGTTAATGGTAACGTTTGCGTTATCATCGTTGCGTCTGCTACTGGCTTCATCGGAATGTGCCATCTTATCTGCTTGGTAGTAAACACCAAGTAGTATTAATTAATCATTGCATCATGTATAGGCCATGGTATTATTAACCATATAGGCTTATAAAGATTTGGATATATAAATCCTTTGCTTTTTTTGGACCAGTGGGCAAAACGCCACAACTGCCAAGCTTAAAACACTTTAAGTGAATGTTATGTAAAAGATTTGGCCTAGGTCTCCAATTGACTATCAAAAGGCGGCTGAATTAGGACATAGTCCTTCAGTTTTGGACAGTGGATCATAAAGTCACATCTGTCATTGTCATAATGACTATTTAAAGTTGCTCGTAAGCTTGTCACAAAGGACTTGAAATATAGCACAAAAGGCCTTGTCATGAAAGATGATAAAAATTAATGCACAAAGGCCTGTCACTAAGGACTAATAAATATATATAAGCCACGATCAATTGATCAAGAGGATTTAAAATTAGGACATGGAGTCGTAAACCACAATTGTCATTGTCACTATCGGACATAAAATATGGCTCGTAAGCACTTCATCACTAATGGATGTTGTTTAATAACCCGTAGGTATTACATCACAAATGAATGTTTAATAATCATAGGCCGTAAGCGATACATCACTAATGGATGTTTTAATAATCATAGCCCGTAGGCTTTACATCACTAATGGATGTTTTAATAATCATAGCCCGTAGGCTTTACATCACTAATGGATGTTTTGATCATCGCATTGATGATACTAGCCGGGATCAGATTCGATCTCATAGGCTATAATGTTTGGACATAGTCCACCACCTAGACGGATAGTGTGATTCCTCAAGTCATACTGCCAGGATTGTTAACATTACTTGAATGTTAACTTAGAATAATTGTCTTAATGGTTTCAATGATCTAGTCATGGTCGTAGGGACTACATAGACTAGGAGGCTTGAATATAGTTCACCACCTCTGGATAGAAGGGGTTATCTTCCTTAACTATCATGGTAGAAAGCTATACATCTTAACTACCATATTTGCCAATTAGTGTGACCTTATCACTCAGCTAGTGTAAACCATTAAGAAGATCTTTTGGAATTATATAGCGGATCAATAAAGTTTGAATTAATATTGAGACGATCGCTTGATCAAAGGATGTAATGAATACATATATTGTGGATAATTCCAAAGGCTTTCATTAAAGATAGATATTATAAAATTTGCCTTAATATGACTTTTAATAACTAACTTGTCCACACAGGCTTTAAAGAAACACAAGTCCACGTAGGGACCAAAAAGTAATAACATGTCCATGCAGGGACTTTTGGAAAATAAATACATAAAATTTAATTATAAGGATTTATTCATCCTTCTTCCCCCTTAGTATCTTAGTGAGTCTCTTGAAGAATTTACTTGTCTTCTTCTGAAACTTCTCAGCTTTTTGCTGAATTTCTTTCATCCGCTCCAAAGCCTCATTCATGGCCTCAAGTACTTGTGGTTGAGGTTGTGGCTGTGGCTGTGGCTGAAGCACAACCGGATATTGGTATCAATAATTTGGATATCCAGTTGTTGGGTAGGGAACAGAAGAATAAGGAGGGAAAGGAGAAGGAAAAAGTGCATTAAACATAGATGCTTGCACGTATGGGTCATATGATGCCGTAGGAAAATTAAAATCCATTGGCGTTGTTGATGGATTCAAGGGGTTATATCCAGACGTATCTGGATAAGTGGGGATCGGATTACCGAAACCCGATGATGATGGTTGAACTACCGGTTGGGGTATTGGTTTTGTAGGTTGTGGTAGGGGTTCCACTACAGGTGAAGTGTGAGATGGCCCACCCATTTGTGGGTCCTCACAAATGGTAGGGTAGGTCTAGGGCAAAGGTGGCAGATCCCGACCTTTGTCTTGCACGCATCGGCATGCATGCACCACGCTTTCGTCGTGGTTGTGGTTCAGGTAGTGGTTGTTGTTGGTCCACCGGTTCCATTTGTGCATCTTCAATAGGAGGCGGTGGTGGAGCATGGTATGAAGGAGTGTTATGGTGGGAAGGGATGTTGTAAAAATTATATTGTTCCCACCTTTGTTGAAACTCATCTGGACCCCTATACGGTGATCCGGCAAGGGAGTTTGACCCGCTAGAAAGTTCGATCGGGTGGCCAAATGATCCTGTTGGTGGCATCTCAGGATCAGAATCTTCGTCCATATGGTCTGGAGAGTCGACTGGAGGTGTGATCGAAGGTGATCTTAAATAAATGTTTGGGTTAAACTCTCCGCGATATGAATGAGAGTGTGAGTGGTGAGAATGATGTGATTGATGGGAGTGGTGCGAATGATTGGAATGGTGTGAGTTATGGGAGTTTGGCGGAGAATCCTCATGGGAGATTGAATGTCTAATTGGTTCCCAAGGTGACGAAGAATCTCCAGATCCTTCGTATGGGTTTGGACTGGGTATATGCGAAGGTCCAGTCATTGAAGGTCCGCCCCTCATGGGACCTTTTCCTTTTCCTCCTCTTCCACGAAATCTAGGCGGCATTTTACCTGCTATAAAAACGAATTACAACAAAAACGGACAATAATAAATAAAACAATGCAATGGGTAATCCTAGGTCAAAGCCTAGACTTGGAAGTCTAAGGAATGTGTAACTGTGTCGTTTGAGATCAAACACAAAAGACTAGTATTGAATTCACTCAAACGTTGGCTCTGATACCAACCTGTCACACCCCGTTTTCCACGTAGATCCCGGTGGGGAATATTGTGACATAAGATTGATAACATCATAACCAAACAACACAGAGCAACACAACGGAAGTCTTGGATTTAAAATATTATTACAAACCGATAATGTTCAAAGTTCAAAATAATAAATACACACGGCTTGTAATAAAGATCAACAGGCGGATCGTAAAATATACATAAAATGATCAACATAATTTGGGCACGACTAAGAACTTGCAAGATTCTCTGCGTCACTACCAAGCAGCTTCCGACCTATTACGTGTTGTACCTGTAGCTTAATCTTTTGAAAATACGTCAGTTTTCACTGGTAAATACAAATAACCGACACATTTTGAAATCTTTTCAAAATTGATTTAAGTGCACATGGTACATTTTCATAAATAACTTGGGACAATTCAAAATGATCTTGTATACAATTTTACAGGTCTGCCAATACATATGGGGTCCGGTGCAGAAACCGAATAACCTGATTAACCGTCACGCTACTTAATTAACTTCAAGGAGAATATAAAATTAATTTAGCATTAGCATCTGACAGGTGTATGCCTACACCCCGGGCATTGGTCGTGGCCATTAGTAACTTAAATGAGCTGAGGATATCCAGGACACGGTCGAGTTAACCACCAATGTTTAAGTTATCAGACAATACATATTAAAACGGGTTATGAGATTTAGTTAAATCATAATCCGACAACATGATCCCATACCCGACCAAGCGGGTAATAATATATCGTATCCCAAGCCCGTATAGGGAAAATAGGTTAAAAGTATTTACCTGAGCTAGTTCTTCAAACAAATTAATAACTCAACTGTTAAGCAAGAAGATAAGTAAAGGTAACAATCTACTAGGAGGCTCTAGTCTGGAATGATGGTATTATTAACTAATTAGAATGCTAACGGGTCCTTATTTGAGTCATAAACTCGAACCGGCCAGTCTTAAGTAATGAAATCAGTACGATACGCTAGATTAAGCTACGACCAGAATAGAACGTAGTTTAAACCTGAAAAGTACTAAGACTTGTTTAATATGGGTAAACATATTACATTATGGATTTTGAAGTAAAAATGATAAGGTTAAACCCGTTTAGGTTAATTTACGTAAACTAGCCACGTAGGCTTAACCGTATGCATATAAGCGAAACTGGGTAACCGGATGAGTCATATACAGGTATCATATGCCATTATACTTTAAACATGTTATACTATCAGTATGATATTAACATGTATGCCCGTTAAGGTTTTAAAATCAAGTTAAGCCTTAAAAGGGCGTTTTGGTCATTTTACGACTTATAAAAGAAGTTTGCAAGTAAACTGATGTCATGTTCATAAAAATCTGGAAAAAATTTTAATTTATGATATTATATCAGTAGGATATCAAATATATGTGTGGTTTATAGTTTAGGACCAAACTATGCGCCTTATGGGCATTTTGGTTATTTCACACATAGTTTTGATAGCTGATTTGGGATTATGAGTTTAGAACATGTACCTACTGTAAAGATATTAAAAATAAGATTACTAATCAGTAGGTAACAAGTTTTGGTCCATAGATATGGTTTTAAACCATACTATGTACCGAAACGGCGATAAAGTCGCTAAATGATGATTTAAGCGATGTTTAATGAAAACTAAGGTTATGATCAGGTCTATATATTCAAAAAATGTTATTTAATATAATATAACAGTAGGTAAAAGGTTTTGTTATGAAAAGTATCATTAAAACCATTTTATGCGCCGTAAGGGCATTATTGTCATTTATCGGCATTATACAAGATCTTTTACGTAAACTCAGTTTATATTCTGACTTGGTATCCCAAATATTCCCACTTGTGATATTATATCAGTAGGTAATAAGTTTGGTGAATGAATTATGTTTATAAGCCATTCTAGATGCCAAAAGGGCAATTTGGTCATTTTAAAGCGTTATTTAGGCTAATTAAGCATAATTTAGTTTTTGACCAGAATGTTGACATCAAAATATGCTAATCAAGTTAACATATCAGTAACTAATCCATTTGCAAGCTTGTTTATGTTTAAAACCTCATTTTAGACAAAAAGGGCATTTTAGTCAAAATTAAGCATATTAGCGGAAACTTGCATATAAATTCAGATTACTATATGACCATGTAATATAACTCCAGAGGGTTATACTACAACATAACATGGTCATAATGCAATTTAGAATCAGTAGCTAAGGTTTGCTAATTCGGCCAGAATCGAAAGTCAAAGCAGAAGTCAGACTTCGTGACTTTCGGTTGCGGACCGACCTTAAACATGGAATTGACGAGCCGAACATGTTCACACATGTTCTAAAATTATTACCAAGTTATTAAAGTGATAAAACACATTTTATAGCATATACATTATCATAAATGAATTTATTTAAAATTTGACCCGTTTGACTTTTTATAAATATAACTTTGACCCGTCAATTGACCAAGCTAACGTGATTTCCAAGAGGTGCCCTCTTGAGGGATTAACATCTACCTTATTATGATCACGTCGCCATGTTCGTACAGAACAATGGCTGGACCATAATGGTCTTAACCGAAGGTCAAAGCTAAAGCCTATAAAAATGAAAAGAGAGGGTTGGAACACTTACAAGTGATCAAAGGAAAGTTTATAAACTCAGTAGGAGGCCTCTAAATCAGAAGCAAGCTCCAAGTAGAGTGTAGAGAGGAGAAAATGAGAATGAGCAAGGAATGAAGGTGCACAAGGCCTTTATTTATACTTGAAGATGAAGCATGAGATCATGCCAGGTGTTAGGAGCTGTTGTGAGAGGTCTCCAGGTGGTGTTTGAGGCGTCAAGAGCTGCCAAAGTGTGGCAAGTCGCGGGAAGGTGGCAGGGCAGGAAGCTGCCAAACATTCTACCACTGGCAGTCCCTAAAGGTTAAGGCTTACGATACGTAAGCCTGTCAGCGCGCCCCTGGTTTTGAATATGTTATGGACCGTAAGGACAAGGCCTTGCGGTCCGTAACCGCCTCTCAATCCCAAAGCTTCTTCCTTGCTTACGGTTCGTAAGCCATAAGCTTTACGGTCAGTAAAGACCACTCAGAGGCCAAAAATTTGTATTTTGACACTATTGGTCCCTCAACTTTTGTAGTCGCCATTCAGAGGTTATAATTATAACATAACAGCAACTTTGGTCCCTCTCGCTTAGCACATGGCATATGAGGATCAGTGGGACACGTGTTGGGATTTTATTTGACAGGTTTTTACGAGGTGTTACAATCATGAAGTTTGAAATCTCCACATCGCATGCAAAAACAAAGCAACATATATGATTAATCTAATATATGCCGATTAAAGGATCATGAAGTTTGAAATCTCCATATCGTTCACAAAAACAAAGCAACATATATGATTCTAACAACTTTGAACGTATATAATTTTAAGGGTTTTGAGGCTTACAGACTTGATTGGCAAAAAATAAAAGTATCCCTATGTAAAAAAAAGACTTGTTTGCCAATGATAGAAAAATGATTCGGAGGGTGTGAGGTTACGAAAAAGATTAAATTAATTATAAGAGAAAAGTGCCCGGATAGTCCCTGTGGTTTACTCTGATTTCACCTTTAGTTCTTACATTTTCAAAATTACAGCTATAGTTCCCAACTTTGACAAATTCGTTCTCGGATAGTCCCTAGCATATATATCATTTAAGTGAGTGTGAAATGACCTAAATACCCTAACTATTAAAAAAACTAATAATAAAAGATTAAGATATTATGTGAGTCCCACTATCTACCAACACACCAACCCTTTTCTCTGTCAGATCCATTTGTCCGCCCCTTTCTTCTCTCAGGCAAACCCTCCCTGACCCTCCGATTAACTGGTTATTTTCCGGCGACCGGTTCCGATCAGAGCCCACACCATATATACATATAATCTTTCATTTCCTTGGCACCACCTCAACCTCAAGTGAAGATACCTCTGAATCACTTGATCTACTGGCCCAATCTTTGAATTCCATGATCAAACTAGTGTTTAAATATTAAAAGGAAGTCAATGTGAAAAGACGTAGCTAGTAACAGTGGGTTATTAGTGCAGTAATGCATTTCATGTTTGATTATTTAGTCAAATTTTGACATAAAGGCCGGTAGTGAATGAGTGGGCAACTTGCAACATCACCACCACGATGTGGATGGTAACAGTTAGCAACTCGAAACAACATCACCACCACGACGTTGAGAGAAAGACGGCGGAGATAGAGGGGGTTAGATTACAGTGGGCAACTCGCAACAACATCACCACCACGACGGTGAGAGAAAGAGAGACGCGGAGATAGAGGGGGTTAAATTTTTGTTGCGATGGTTTGGTTCGGTTGGTGGAAAGTGATTGCAGGCGACGGATGTAGAGGTGGTTAGGGTTTGCTGTTGCGATGGAGGTTTGTGGTTGTCGGGGTTACAGGTGGTCGGTGGTTGATAGTGGATGGCGATGATGAAGGTAGCTGGTGGTGGGGTTGCTCTTGATGGCGGTAACGGAGCTGACTTTGACCGATGGTGGTGGTGATGGTAAAGGTTTGGTTATGGTGGTTGCAGGAGTTTTAAGGTAGGGGGTGGGTTAGAGATGGCCCAATTTCTTTTAATATATAATAATTAAAAAGATAATTATTTTTTATAATATTTTTTAAGTTAGGGTGTTTTTGTAATTTCACACCCATTTAACTGAGAAAGCTAACCTCTATCTACGCTAGGGACTATCCGAGAAGGAATATATCATAGTTGAAGACTATATCTGTAATTTAAAAAATTTATGAACTAAATGTTAAATCAGAGTAAACCACAGGACTATACGAGCACTTTTCTCTAATTATAAAGTAAAGTGGATATTTAGAGCAAATAGAAGTTTACTTCTCCAAAATCATCAAAGTTTAAATTAAATGACACAAATCGAAGTGGAATAAAACAAACGTCCCTGAAGCTGAAGATAAGAGGAGAAGAGAAGAGAAGAGAGAAGAAAGGTGAAACGAAATAATCAGATCGAAGAATGGCTCCTCCGGCTCAATCTCAGCGATCTCCGTCGCCTTCTCAACCCTCCGGGTACGAGTGGTTTATTATTATCTATCTAATTGAAAATGAAATTGAAAACCCTAATTGTTGAATTGAAATTGAAATGAACAGTAAAGGGGAGGTGTCGGATCTGAAGATGCAACTTCGTCAGCTGCGGGGAGTCGGGCCCCTGGGACGGATGACTCGAAGCGAGATCTGTTCAAGAAGGTGATATCGTACATGACTATTGGCATCGATGTTTCGTCCGTTTTCAGCGAGATGGTGATGTGCTCGGCTACTTCAGATATTGTTCTGAAGAAAATGTGTTACTTGTACGTTGGCAATTACGCCAAGTACAATCCGGATCTGGCACTGCTTACCATCAACTTCCTCCAAAGAGACTGCAACGACCAGGACCCCATCATCCGGGGCTTGGCTTTGAGAAGTCTCGCCTCCCTTCGCGTCCCTAATCTCGTTGAGTACCTCGTCTCCCCTCTCGCTGCTGGCTTGAAGGATTCCAACACTTATGTCAGAATGGTCGCCTCTGTCGGGGTCCTCAAACTCTACCATATTTCCGCCTTCACATGCCTCGATGCTGATTTCCCCCAGCTTCTTAAGCATCTCTTGCTCAATGACCCCGATCCCCAGGTGGTTGCAAATTCTTTATCTGCTCTGCTAGAGATATGGGGATCCGAAAAAGAAGCAGCCAGGGAGAGAGAGGGATTGATTAGCAAACCAATCATCTATTACCTATTAAACAGGTACTACTGCTCTTCTGTTGTGTTTGTGTTGTGTTGTGAAGATAGATAGATAGATTACCCCTCAACTCGACTTGCAGGATCAAGGACTTCAGTGAATGGGCTCAGTGTACTGTTCTTGAATTGGTTTCCAAGTATGCCCCACCTGATAGCAACGAGATATTTGATATCATGAATCTTTTAGAAGACAGGCTTCAGCATGCAAATGGTGCTGTTGTTTTAGCAACCATAAAGTTATTTCTACAATTGACCCTGTCTATGACAGATGTCCATCAACAGGTACTTACTTACTTACTTACTTTGTCATTTCCTTGTTTCTCAACGCATGGATCATCATCATCATCATCGTGCTTTTTAGGTGTATGAGCGTATCAAAGCTCCTCTACTTACCCTTGTGAGCTCTGGGAGCCCCGAGCAATCATACGCTGTTCTTAGCCACTTGCATCTTCTGGTTATGCGCGCACCAATGTTGTTTGTTTCAGATTACAAGCACTTGTATTGTCAATACAATGAACCTTTCTATGTTAAGAAATTGAAGCTTGAAATGTTGACCGCCGTCGCAAATGAGAGCAATACTTATGAAATAGGCGAGTATTCTGTTTTCTTAGGTCGTCTTCATATGTATATGTATTCTTTGATGACGTTTTTGAATTCATCTTCATTTTAGTGACTGAATTGTCTGAATATGCTGCAAATGTTGATATCCCCATTGCAAGAGAATCTATCAGAGCTGTTGGGAAAATTGCACTTGAGCAATACGACGTAAATGCCATTGTTGATAGGCTGCTTCAGTTTTTGGAGATGGAGAAGGACTATGTTACTGCGGAAACACTTGTAAGTCAAACACCAGACTTTCTTTCTGTGTTGAAAAAGAACGTAGTAAGATTAAGCATATTCTATGATCTGTTTAGGTTCTTGTAAAAGATCTTCTGCGAAAGTACCCGCAATGGAGTCATGATTGCATTGCGGTGATTGGGAACATAAGCAGCAATAAAGTACAAGAGCCGAAAGCCAAGGCAGCTCTTATTTGGATGTTAGGTGAGTATGCTCAAGACATGCAGGATGCTCCTTATGCTTTGGAAGGTCTCATTGATGAATGGGAGGATGAGCCTTCTCCTGAGGTAACAAATAATTTGTATTAATTTTGTTGAATAATATATTGATCGTCTACGTGTGCTTGGTTTAAATGCGCGATGCGCTCTGATACCTTTTGATCCCAAAAGGCGATGCGCGCATCACATATGCGAAGCGTTTGTTATTAATCAAAATACTAAAAACTTATTTATAAATAAGTTTTAATCTTGTTAACTATTAACCACTAAAGCATAGGAGATTAAAAAAAAAACTCTAGGACCACCATGAAGTTTTATGTATGACCAAAATAGTCATGTAACTATGTGTGTATGTAGTCTATGCATAAGGTATAAGTAATCTATGCAAGAACTCACTTAACAGCTTCATCTGCTTAATCTATGCAGTTTTTGAATCTTTGAGTAACCTGGCCATTTAATTGAGAAACAAAACTGCTTCAGCTGATTGTCTAATGGTTAAACTGTGCAGGTACGTTTGCATCTTCTTACAGCAGTAATGAAATGTTTTTTCAGACGACCACCAGAGACTCAAAAAGCCTTAGGTTCTGCATTGGCTGCTGGTCTCGCTGACATGCATCAGGTTGACTGACATTCTATGCTATTGTACATAACATGGAATCATAATAATATATAATATTTTATTCGTGAATTTGGCGCAGGATGTACATGATAGAGCGTTGTTTTATTACAGGCTTTTGCAGCATAATGTATCTGTGGCAAATAGTGTAGTAAATCCAACTAAGCAAGCTGTTTCGGTCTTTTCTGATACTCAGAACAGTGAGATCAAAGATCGTATATTTGATGAGTTTAACAGTCTATCTGTCCTCTACCAGAAGGTACCCACCCTATTTGTTTAATTCATTAAATTGCATGTAATAGCAGCGGATTGTCTATGTGCTGCTTTATGTATGTGAAATAAATCTGTACGAAAGCATCCAGCAGTTTACGGTTTATGTATTGGTGTGGTCGCAGCCTTGTTACATGTTCACAGACAAGGAACACCAAGGACCATTTGCGTTTTCAGAAGAGGTTGGAAATATCGGGGTTGACAATGATGAGGACCTCCTTTTGGGTACCACAACGAAACAAGATTCTTCTTTACCCCACCAAACAGCGCTTGTATCTTTGGATCAAACTGAACCACATGCTCAACAAACAAACTCCGTCATTGATGACCTCTTTGGTCTCGGATTGTCTTCCTCTCCTGCCCCTGCCTCCCCTCCTATGAAGCTGAATGCTAAAGCTGTGCTTGATCCCACCACTTTTCAGCAGAAATGGCGCCAACTTCCTGTTTCAACATCACAGGTTATCAATCTCTCTCTCTCTCTCTCTCTATTTCATTTTTCATTAAAAAAATAAACCATTCATTTTGACCTGCCCGAAACTATTACTTCTTTGGTAAATTTGATATTCTTGTTTAGCATTTCTCTTAAGATTGATTTGATGTGTTTGTATATGGTAAGAACAATTTCTAACATAAATGGTAAGAATGGTTGTGGCTTCCGTAAATATTCAAAAGTTACTCTTTTCTTTCCTTTTAGTGCACTCAGCCAATACCTTCAAACATAGCTTATGAATTAAACAAGGTATTACTATTATCTTCACTCTGGGATTTGTCATGCCAAAAGAATTTGGGTTTTTGGTTGCAGGAAGTGTCTATAAGTCCACAAGGTGTGGCAGCGATGACGACTCCCCAAGTACTTGTACGCCACATGCAGCAGCTTCACTGTATCCATTGTATCGCTTCAGGTGGACAAGCCCCAAATTTCAAGCTCTTCTTTTTTGCACAAAAAGCAGATGAGCCCTCAAACTTCCTAGTAGAGTGTGTAATCAATTTATCCACGAGTAAAGCACACATAAAGATTAAAGTTGACGACGAGACTGCGTCCCAAGCTTTCTCCGCCTTGTTTCAATCAGCCTTGTCAAATTTTGGCATGGCCTAGCATCGCTGTTTCTTTTTATCGACTTCTAAAATGTTGTGTGTAATTTGAGTCCGTAAACATTACGTGTTTTGGAGATAATAAAATAACACTTCTTTTTTCCTTGTAGATTATTAGTCTATGGCGAAAAAGCTCAAGGCTGGTCCTGAATCCTGTGTAGCGGGACAAAATGTAAAAACCTATATATTCATTTTCAGGAATTTTTTTAAATAATTAATGTGTTAAATATATAACAATTCAATGTGCGTTTGGTTTGCGGAATATTTTGGAGTTGGAATTGAAATTCGTATAGGAATTGGAATTTGAAGGAATTGTATTTGGAATTTAAACATTCCATTTGGAATTAGAAATTGTTGGAATCTGAATCTCAATTCCATTTATGATATGTTTGGTTGTCAAGTGAATTAGAATCTATTATCCCGCCCCTTACCACCCCTAGTTTGGGTGGAAGCGGTACGTGTGGGAATGTTACGCGTCGAAATGGCTCAGGTCGAAACGGTACGCGTCAAAACGGTTCGGGTTCAAACGGTACAGATCGAAACGGTTCAACGCGAAATGGTACGAGTCAAAATGTTAGGGGATTCCAATGAATTTACTTGAATTCCTTCACATATAGGAATGATTTTGAATTCCTTTAACTAAAGGAATTCATGCCCAATTCCAATTCTAATTCCATTGTCAACTATACGCATGAAGATTGGAATTGAGATTCCAATTCCCTTTACATTCTATTGAATTCAAGTAAACCAAACGCACCTTTTGTGTATTTAAATTACATGCAAGTTGCAACTTTGCTTCATCAATGCAAATCAAATGCATTTCCAATGAGCTTACATGTCGGGGGGGGGGGGGGGGGGGGGGGGGGGTGTAGGAGGCTGAAAAGTGTATTTAAATTCAAACCTCCTAACTCGTATCAATAGTCATTAAGATTTTTTATTTGGTCTCCAAGGAAATCTAGTTAAACTTTTATAGTTAAATTTGCTAAATTTAATAAAAATGACCGTTTAATGAACAAATTTATGTTTAATTATCAAAACAACTTATAAAAACTAAGATGACACGGGGCACCGGCGTTATATGCTGTGATGATGGCCGACCACGGGTTATACACCGGCGCCGGTCACCACCACACGCGTGGAATGGAAAAAGAGTGGCCACGACAACGCGTTTTGAAATCAAAAATTCGAACGTTGCTTGCTTCTTGACCGTTGATGATGATGGTTTATATCATCACTGGTGATGGGCACCCTTAGTAAAATCCATCACTAGTGATGGAATTTGGCTCGATGACGTGGCGTATGATAATTGGATGTTGTGAGTGATAGAATTCCATCACTAGCAAGACGTCCCTACCCCTAATAAAGAAATTTTATACTCATATTATTTTAGATGTTTTTAAAAATAAAATGTGTTTAAATTGAAAAATGGTTTGAAATTGCAAATAATATATATTAACAGCAATATTTTCATATAATATGAGTAAACGATTTCTTTATTAGTTTTTATAAGTTGTTTTGATAACTAAACATAAATTTGTAACGGTCATTTTTACTAAACGACTTATTTTAACCAGGAACATTTTGGTCCTAACCTGTTTTTACCCGGACTAAATTTATAGTTTTGTTTAGAACGATCCATTTTGACCCAAACCATTTTAGTCAAAAAAAGAAAAAAGAAAAGAAAAAAAAACCATTTAACCAGGGGCTGTTTTTCTAGGCTTACTTTCTTGCCATAGGTTTTTTCGGAGCAAACACCTAAATGCCGTTTAAAACTGTCATTTAAATAATACATGTGCTGAAAAGTGAAAATGCAGCTTTTGAGTGCCATCTTTTTCTTTAAATTAGATCTGGTGGCAACTTAATTAAACAAATACAACAGAATAATATATATATATATATATATATATATATATATATATATATTCAATTCTAGTGCTAATTTAATGGCTACTGATTTGGTTCTCATTTCCATTGCATATCTATAATTCAACTACCTTAAATCATCATCAACAAAAGCCAGTTCACACACAAGAGCAAGATGATCGCTTCCCCACATCTGCAAGAAATAAGCACATCAGGAGACATGAGTATCATGGGAATCACAAAAATGAAAAGATACATTCATGACATAATATGAGGTCCTAATTAGCTGGCGTGTTTTGCCGTACCTTACTCGGAAGCCCTCTTGTTTTCTTCAATATTTCGATTGGTAATGTTTCAAGGACTTTTACAGGAGCAAGGTCATCAGTATGCCTGTGAGAGCATGGTTTTTTAATACATACGCTGAAATATTAAAATTAAAACTAATGTAAATAATATGACCCCACCACACACACTAACATACCATATGTAATCAACAGTGCCCATAAATTTTGAGTGGAAAGATGTCGCTAAGGGTTCCCCATGACAATCTCTAGTCAAACGGCTAGCCTGAATAAATTAAAACCATTATCAGATTAATTTATATAGAGCACTCGAGTAATTTACTTATGTACCCACGTTTAATATCGTGTTTTATTAAAGCTGATTATGTGTATGACATAAGCAGTTTCAAAACGCAAATGCATTTGAAAAACAAAATACAATTTTAAAATCTAAGCTTACCGGAACACCATAATATGCACTATTTAGTTTTAAGTTGTGCCTAAGGTAGGTTGACTCTTCAGATCCTGTTGCTAGCTTCAGTTCTTCTTTGCTCCACCTATCGAAACCGAAAGAAACACATATCAATCTAAATTCTAAATGTTAAGATATTCATGTAACTGTACAAACGAAGCCAACCTGTAATCTAAATGTTAAATATCTACATTCCATGAATATAAGTATTGCGGACCTAGAACACTGAGATCCAAATCTTGGGTAATCCAGTGGACAGATCTGTCCAGATATTCTTTTGCGTTCATAATTTTGGATGTTTAACTGCAAAAGAAATAATATTACATGTCACATTCTAAAGAAAAAGGAAACAATTATGAAAGTAAAATCACCTCAAACGAAGCTATGAACTGATAAATTGCACTCTGAAAAAAATAAGACGAATGATTAAAGAAACAAAAATAAAATAAAATAAAATAAAATGTAATCCGAAGGGAGCAAAGGAAAGGTACCTGAGGCATACTATTTAAATCCCCACCAAGTATAACAGGTATATTGCCCCATGTCTGGGAAAGTGTATGAACCTTGTCAAGAAATATCCGAATCTGCAACACAGATATCTCTAATAACAAAGCAGCAATAATAACTATTGCAATCAGATAAACTTTACCTGACCAAGCTTAATGTCTCCACGACTAGGATTGAAAAGCACATGTACATTTCCAACCAATATGCTTCGAGCCCTACAAATATTATATGTAAAACAATTATCTTGCTGGACTTTCAAGTTCAAAGAAATACTAGCATGATTTAGTGAAGTTTTATTTCGCCTGGAGCCATTCCCCCATCCGTTCTGTATGTGTGATTACACCTGACCCATTAATAGATTGCTTTCGTTAGCTAAATGGGTTGATTATGGTATTTCAATTTATAAAACCAGGTCATTTCTAAGAAACTAGCTAGCTTAAAATAGCTCGACACCACCCGCCGCCAATGATTTTATCTAACACGACGCGTTTCAACCCGAACAAGTTTTGTACCCAACCACGCATTTTGCTAGGCTTATGTGTTTACAGGAATAGGATTCACAAAATAATAAGCACAACACCAAGAAAAAGAACAAGTGTGTCCAACATTTCTTATAAACTTACTTCAAATTTTCAGTGTCGTCAATCTGTTTCTGGTTCCCATTCATCTGTGTGTTTTGCAGGCAGAAGGTCAACAGGTATTGGTGGAAGAAAGAAATAATATAAATAGAATAAATCTGAAGCACCCAAATGCTCGCATATCATCATATTGAAAGTTAATAATTCCAAATTTGATTACTTACTTTTTTTAATTTAATCAGAATCACAATACAAAGATTTTATTGCTCTGTGACTATCGCCTCTAACCCAAACAGATTTTTTATATATACCTTAAGAACACAAAACTGAGCAACATTGTCACGAAGGCCAAACCGCTTGAACTCAATGTTGTCCTCATGCACAAGAGAAAATCTGATAACAATAAATAAATCCGTACATACTGATGTTTCATTTCCCAAGAAAAAAAAAATGCTTACGATTCATCTTTCCAAAAAATAGTACATCCATCACGTGCTTCCCCGGTACGAGCCTAGCAGGAAAATGAGATTTAAACAACAGCCGCACAAAAACAAAAGATGCAGGGAATTGGATTTAAACCTGGTAAACTCCGCTAAATCCATCTTTGTATAGCATTTTACTCAAGTCATCGAACCGATCAACCTCCTGCAAGGTAGACAAAATAATAACCATATGAATTACTTGGTGCAAAGAGAAAAGATGTAAATATGAGATATGAAATCTTATTGAGGAGCATATAACTGAAAGCTCGGTTTTAGAAGGTGTTTCTGGTCCTCATAGCCGAGGTGAAAGCGCTAGCCTCACACACGCGAGGCGCCCGATGTTCATCAAAACATGCAAGTTGATTCTAGAAAACAGTTTCAACATAAACACTCGAAAAACAGGACATGGAAAGAACAGACACATAATTTAAAGGCATGAGCTACCCTATTTGTGAATCTCTACGTACAACCAAACAAGTTGAACCTAAAGCGGAAAAGTTGTTCTAAAATATGCCTTGAAGTGATTCACTGCCTAACGCCTCAAGCGAATATACAAGAGTTGTTTAAATAAAGAAGCACAACGGATGAATGCCAGTTCCATATCTTGTTCAACAAATATAATACGGAAAGAAGAGAACTAAATGTCGCCTTTGGATATAACTAATAGAAAGTTGCACGCAGAATCAACTTAAGCTGGTAACCGTAAAATCATCAAAGAAGGTTATGATCAAAGGGGGTGTTGGGATTGCTTTTAACTTATGACTTATTAACTTTTATAAGTCATAAGTCACAAATCCTAACTTCTCATTTTCTCCTTTTCAAACCATAAGAACTCCTTCTCAACCCATCATCCCCAAGTTGAAAGAGAATTTCGTCCCAAAATTCGGTAGTCGTATCAGTGTTGTGTTCAGCGGTTTTGAATAAATGAGGGTACTTGCGTTCCAATGTCAATTCCGGTCCATGTATTGAGTTCCAATAAACTCTCACGATAGGTTTTCGACTGTGCTTATGGACATTGACTTCCCGATCCATGATTTCGACAGCTTTCTCGATGAATTGCAACTTGTCATCGATCTTTAGTTCCTTGAAAGGAACTACAAGTGTTTCATGCGACAAACACTTCTTTAAGTTAGAGACGTGAAAAACGTTGTGTACGTTACCAAGTTCATCAGGTAACTCGAGTCGATAAGTGTCACACCCCTAATTCCACGTGTAACCCGGTGGGAATATCGTGACGCAAGTTGATATCATCATTACCAAACAATACAAAATAACACAACGAAAGTCTGGATAATTACTATTACAAACGTTTGAATGTTCAAAGTTCAAAAATAAATACAACGCTTGTAATTAGATCCACAGGCGGATCAAAATGTGATTACAAAAGAAATCTAACAGACTACGGCCTTCTAAGCAAATGAGTTGCAAGTTTCCTCTTAAGCCTGCCAAGTACTTCCAGCCTATTTACGTGCATATGTCACCTGCGCTTAGTATTTTGAAAATACGTCAGATAAATATGGTAAATACAATTAACCGACTCATTTTGAAAACATTTTAAAAATATATGGTGTACACAATGGTACTTTTGTTTTATAAATAACTTGGGATAAATTACATTCATGTTATCAGTTTTACATGCTAATAATACATTTAGAGCCCGAAAACTATGTCGGGATCATGATTAATCGACACACCACTTTAATACCTTTAATAGGTACACCCCTACTGGGTTATAAATTTGTTTTAGCATCTGTCGGGTGTATGCCTACACCCTGTGCTTAGGTCGTAGCAATTTACAATTAAATGAGACGTGGATATCCAGGACATGGTCGTTTTAACCTCCAAATGTTTAATATTACGCAATACGAATTAAAATGGATTATTTGAATTCCCGGATCATTGGTCTTTGATCCCATATCCAACCATGCGGTATTATTATACCGTATCCCAAGCCCGTATAAGGGAAAATAAGTTAAAAGTATTTACCTGGTTTGCAAATCTTTAATTAATAAGAAAATAAGCAAAGCACATCCGTAATCAAGCGAAGACCGGAAAAGAATGTATTTTGGATCCGACAAGTACTAGGACTTGTATAATATGGGTTACCATTTGACATTCTGGATTTTGAGAATAATTTGATATTGTTAAACCCGTTTCGGTTAAATTACGTAAACTAGTTACGTAGGCCGAACCGTACGCATATAAATGAAACCGGGTAATCGGGTGAGTCCTATACAAGTTCTATATACCATTCTGTTTAAAATATGTTAAAATTTCAGTAAGTTATCAACATGTTGGCCTTTTACGGTTTTAAAATCAAACTATGCCTTAAAAGGGTAATTTCTTCATTTTACAATGTAATAAATGAGCTTATATGTACACTGATGTTATTGTCATAAACATTCTGTAAAAATACTTATTTTATGATGTTATACCAGTAGGATATCAATTATATGTGTGATTTTTAGTTTAAGACCAAACTATGTCCCGAAAGGGCATTTTGGTCATTTCACGCATAATTTTGATAACTTATCTAGGGATCTGAGTTTGGGACATGTACCTACTGTTAATATTTTGAAAACATGTTTTGAAATCAGTAGGTATAAAGCCTTGATGCTCTAATATGGTTTTAAACCATATTATGTGTCGAAACGGCGATTAAGTCGCTTAAATGACGATTTAAATGGTATTTAGTGAAACTGTTGTCGTGACCAGGTTTGTATGACCAAAATATGTTAATTTATATATTACATCAGTAAGTATAAGGTTTTGGTCTATTAAAATGTTTAAAACCCATTTATAGTGCCGAAAGGGCAATATCGTCATTTAAGTACATAATATGCAAACTAGAGCTTAAACTCAGTTTGCAACCTGAATGAACATCCCAAATAATCCTAATAATGATACTACATCAGTAGGTATTGAGTTTTGATGTCAAGTTTATGTTTAAACCATTATATACGCCAAAAGGGCGACTTGGTTACTTTAAACATGTTAATCACGTTGAATAATTAAAACATAGTTTATGACCAGGTTACTAATATCGAAATAAGTTTATTAGTTTAACAATTCAGTTTACAACTCATTTATATGCTTGTTAGTGATCAAAACCTTAGTTTATAACAAAGGGGCATTTTAGGCATATTTAACCCATATTTGTATAATGACTCGGATTACTATATGACCATCTAATATAACTCCAGAGGGTTATACTACAACATAACATGGTCATAATGCAACTTAGAAACCGAAACTAAAGTTGCTAATTCGGGTCAGAACTGAAAGTCAAGGCAAAAGTCAACTTTTGCGACTTTAGGTTGCGAACCGATCTTAGATCTGGAATTGACGAGCCGAACATGTCCCCACATGTTCTTATAATTATTACCAAGTTATTAGAGTGTCAAAACAGATTTTATAACACCTACATTACTAGTTATTATTTTGTTTCAAAACTAACCCGTTTGACTTTTTATTAACATAACTTTGACCCGTCAATTGACCAAGCAAACGTGGTAATCAGGAGGTGCCCTCTTGAGGGATTAACACGTACCTTATTACGATCACGTAGCCATGTTCGTTATGAACATTGGCTGGACCATAATGGTCTTAGCTCAAATTCAAGGCGTTTTTACGTCAACGCTTTGACTTTGGCTTAAATCCTATCAAAACTGAAAGAGGAAGGCTAAGAACACTTACACAAGTCCCTTAGCACGAAATATGACTAGATTGGAAGCTCCTTTAGATCAGGAACCTCCAGAGAGTGAGATAGAGATAAAATGGAAGTGAGCAAGTCAAGGTGATGCAATGCACCACCTATTTATACTTGAGGGCCAAGCATAGGATCATGACAGGTGTTGAGGCTTGTTCTCAGATGCAAACAAGTGTTTTGGGACGTGTATCAAGCAGCAAGAGAGTGACATTTCGTGAGAATGGTGGCAGGGCAGCAAACTGCCAAGTAATCTGCCTGTGGCGGTCCCTTACGGACCATAAGGGTAAAGCCTTGCGGTCCGTAAGGACCATAGGCGCCCACATATTTGAATTGGTTACGGACCGTAACCATAAAGGCTTGCGGTCTGTAACTGCCTTACTGAAACCCATATTTTGATTACCTTACGGTTCGTAACCAATGATGGTTACGGTCCGTAAGGACCTTCCAGAACATGAAATTTGGCACATTTACAACTTTGGTCCTCTGACTTTTTCTGATGCTCATTCAGAGGTTATTAAATTAACATAACGGCATTTTAGTCCCCCTCGGCTACATGTGGCAACCAAGAATTTTCGGGACACGTGTCGGGATCTTATTGGACAAAATTTTTGAGGTGTTACATCTTCACCCCCTTAATAAAAATCTCGACCTCGAGATTTATTCAAATAGATAAGGTACTTCTGTCGCATATTGGACTCGACTTCCCAAGTATATTCGGGACCTCGACGGGCATCCCATTTAACTTTCACAATAGGCACGTGCTTCCTACGAAGCTTCTTAACTTGCCGATCTTCGATCGCAATTGGTTTTTCTACGAAATGCAAGTTTTCATCAATCTGAATGTCTTCGTGAGGCATTGCTAGCGACTCATCCGCTAGACATTTCTTTAAGTTGCTGATGTGGAATACATAATGGATTCCGTTGAGCTTCTCAGGTAGCTTAAGCCTGTAAGCTACGGATCCGACACATTCGACTATCTCGAATGATCCTATATACCTCGGGCTTAACTTGCCCTTTTTCCCAAAGCGCATTACACCTTTCCAAGGTGACACTTTTAACATGACCTTGTCCCCAACTTGGAACTGTAAAGGTTTACGCCATTTGTCGGCATAACTCTTTTGTCTATCACGAGCTGCCTTAAGTCGATCAGGGATTTGTACAACCTTATCCGTGGTTTCGAGAACGACTTCTGGTCCAGATAGTTGGGCTTCTCTCACTTCAGCCTAACATACAGGCGTCCTACATTTTCTTCCGTATAAGGCTTCAAAAGGAGCGGCCTTAATACTTGTGTGAAAACTATTGTTATAAGAAAACTCGACTAGGGGTAAGTGATCATCCCAACTTCCGCCTAAGTCAATCACACATGCTCGCATCATATCTTCCAAGGTTTGAATGGTACGCTCACTTTGTCCGTCAGTCTGCAGATGGTAAGCATTACTAAAATTTAGTCTCGTGCCTAGAGATTGTTGAAAACTTCTCCAGAAGTGAGATGTGTAACTTGTATCTCTATCAGATACAATGGATATCGGCACGCCACGCAAAGACACGATCTCGTCCACATACAGTTTAGCCAGTTTATGGGAGCTATATGTTTCCTTAATTGGTAGGAAATGAGCCGACTTGGTTAGTCTTCCACAATAACCCAAATTGTGTCATTTCCACGCTTGGTCTTTGGTAACTTAGTGATGAAGTCCATAGTTACCATCTCCCATTTCTACACTGCGATTTCAAGCTGTTGTAGAAGTCCTGACGGTTTCTGGTGTTCTGCCTTAATTTGAGAACACGTCAAGCACTTTGCTACATGATTGGCTATAGCTTTCTTCATAGCCATCCACCAATAACTGGGCTTTAGGTCTTGATACATCTTGTCGCTTCCCGGATGAACCGAATGTTTAGAATTATGTGCTTCTTGGAGGATTACATCTCTAAATCCTCCAAAGGTCGGAACCCAGATCCGATCATTTAACCTGAACATATCCTTTCCTAGTACTAATTGATCAATAGTTGCACCTAACCCTTCCTTAGCAATATTCTCCTCTGACATGGCTTGCTTTTGTGCATTTAGTAGTTTTTCGTTCAAACAACTTTTTAATTCAATGCTCTTGGCATTGATCCTTAAAGGTTTGACTCTCTCATTGCGACTAAGTGCATCAGCGACTACATTCGTCTTTCCTGGATGGTATCGAATCTCATAATCATAGTCGTTGAGTGTTTCCATCCATCGAAGTTGCCTCATGTTCAAATCCTTTTGATTGAACAAATGTTGAAGACTTTTATGGTCAGTGTAGATGATACACTTTGTTCCATATAAATAATGTCTCCAAAGTTTAAGTGCGAATACTACCGCACCTAGCTCCAAATCATGGGTGGTGTAATTTCTCTCGTGCACTTTTAATTGTCGTGACGCGTAGGCAATCACTTTGCCTCTTTGCATAAGCACACATCCCATGCCAGTATGCGATGCATCACAGTAAACTACGAACTCTTCTATGCCTTCTGGAAGAGTTAACACCGGTGCATTTCTTAACTTGTGCTTTAAAGTTTCGAAGGATTCTTGCTGCTTTGGACCCCAGTTGAACTTAGCATCCTTACGTGTTAGGATTGTCAAAGGAGCGGCTATTCGTGAGAAGTTTTCAATGAACCTTCGATAATAACCAGCCAGTCCTAAGAAACTACGTATCTCAAAAGGTGTCTTTGGTGCTTCCCAATTCATAATTGCTTCTATCTTTGCAGGATCCACTTGGATACCACGTTCAGTTACTACATGACCAAGAAACTGAACCTCTCGAAGCCAAAATTCACCTTTAGAAAATTTCGCGTACAACTTTTCTTGACGTAGTATTTCAAGAATGCACCTTAAATGTTTCTCGTGATCAGATTGATTACGAGAATAGATAAGTATGTCGTCTATGAAGACAATGACAAATTTATCTAAGTATAGCTTGCAGACTCTATTCATGAGATCCGTGAATGCTGATGGTGCATTAGTGAGCCCAAAAGGCATCACTAGGAACACGTAATGTCCATATCTCGTTCTGAAAGCAGTCTTCGAAATATCTTCATTTCTAACCTTAAGTTGGTGATAGCCTGACCTTAAATCAATCTTCGAGAAGTAACTTACACCTTGCAATTGATCAAACAAATCATCGATCCTGGGCAAAGGGTAACGATTTTTTGATCGTTATCTTATTGAGTTCACGGTAATCAATGCACATTCACATCGATCCGTCCTTCTTTTTAACGAATAGGATAGGAGCGCCCCAAGGCGAAGAACTAGGTTGAATAAAACCTTTCTCTAAGAGTTCGTCCAATTGGGTTCTCAATTCTTTCATCTCGGTAGGTGCTAAACGGTATGGAGCTTTAGCTATGGCAGCTGCTCCAGGTATGATGTCAATTCGAAACTCTACCTGCCTATCAGGAGGTTGGCCAGGTAATTCTTCTGGGAAGACGTCTGGGTATTCAGAGATGATAGAAATATCTTTAATATTTGGTTTGGGTTCATCGATGGTGACTTGTGCCATGTAGATGACACAACCCTTAGTCATACATCTAGAGGCCTTAAGCAAAACTGCTTTATCAGGCAATCCAAAGTGTTTGTCTCCATGAATGGTAAGGATTTTACCAGACAGGGATTTGATTTCAATGAGTTTCTTATCGTAGGCAATGCGTGCTTGGTTATGTGATAACCAGTCCATGCCTAAGACTTCATCGAATCCTGCTAGTTGTATGGGTAAAAGAGAGACATGGATAGAATGATTCTTGATGGATATGAAGCATCCGTCAAGGATGGAAGAAGCGGTTTCTATAGTTCCATTAGCGAGCTCTACTTAATAAGTTATGTCTTCAGTTCTTACAGGCAAGTTTAATAGTTCACTAAACTTATGATCTACAAACGATTTATCCGCGCCCGAATAAAAAAGAACTCTTGCAAAAGCATCGTTGATAAGGAACTACCCGTTATGACATTGTTATCATTCACTGCTTCCTTGGCATTCATTTGGAAAGCTCTAGCAGTGGCTTTCTTTGCTTCGGTAGTTTTGGCCTTTCCTTCGTATTTGCCTTAGGGCAATTCGTCTTGATGTGGCCTTTCTTGCCACATCCAAAGCAAGTAGCATCCTTTATGTTTCGCACTCATGTGACCGATGCCCTATTTTCTTGCAGATATTGCACTGCTTTGGTTTCTGGTCCAAGCGACACTGTCCATGATGTCGCGTCCCACATGTCTTGCAAGTGGGTTTGTCGCTCGACTTCTGATTATCCTTGCTAAACCACGTTTACCCTTTTTATTAAACCTCTGGGAGTTGCTGTCCTCCCGCTTTCGTTTCCCGTCATTGTCAGTCTTAATTGACATTTGCCTCACGTAATCCTGTGTGAGGGAGAGAGATAGTTCTACAGCAGACTTGTAGGTGCCAGGCTGCACCGCTTTAACCATACTCCTGATCTCAGGAGCTAACCCATTGATAAAACGCGCGATGCGTTTGGGTTCAGGAGTGACTAGATAAGGTACCAGCCTTGATAGAGAATTGTAGTCGGTGACAAACTTCCGACAATCCATGTTCTTCATAGTCAGATTTAGGAAATCTGACTCGATTTTCTCCACCTCGTGAGGTGGGCAGTAGGTATCCTTCACCAACTCTACAAAATTCGACCAACTAAGATTGTAGAGATGAACTTTGCCCGTAGACTGGACTAAAGCTTTCCACCAGATAAGGGCATCACCCTTGAATGATTGAGATACATACTTAACATGTTCTTATCAGCGCAGCCGCTGATATCTACTACCGTCTCCATTTCGTCTAACCACCTTAGACACTCTACAACTCCTTTTTCCCCGTTAAAATCGCGGGGTCTACAAGACACAAAGTACTTGTAGGAGCAACCATCACCATTTTTTTTTCTTATGATGCTCTTTACTCTTTGCTATACTCTTCACATTTGAAGAGTGTGCCTCAATCTTCTTTGGTTTTGAGTGGTTAGGTTGAGATTGAGGTTTAGAAACAGGCTTGGAGGGAGAAGCACTCGACTCAGGTTGCCGTGCAGACCTATCATTCAAGGCCTTGCCAATTTCTGCGGTAATAAGGTCTCTTAAGTCGTTCTTACTAATGATGATATTCTCATTGGCATCATCGTCGTTGCGTTTGCTATTAACTTCAATAGAGTTCACCATAGTTGTAGCTCAATCCTAAATACCAATATTAGTTTTGATCAGTTGCTGCAGCGTACCCCTTTTTAGTGAAATGGTTTATTAACAATACAAATTTCATTCGAAAAGATGTGATATATTTCCGAGGTCTCAAAGGACCATCATAGGTATTTATGGATTGGACTTAGTCCAAAATTTATTAGACAGTGAACCAAATGTTACTACTGTCATTGTCACTGGGGACAATATATCACTGCACATTGGCTTTACACTACCATTGAGTGTTTGAATGTTTTGGCCAGGATCTAATTTGATCATTTAGACGATAGGGTATGAACATTGTCATTACCCAATTGATTAATGTGACAATATTTATCACGAGAATTTGAGGGTTAACTCCACATTGTGAGTTTGACACAGAGAAATGATAAATTTGAAAGTTGAACATTGTTCACCTTTGCTAGACAGAAGGTTACCCCCAAAATTTTCATTTGCCAATTTAATTGATCATAGTCATTGGCTGAAAGATCTTTGGATAATATGACGGATCAATAAAACTTGAGTAAAATCATGATGATTGATTGAATGAAATATATATAACAAAGAAAATTTTACTAGAAAAACATTCATATTGCCAAAATATAGGACTTTGAAATAACTAAAGTAGTTCACGCAGGAACCTTAAAAGAAATAACAATGTCCTCACATGGACTTTTTGAAATTTAAAATTACATAAATGAAAATATAAAACTACTCACCCTTCCTTCCTTTCACAGCCTTATAGAGTCTCTTGATAAATCTAGTTGTTTTCTTCTCTGACTTCTTAACTTGTTGCTGCATTTCCCTGACCTGATCTAGGCCTCATTAATAACATCGAGGGATAATTGCGGTTGGGGTTGAGGCTGAGGTGGAGGTGGTTGCGGCTGAGGCGTAATTGGATACGGATATCCATATGGTGGATACCTAGTAGCAGCATAAGATGAGTAAGGAGGTGGGTAATTAGGGTAAGAGGGATGATAAAGGTTATTATGAATGACTGCATCATAATAAGGATCCTTCTCTAGACCATGGTGGATGTAGTTATACAGGCCGGGAGGGTCGACAGAGTTAAACCCAGGCGGCCCTTCATAAGCAGGTATTGGGTTAGCAAAATCCTGCGGTGGTGGTGGTGGTTGAGGCAGAGGCTCAACATCTGGTTGTGGTGGAGGTTCCACCACTGGCAATGCGTTTGAGGGCCCACCCATTTGTGGGTCCTCGGGAATGACAGGGTAAGATGGTGGAAAAGGTGGTAGCGAGCCCGACCTTTGACCAGCATGCACCGACATGCGTGCACCACGCCTTCGGTGTCACACCCCAACCGATGGCGGAATCATCGGGGCGCGGCACTAGGCGACCAGATTGTCTCATGAGAATTCCATAACAATTATCTAGAAACATTACTTAACGTTTAACATCCCATACTATCAAACATAACATTCCAAACAATTATTACAGAAACTTGTTTTCTCATAAGCACAAATCAGGTTCGATATCCCCTAGATTTAATACATGAGTTTCCAAATCCAAAACAAACTAAAACAACGAAAACAACGAAAACTAAGCATAATCCAAAGCATCCAAGCTAAAATCCTCAACCTGTTACATATGTTAAAATACGAGTCAATACAATTAAGTAAAGGTGAGCATACAGGTTTAAGTAGTACCAGCATAATAGAGAAACCGTTTGTGAAATAGTCTAATTACATATCATGATACACCAAAACACATCACACAAAACTAGGCATATTTCTCATGCTAACTTCTGTGAGAAGGCTAGCTCGTCCATCCTAACTAGACCCCGTCGGGTGTTAGCCACACTATAGTACCATACTAGCTAAGGAGGCAAGTTAACGAAAATAAGTCCTAGTCGCATGTTTCTAGTATCACGTATTGAGCATATATAATCAGATTATTCTGTGTGTGATAAACAGTTTGATTTGTGAGGTGATTTTGATAGAGGAACATATGTAACACCCGAAAGTGCATTAAAGCGAAAACGGGTCAAGTATACTCATAGTCAGTGCGTTTTAGGAGAGACGAGGGATCTGAGATGAGTCGGGGAGAGCACCGGATCAGCCTGTAAACGATCAGAAGTGCATCAGTCTTCCAAATTGCTGAAACGGTTAAGTTTGGAGTCGGCAGGAGGCAAGTTCGGGCGAACTTGTATGTAATCATACAAGTTCGAGCGAACTTGTATAAACCTGTTGAGTTTTTAGTCAAGTTCGGGCGAACTTGTGAGAAATGTTTACTGAAAAGACAAGTTCGGGCGAACTTGTATAGTTTCCTAAGAAACTAGACAAGTTCGAGCGAACTTGTGAGGAATTGGTGAAAAACTGACCCAAGTTCGGTCGAACTTGACCCTGTTGCTGAAAAATAGGTAAATCTCGAGCGAACTTAATGTTTTCGGGTCCAAAATCTTGCGTTTTCGCGTCGTTTGCTGAGGAAATCAAGTGCCTATCCCTCCAACCTTAAGCCACTGAGTAAAGCTTAGGCTGGAGAGGTCTTTTGGAGCGAACTTAGCCATTTTACAGAAACTCGGGCTAATCCGGGCAAACTTGACGGTTCGTACAGGTTAGTCCAGCTTGTGTAAAGTGACGATTCCATCCTTGTGCTTCTGGATCTGAGATCTTGCTTTGACAACGCCTCGTTCCACTCAAAAGTGAACGAAACATACGTCATTAGTCCGAAGATGGTGTAAAAATCAAGGATTTAGGTTCTTCTTGGTAATCCTATCTTTTGATCGTGTATAACTTGTTTAACAGATCTGTGATTAGTGTATGTTAATCATACATTTATACGAATTCTGGTAGCAAGTCTGAAGCGGTCAGATTTTAGGGTTTTCTTGTTTCTTTTCATCTATCGCCGGCCATAATCATAGTTTCTGATCTAATTGAATAGTGTATTGGGTGTTTCGGTCCTACTGGTGTGGCAGTAACCTTGATTTACCTAGTTCTCTGTTTGATTTCGTGAAGATCTATGGATTAGGGTTTTGCTAGATTAGGGTTTTCTTAGTTTCTTCGGTTGAAGGTTTCTGGTTTTTTCTCTCAGTTTCTTTTGCATGGTTGGCAGTGTGTTTGCTGATGGAGGGAGTTGATGATGACACTAAGAATGTACGTAAAAAACCTGGTGGAAATTCGCTCAACGATCGTGGAAAACATTCATTATCGTTCCTGGATTTGGCTTCAAGAGTGGTAGATGTTGAAGGTAGCACGTTAATGCCTCGGAGGGGTATTGTGACTCCTACTCGACAAGTACCTGATATGTTTAATATTATTGATGAACTGACCAAGATTACTGTGCGTGTCATGGAACAAGGCCAACCGGATCAAAAGATTGATGATGGTCGCGCCGCAGGTATTAGCCAAAACGACGAGGAGAAGGGGTCTAAGTCACTATCATATGCTGATTTGGTGGCCAAGTCGAGTAATAAAAAACATAATTTCAAATCACTTGCTAGTCCAATGCAGCATGAGAATTGTGATGTGGTTTTGCCAAAGGATTCAATTCGGGTAGTTCAACACAAGCTTGCAAACACATTATACGGGTACTTCCTGGGGGATCGAATTGCCTACCCGGTTGTGGAGTATTATGTGAAAAATAACTGGAAAAAGTTTGGATTGCAAAAATCTATGATGAATGCTAATGGTTTCTTTTTCTTCAAGTTTGCAGACCAAACTAGTATGATGGCTGTCCTCAACGAGGGCCCATGGATTATTCGATCACAACATTTGATTATATGTGAGTGGACTCCCACTACTAAGCTGATAAAAAGGAGGTTAAGAATCTACAATTATGGGTCAAGATACATGATGTTCCTTTAGCCGCGTATAAAGAGGATGGTCTTAGTTTGATCGCTACAGCCATTGGTGATCCCAAACATCTAGATTCTTACACTACTTCGATGTGCTTGGATTCCTGGGGCCGTAGTAGCTATGCTAGAGCTTTAATTGAAGTGTCAGCTGATAAGGAGCTTAAAGAGGAAATTACTATGGCAATTCCGGAACTTGAGGGTGATGGTATGTCAAGGAGACTAAGTCTGTTGAGTATGAATGGAATCCGCATAGGTGCTCGCATTGTTGTGTTTTTGGCCACTCAAATGATCATTGTCCTAAACATCAAAAGAAGCCGGGAAAACAAGTGAGTGATGACAAAGCTCGTAAGCCTTATGATCTAGGAGAAAGACCTGATAAAAAGACTGTTGTTGATGAGGAAGGGTTTACGGGAGTGCATACCAAGAGAGTGGCTCAGAAGACGGGTTTTCAAGTTAACAAACAAAAGCCGAAATTTGAGTATAGGCTGGTTGGAGCTAAGCCGAAGGATAACTTGTATAAGTCGGAATCTTTAAATACTGTTGTGTCTAGAAATCCGTTTGAGGTCTTAAATGATGATAATATGGAGAAAGGTCAAAGTAGTAAGGAGGGAGAAGGTGGACAACAGGAGGCGGATGATGAAGAGGTCATGGAAGTATATAATGAAACTGACGAGTTTATCACGGACGGCACCTGTAATCCTAATGCTAAAAAAGGGGCAAGCACTCCTAACCCGGAGGTTTCCAATGGTTAGTCTTGCTTCATGGAATATTAGGGGGTTGAACCGCCCTCTAAAACAAAAGGAGGTTCGAAAGATAGTTAAAGATAGTAATCTCAGTTTTTGTGCTATTTTAGAATCTCATGTTGATGTCGGAAATCTTAGTAAGGTCTGTAACTCAGTGTTCCGTCGTTGGGATTGGACTTCTAATGGGGGTTCTTGTGATAAAGGAACTCGTATTATCATAGGTTGGAACCCGATGGTTTTTGATTTGATGGTGTTGTCTCAAACGTCGCAAGTCATGCATATTCAGTTATTCGTTGCAGAAGACAAGAAATGGTTATTCTGTTCGGTTGTGTACGCAGCTAATTACTATATCACTCGGCGAGAATTATGGTCCCAGTTATCTATGCATAAACTTATGGTAGGTGATAAGCCGTGGTTGATTATGGGATATTTTAACTCGGCTCTATACCTGGAGGATAAGTCTATGGGTGCCTCCTCTGTTTCAACGGGTATGCGAGACTTTCAAACTTGTGTTTCAGATATTGAGGTGATGGATATTAACCAGTCGGGTATCCATTTTACATGGAACCAAAAGCCAAAGAAGGGTGTTGGCTTGCTTAAGAAAATTGATCGTATCATGGGAAATACTCCGTTTATTACTGAGTTCCTTAATTCAGTGGCTGTTTTTCATCCTTATAGATTGTCAGATCACTCTCCTTGTGTTCTAACAATTAAACGAGCTGTTAGTAGTAAGCATAAGCCCTTCAAGTTTGTGAACTTTTTGGTTCATAAGCCTAATTTTCTAAGGATTGTGAAGGAGTCGTGGGAGATGAGTGTTAATGGGGTTTATCAGTTTAGGGTTGTGAAGAAGCTTCGGATGCTAAAGACTCCTTTACGTGCTTTACTCTTTAAGCAAGGCAATCTCCATAAGAAAATGGCTGATCTTCGTGGTAAACTGGATGACATTCAAAAGGATATTGATAAGGATCCATGAATGCGGACCTTAGAGCTCGAGAAAGGAAGCTGAATTCTGATTTTCAAGAAGCGTCTCTTGATGAGGAAAGGTTTTTAAAGCAGAAGTCTAAGATGGAATGGTTAAGAGCTGGCGACGCTAATACTGCTTTCTTTCATGCAGCAGTGAAGAGTAGGAACCATCGAAGCCAAATCCAAGTTGTATTGGATACGAATGGTGTAGGGCATGAGGGTGATGCGGTTCAAGATACTTTTGTGAAACATTATGAAAATTTCTTGGGTAGCCAAGATGATTTATCTACTCCTGATCTGTTTACTAAGGTTGTGAACCCGATTGATGCTTCCCTCATGATCCGTCCGGTTACGATGGATGAGGTTAAGAAAGCCATGTTTTCTATCGGTAATGACAAAGCTCCAGGCCCGGATGGTTACACTGCTGCTTTCTTTAAAGTTGCTTGGCCGATTATAGGTATGATGTTTCTATGGCAATCATTGATTTCTTTAATATAGGCAGATTACTGGGCCAAATCAACCATACTCTTGTTGCGCTAGTTCCGAAGAAACCTCGCCAGTTATGGTTTCTGATTATCGTCCTATAGCCTGCTGTAACGTCTTATTCAAATGTGTTAGTAAGATTATTGCTGACCGTATAAAGGGTGTGCTCCATGAGGTTGTTAGTATCAACCAATCTGCTTTTATTCCTGGTAGGAAAATCTCGGATAACATCTTGCTGACTCAAGAGCTTATGCATAATTATCATAGAAATTTAGGTCCCCCGGTGTGCTTTCAAGGTGGATATTCAGAAAGCTTATGATACGGTTGATTGGAGGTTCCTGAAAAACGTTCTGATTGGGTTCGGCTTTAACACAAAGATGGTGGATTGGATTATGGTTTGTGTTTCGACAACATCATATTCTATTTGTGTTAATGGGAATGTGCATGGTTATTTTAAAGGTAAGCGTGGCCTTCGACAAGGAGACCCGTTATCTCCTTATTTATTCACGCTGGTTATGGAGGTTTTCACGTGTATATTACAGCATGCTTCTAGGATTGATACATCCTTCAAATTTCACAATAAATGCGAAAGGCAGCGTATCATTAACCTGTGTTTTGCAGATGATTTATTCTTGTTTGCGAGAGGAGATGTTGAGTCGGTGCAGTGTGTTTTCAAGTGTCTTTTGAATTTTTCGAACATGTCCGGACTAGTTCCTAGTATTCAAAAGAGCATGGGGTTTTTCTGTAATGTGCCAGCTCATGTTAAAAATCATATCTTGTCTTTCATGCCGTTTATGGAGGGGTCTCTTCCACTAAATACTTGGGGGTTCCTCTTATTTCTTCTAGCCTTGTGTACAAAGATTGTAGTGCCTTAGTGGAGAGGTTGGATCAACGGATTTCAAATTGGAGGAATAAACTTCTTTCGTTTGCGAGTCGGCTGCAGCTTATAAAATCTGTTCTTTCTTCAATGCATATTTACTGGTCTTCAGTTTTTATCCTGCCTAACCGTATTCAAGATCTGGAAGCCAAAATATGAAACTTCTTATGGTCTTCGGATGGTTCCTATCACAAGGGGAAGGCTAAAGCTTCCTGGAAGTCTGTTTGTGTTCCAAAGTACGAGGGTGGCTTAGGTATTCGTCGTATTAGGGATGTTAATAAAGCGCTTATGTCTTCTCATATTGGAGCATTCTGGTTGAGCGTGATTCTCTTTGGGTTGCTTGGATTCATTCGTACAGACTTAGAGGTAAAAGCTTTTGGATTTGTAAGTCGGTGGCGAATTGTTGTTGGAGCTGGCGGAAAATATTACAGCTTCGGCCGTTTATGGAAGGGTGATAATGAGTTAGTTGAGTACTCTTCGTCTCAAGTGTGGCATTCGGTTAGACAGAGAGCAGCAGAGGTGGATCGGGTTAAGTATGTTTGGTTCTCGCAGTGTATTCCAAAACATGCTTTCTTTATGTGGCTGGTGATTCGTCGTAAGCTCCTCACTCAAGATAAAATTGTGCAATGGGATCTTTCCAGAAGGAAAAATATGAATATGATGTGTTGTCTTCTTTGCTATGCGGAAGTTGACTCCCATAACCATCTGTTCTTCGATTGTAACTACTCAACTCAAGTTTGGATCACGGTTCGCGGAAAAGGGGGTATGAGTACTGTTGGCCTAGAGTGGGATGCTATCGTTGACTGGCTGGGGGCTCGGGCTGGGTCTAGGTCAGCGACCAACTATATTAGTAGGCTTATTGTGGCTGCTGCGACGTATTTCATTTGGCAGGAACGTAATGTGAGACTTTTCAAGAACCAGACAAGACCGCCGGATGTTCTAAGTGATACAATTTTGAAAACGGATCGATATAAGCTAATGGGAGTCAAGTTCAAGGATTGCTACAATGTGCAAAGATTGCTTGAAACATGGGAGATTTATAGCAACCGATTGGAAGATGAAGAAGGCTGATTATTTATTAGTTTTTTGTTTCTCTAGATTATTGTTTAGTAGTTTGTCTTCGATGTTCTTGGTAGTTTAGTGTGGTTTTTCTTTGGCTTACATTCATGGGGAATTCCCATGTTTGAACTAGTGTGGGCATTTCCACGCTACTTGTTTTTGGTTTGTTTATATATAAAATCACCGGGATAACTCTTTACCCAAAAAAAATCAAGGATTTAAAAGGTTTTGCTCAGATTTAGTATAGATCTGAGTGAAAACAGAAGTTTTTATGAAAAAAGAGTAAGATTTTCATAAACAGAAGAGATTTGATGAAAAGGAAGGCAGAGCCTTGTGCAAAATCATTGTAAAACGTTGATGAACATCATTGTAGTTGAAATCGGGTTGATTCTTACTTAGAAAACAAAGAGTTTCGGGTTCGAGAGCTCTGGGCGAACTTGCAGCAAGTTCAAATGAGAGAATGGGGCTGAGTATTTATAGGTGAAGGCAAAAAGTGAGCTGGTGGGAGTCAATTTCGGTCGAACTTGTATATTCCTATACAAGTTTGGGCGAACTTGGTGAATATCTTGGAGAACTTATGCAAGTTCGGTCGAACTTGCTATATATGTGAAGGATCAGGACAAGTCTGAGCGGACTTGTTGAAGAATGAGAGGATGATTTGGCCAGTCAAGTTCGGCCGAACTTGGGGTCACCCAAGTTCGAGCGAACTTGTCCAAAAGCTTGGAATTTCTTTGTTTTTCATTCATGTATCGATTGTTCAGCGATGTAATCGAGTTATAAAGTAACATTAAGCGTTTAGGCGATGCGGTGGTGAGTTTAATAATAACCATAAACACACATAACACATAAATAACATAAAACCCATAATTAACTGCGATTTGCGATGCGATGAGATAAGCGATGCGATGGCACAAGTGTTTATTAAACAATAACACACATGGCTCGTATAGTAGCATATTTAGTTGTAATTGTGATTAGATTTGCGGATGTGTTTTATAAACGATTAGATGCGATATAATTGAAATAAAACATATTTAATTTAACATAACTTTCTTATAAACCGAATCTTGAGATTTACAAAGGATAGATACAACGATATTAAAAGAAAAAGATAATAACGAAATTCAGAGTTGTTACAGTCTCCCCTACTTTAGGAAATTTCGTCCTGAAATTTAAGTAGTGGCCGTAACAAAGAGGTGCGAGGACTTGGGCCTTCATGTCACTTTCCAATTCCCAAGTGAACTCTGTGCTGCGTTTGCCTTCCCATCGGACCTTCACGATAGGGATGCGAGAGCGCCGTAGTTTCTTGGTTTCTCGGTCCATGATCTTGACAGGTTTTTCCACGAAATGGAGAGTCTCGTTGATTTGCAGATCTTCGAGAGGTACATGGAGATTCTCTTCGGCTAGGCATTTCTTGAGGTTAGACACGTGGAAAGTCAGATGAACGTTATTAAGTTCCGCCAGTAGTTCGAGACGTAGGCTACTTCACCGATCCCTTCCAGAATCTTAAAGGAACCAATATATCGAGGTGCTAGCTTTCCTCTCTTCCCGAAGCGGATCACTCCTTTCCAAGGTGCAACCTTTAGGAGAACGTGATCTCCCCCTTCGAACTGTAGGGGCTTGCGGCGTTTATCGGCATAACTCTTTTGACGACTCCGAGCTTTCAAGAGATTGTCTCTGATCTAGAGGATCTTGTCTGTCGTTTCTTGGATTAGCTCGGGACCGATGATTTGTGTTTCTCTGATCTCGTGCCATGCAATAGGCGATCGACATTTTCTTCCATACAGTGCCTCAAAATGAGCCATTTGAATGCTAGTGTGATAACTATTGTACGAGAATTCAATTAAAGGTAACTGTGTATCCCAGTTACCACCAAAATCTATGATGCATGCACGAAGCATGTCTTTGAGGGTGCGGATCGTGTGCTCAGTCTGACCGTCGGTTTGAGGGTGAAAAGCGGTACTGAGATTAAGCGTAGTACCGAGGGCGGATTGAAAAGTCTCCCAGAGACGTGAAGTAAAGCAACTATCTCGGTCAGAGATGATGTCACGAGGCATCCCGTGTCGACATATAACTTCGTCGGTATAGATTCGGGCTAATTGTTCAACCTTAAAGTCTTCTCGTATAGCAATAAAGTGCGCGGATTCGGTAAGAGATCAACAATAACCCAGATGCTATTGTGACCAGATGAAGTGCAAGGAAGTTTCGTAATGAAGTCCATGGCTATGCGATCCCACTTCCACATCGGGATTTCGGGTTGTTCGAGTAAGCCAGAGGGCCTTTGATGTTGGGCTTTAACCTTCGAACAGGTTAAGCACTTTGACACGTACACGGTGATATCCTTTTTCATGCCCGACCACCAGTACTTAGGACGAAGGTCCTGGTACATTTTGTTGGCACCGGGGTGAATGGAATATCGAGATTTATGGCTTCGGTCATTAGCAATTCACGAAGATTATCACGGCTAGGAATCCAATGCGATCGAGATAGTAATAAATACCATTTGGTTTAACAACGAGCTGAGTTTCGACACCACATTTCATTTCTTCCTCCAAAGTATTCTGGTTAAAGCAGGCGAATTGGGCGGAGCGAATCATGATTTCGAGATCATTCAAAGCTTGAGAGTCACGAATACTATACACATAGCTTCGTTGTAACACCCCGACCGTGTAAAAACAACAAACCTTGGCGGAAACGTCGGGGAGTCACGTTAATAGATTGTTTCAACAACACGTGGTAATTAAAGTTGTGTTTTATTAAATATTGAAATTTCATAGTTACATTGTCTTGGAGTTTAAAACAAGGTAAATAAACTATTATCTTTCATATTTTAAGGCAAGTCCGCGTCCAATCCTACGTGAGCATGCATCGACATCAAACTTGGTTTCCTGAAACATATGTGAAAACGAGTCAGCAAAACTATGTCGGCGAGTACATAGGTTTTGTGAGTGTGTCAAATTCATGGCCTTGTATATATATTGCAATACCACGCCGACTACTAGAGTCGTTAATTGAAAACCTTGTTATAAAAAAGTATTTGGTATTGCAATAATAACTAACCAACTAAAACAAGTTAGTTATAGTTTATAAAAGACTTGTAGACATGAATCTTGACCAAAACATTTATTTTGTAAATCCGAGTTAGAAAATCGTCTTGAAGAATCCTTGTATGGTTTATATCTTTAATTGAAAATCGTTGCGTGTCATTTGTTTGAAAACCTTTGTTGTAAGTGATGCAAATAACGCCACGAACGTAATACGATAAAAGAACTTATAAATAGGAAGTACCAGCGGCATATCCACCTTATCACATTACACATGTACCGTTATCTAAATCACTTACCATAAACCAATCGTCCATTGTTCGTGTCATAAACCATTCGTCCATTGTTCGTGTCATAAACCAATTGTTCATCGTCCGTGTAAACAAATCGTCCTTGTTTTTAATTGTGAAAACTTTTGGTCGTTTTGGTGAATACATTCAAACCTGTGTTGACTCGTCTATACCACCAAAGGGTATCTTTAAATTGTAATAACAAACCACCAAAGGGTTTGTTAAAGTAAACAGTTTCGGTCATTCCCCAAACTTCCCCACAAACACTGGGAACCTTGGTAACATGATTGTCAGTCCTATGGTACCATAACTTACTACTGGTCGGCTTGGCCAAAGCTAATGAATGCTATTCGTGTCATTTGTATAACACACCAACAAGTTCGTTCACATTATTGAAATCGTCTTGTTTATATAAACCATAGCTTTTGTAATTTGGAAACTTGAAAACAATTTAGCACATATGAATCACCCCAAAATATTTCAAAAACATAAAAGAGGGGACTATGTACTCACTTGGGGTTGCAAAATAACCTTGAATCAAAGATTAAACAAGCTCAAACGTCCGAGAAATCAAGCGTGTCCTAAAATCGGATAACTATGTAAATGTCAGGACTTTAATCGGCGGATCGGATAGAATGAGGTCTTGTAAACCAAATGAGTGTTGGAACTCATATGAAATGGTTTAACAAAGTTAACATTCTGATTTGGACAGATTCCTAAGTGCTTTTGACCCGTTATGATTCGTTAAGGTAGTTTATGCTACTTTAACGGATCATTTACGTAAATGCGTGTTCGGATGGTTAGATATGTGTTATGATAAGTCTTATGCCAAATTAAGTTTAGTAATGTTATAACACCAGTGTATATGGCAAAACATGGTTACATAGGCTTAAAATTGTTTTATGCGCAAAAAGGGCTTTTTGGTCATTTATTAGGGCATAACTAGTGACTTATCATCATACTAACCAAACGACGCGACCATAAGGTATAACCTCAGAGGGTTATTCCCTATACAACTATGGTCACATATATGTGTTTGGTCGGATCCTAAGATCGACCAAACGGGTCGGATTCGAAAGTCAAAGCGGTGGTGAAGACCGTTCGACTTACGACCATAAATAAGCACTAAACTAAAAGTGACGAGTTAGACATGTCAAACATGTCTAATTAAGTTTATAAAACTGATTGATATCAAAACAAGGTGTTTTGATACCCGAAATAGTTCCGTCGTATAATGCGCATTTTGCGCATTATTGACCGAAACTTTGACTCGTCACTACAACTAGGAAACATGGTAATCAGTAGGCATGATCGCTAAGGACCATAACCATCGTGATTACGATCACGTTGCAAAGTTCATTTGAACTTTGTTTTGACCCATTAATGGTCAAAGTCGAAAGTCAAACACTGTTTGACTTTTAGCTTGAAATAGCTAAAAGCAATGAAAAAGACTAAGGATGAGATCTTACTTGTGTTTAGGAACGCCCAAGATCTCAAAGAACTCAGTAGGAGGCCTCCAAAAGGATGGAAGCAAGCTCCAAGAGTATGGGAGGAAGAAGATGGAAATGAGCAAAGAGAAATGGTGAAGATCAAGCCTATTTATTCTAATACTGGAGCTTCCAAATCATGCCAAGTGTTGATCCAGGTGTTAAGGCATGGATTAGTGTCCCTCCAGGTGTCTAATGCAGGTTAAAGGTGACATAGATCGCGACTTGGTGGCCAAGGAAGTTAACAAGAAGCTGCCAGCTTGATTTTAAGAAGCTTCTGAGCTGGGGACCCCTTACGGACCGTATGGAGTTTTGCCTTACGGTCCGTAAGGCCCTTGCAGGGCAGAAGTTTAAAAAATTGGCAGAGATGGCCCCTGAACTTGTTTTCATCGTGTTTTGGCACTTTTAACACCCGTTAACCCCATTTTTAAGCTCCATAAGGATGACTAAACATAGGGAACTTTAAATATGTTAAAAAATGTCCCGGGTGTGGGTTCGTTCGGTCGTACGGTTGCGGTTTTCGGTTAATTACGACGGGAATCTTAATGATAGCACAAATGGCTGTAAACGCGTAACGAATGATATTTTTGCATTCGAATCATTAAAATACTAGATTTTAATGATTACAAAATTTTTTTGGATGTGCGTACATGTTCCGGATAACGATATACGCGAATCGGCATAGTTTTGCAGAATTTGCAAAATAGCCCCTGAAGTTGCAAAAGCATGATTTTGCCATACCAAAGCCCTCGAAACTTATTTCTAAGTTATGTAAAGGGTATTTAGGGTATGTTTAGCTTATTTCATCATTCCAGAGTGTATGTCGCGTTAAACTGATTACGTTTGCGTAACAGTTTGCGATTTCACTTCCAGAAGTTGTTTAAGAGTTCGGAATCGTGCAAGAATTGAATACATGCAAGTGTCATGATAAAAATACAAATCTCGTAAATAAAAAACAAAAAATTCATTGATTGATAATTCGCTCAGAATCGTTACACGATCGAATCACCACAAATGTCACAGTCTCCCCTACTTTAGGAAATTTCGTCCCAAAATTTAATTCGAGGAAACTTGTGGAAACTGATGGGGGTATTTCGCTTTCATTTGATCCTCTTGTTCCCAAGTAAATTCTGGGCCACGTTTGGATTCCCAACGGACTTTGACTATTGGAATTCGTCTGCGCTTGAGTTTCTTGACTTCACGGTCCAATATCTCCACAGGTTTCTCGACAAAGTGCATAATGTCATCTACGCGAATTTCATCGAGGGGAATGTGAAGATTTGTGTCGGCTAAACACTTCTTTAGATTGGACAGTGGAATGTTGGGTGAATGTTCCCAAGATTAGGAGGTAGCTCAAGTCGATAGGCCACCTTTCCGATTCTTTCAACGATCTTGAATGGTCCAACGTATCGTGGTGCAAGTTTTCATTTCTTTCCAAATCTGACCACTCCTTTCCAAGGGGATACCTTGAGTAGGACGTGATCACCAACTTGAAATTCTAAGGGCTTGTGTCGTTTGTCTGCATAACTCTTTTGACGGCTTCTAGCTGTCAGAATGTTATCGCGTATTTTCTTGACTTAGTCTGTTGTGTCATGAATAAGTTCAGGTCCAGTAAACTGAGACTCTCCAACTTCATTCCAACAGAGGTGATTGACATTTTCGACCGTATAAAGCTTCGAAAGGCGCCATGTTAATGCTGGCGTGATAACTATTGTTGTAGGAGAATTCGATCAACGGCATATGCGAATCCCAACTACCACCAAAGTCGATCACACACGCTCTAAGCATATCCTCCAACGTTTGAATTATTCTCTCGGTTTGTCCATCCGTTTGAGGATGATAAGCAGCGCTCAGATTTAGTTTGGTTCCCATAGCAGTTTGTATGGTCTTCCAAAAGTGAGATGAGAACCGAGCATCTCTGTCAGATATGATGTCCAAAGGAACACCATGACGAGATACAATCTCATCGACATAGATCTTGGCGAGTTTTTCAGCAGAGTAATCCTCTCAAATGGCCAAAAAGTGTGCTGACTTTGTTAGACGATCAATGATTACCCAAATAGCATCATGACCTCTAGATGTACGCGGTAGTTTTGTGATGAGATCCATCGCAATGTTCTCCCACTTCCATACCGGAATTTCTGGTTGTTTAAGAAATCCAGATGGGCGTTGGTGTTCAGCCTTGACTTTAAGACAAGTCAGGCATTTTGATACATACAAGGCAATGTCTTTCTTCATACCCGACCACCAATACTGGGTATGAAGATCCTTGTACATTTTGTCTGCACCAGATGGATTGAATAACAAGACTTATGAGCTTCGTCCATCAATAAGGTGTAGAGGTTGTCTTGATTTGGAACCCACAAACGGTTCAAATAATAGAATAATCCATTGTCTCTCGTTTCAAGTTGAAGCTCAAGTTGATGTGGTAATTCACTACCCACCATGCCTTGGTAGCACAAGTACGCTGAGCTTGAAGGATACGTGTCTGGATATCGAATTGAATTCAAACACAATGAAGCTTACATGTTCCTTACGACTAAGCGCATCAGCCACGACATTCGCCTTACTAGGATGGTAGCGAATCTCGCAATCGTAGTCGTTTAAAAGTTCGACCCAGCGTCGTTGTCTCATGTTCAGCTCCTTTTGATTGAATATATGTTGGAGAGTTTTGTGGTCCGTGAAAACCACGCATTTCGTACCATAAAGGTAGTGTCTCCAAATTTTGAGGGCAAAAACTACAACACCTAACTCAAGATCATGAGTCGTGTAGTTCTTCTCGTGGATTTTCAATTGTCTTGACGCATAGGCTATAACTTTATCTCGTTGCATGAGAACACAACCAAGGCCTAGGTTCGATGCGTCACAATAAACAACAAAATCATTGTTGCCATCGGGTAAGGATAAAATAGGAGCATCGCAGAGCTTTTGTTTCAGAGTTTGGAACGCTTCCTCTTGTTTGGGTCCCCACTCAAAAGGATTATTCTTTTGAGTCAAAGCGGTGAGGGGAACCGCGATTTTTGAGAAGTTCGTGATGAATCGATGGTAGTATCCAGCAAGACCAAGAAATGAGCGAACTTCTGTGGGAGTAGTGGGTGTGTTCCAATCCTTAATTGCAGCGATTTTGGAAGGATCCACATGAATACCTTGCTCGTTGACTATGTGTCCCAAAAATTGAACTTCTTTTAGCCAAAACTCGCACTTAGAGAATTTGGCATAAAGTTGTTCTTTCTTTAGTAGTTCCATAGTTAATCGAAGGTGTTGTTCATGTTGGGCTCGAGACTTGGAATAAATAAGAATGTCGTCGATGAAAACAATGATGAACTTGTCCAAATAAGGTTTACAAACCCGATTCATCAAGTCCATGAAAATAGCTGGAGCATTTATCAAACCAAAAGGCATGACGGTAAACTCGTAATGACCATATCGAGTGCGAAAAGCAGTCTTTGGAATATCTTCTTCGAGCACACGAAGTTGATGATACCCAGAATGTAGATCAATCTTTGAAAAGTAAGTAGCACCTTGTAGCTGATCAAAGAGATCATCAATGCGGGGTAGGGGATATCGATTTTTGATCGTGAGTTTGTTGAGCTCACGATAATCGATACACATACGGAAAGATCCGTCCTTCTTTTTCACAAATAGGACAGGAGCGCCCCAAGGTGAATAGCTCGGACAAATGAATCCTTTATCAGATAGTTCTTAAAGCTGTTTCGATAACTCCTGCATCTCAGATGGTGCAAGACGGTATGGAGACTTAGCAATTGGGTTGGCACCAGGTACTAGATCAATGCGGAGCTCGACTTGCCGTACAGGAGGTAAACCAGGTAGTTCCTCAGGAAACACCTCAGGATAATCTCGAACAACGGGGATATCCTGAACAGTTTTGCTTTTGCCTTCCTCCTCTACCATATGTGCCAGGAAGGTAACATAGTTCTTTCGTAGGTATTTTTGGGCTTGGTTACAGGTCATGAGTTTAAGATTACTACCGGGTTTCTCTCCACGAAATTCTAAGACTTCACCAGAGGGAAGAGGTATTCGAACTATCTTGTCAAAACAAATAACTTCGGCATGATGCTTGGTTAACCAATCCATTCCTACGATGATATCGAAACTCCCGAGTTGCATAGGTGTGAGGTTAATGGCGAAAAGGTGGTTATTGGTTCAATTGGCAATCACGAATGACAAAATCTAGTTTAAGAGGTTTGCCACTAGCTATTTCGACAGTCAAGGGCTTTCCTAGTTTAGTTCTTGGCATTGAAAGCAATGGTTCAAAGGCTAAGGACACGAAACCCCTTTCGGCACCCGAATCGAAAAGAACAGAAGCAGGATGATTGTTGACAAGGAACATATCGTTAACGACGAGCTTGATTGGCATTGGCAAATCTCGGGCAATTGTTCTTGTAGTGGCGCATCTCGCCGCAGTTAAAACATGACCTAGGTGGAAAGTGGGGTCGAACAGGATTTGTTTGGGGTTGGACATGGTTCTGTGCAGCTTGGTTTGGAAAAGATCGACAAACATTGGCCAGGTGACCAAATCTTCCACAAGTCGTACATTGACGACATGGTTGATGAACTTGGTGGTGACCGTTGCACCGATTGCATAACGGTGCAGTACCAGCATAAGGTTTCCTCACAGGAAGTTGAGATGGTTGGTTTTAAGGAGCTTGATTGGGTTGAGCGGCTGGAGCGGGTTGTGTAGTAACATCAAAGTTCTGAGAATCCTTACGCTTCTTCGATCGTTTAGAAGGCTCAGCTTTGTTTCCCTTTTGTTTTTCTTGAGTCGTTTTGGTGGATGATTTCTTATCGCCTTTGCGATGAAGGTTACCCTTTTTGACCTGAGACTCGGTCAAAGTTGCAGCTAGCTCAATGGCCTGTCGGACATTGGTTGGGTTACTTCCGGTAACAATGTCCTGAACAGGATCAGGCAAACCATCGATATACTTCTCGATCGCCTTATCCAAAGGCGTCACCATCAAAGGACAGAGTAAACTCAACTCCTCGTACCGGTCAGTATATGCACGATGTTCACCACTATCCTGTTTGAGATCATGGAATTCGTTTCCTAGCGCCCTCTGCTCATGACGAGGACATAATTCCTTCATCATTGGAGCCCTAAGTTCTTCCCACATTTGAGCTAAAGCCACTTCGGCACCTCTATCTCTCATAATACCGTTCCACCATGTAAGAGCTCTCTTTTTGAATACGCTCGACCCAAACTCAACTTTTCGCTCATTCGGGCATTGCACATGACCAAAAGTACTTTCGAGGCTCTCGAACCATTGCAAAAGCCCAGTGGCTCCCTCAGACCCAGAAAACGATAGTGGTTTAGCCATCCTGCTTCTGTACTATTTGATTCAGGCGCTGATAGAAGTTTTGTGTCATTAACATTTGAGCCTTTACTTGCGAAACCGAGAACCAAACTAGGAAAGCCCTTGACAATGGAAATAGCCAGTGGTGAACATCTTGTACTCAATTCTGTCATTCCTGGTTGCCAATTGAACCTTAATAACCATCTTTTTCCTATTAACCTCACGCCTATGCAACTTGGGAGCTTTGACATTATAGTGGGAATGGATTGGTTAACAAAAAATCATGCCAAGGTGGTTTGTTTTGATAAGATTGTTCGTTTTCCTCTTCCGTCTGGTGAAATTCTGGAAGTTCGTGGAGAAAAACCCGTTAGTAACCTTAAACTTATGACATGTACCCAAGTTCAAAAATACCTGCGAAAGAATTATGTGGCTTTCTTAGCACGTATCGTAGAGGAGAAATGCAAGGGCAAAACTATTCAGGACATACCTGTGGTTCAGGATTATCCTGAGGTGTTTCCTGATGAATTACCTAGTTTACCTCCTGCTCGTCAAGTTGAGTTCTGTATAGACCTTGTACCTGGTGCCAACCCCAATGCGAAATCTCCATACCGTCTTGCACCGTCTGAGATGCAAGAACTATCGAAATAGCTTCAGGAACTTTCAGACAATGGATTTATCCGTCCGAGTTTTTCACCTTGGGGTGCTCCAGTTTTATTTGTGAAAAAGAAAGACGGATCTTTTCGCATGTGTATCGATTACCGTGAGCTTAATAAACTCACGATCAAGAATCGATATCCCCTACCTCGCATTGATGATCTTTTTGACCAACTACAGGGTGCAACTTGTTTTTCGAAGATTGATCTACGTTCTGGGCATCATCAGCTTCATGTACTCGAGGAAGATATTCCCAAGACAGCTTTCCGTACTCGATATGGTCATTATGAGTTCACTGTTATGCCCTTCGGCTTAACCAATGCTCCTGCCGTCTTCATGGACTTGATGAATAGGGTTTGTAAGCCTTATTTGGACAAGTTCATCATTGTTTTTATTGATGATATCTTGATTTATTCCAAGACACGAGCCGATCATGAACAACATCTTCCTTTAACAATGGAACTCCTAAAGAAAGAACAACTTTACGCCAAATTCTCCAAGTGTGAATTTTGGCTTAAGGAAGTTCAATTTTTGGGACATATTGTCAACGAACAAGGTATTCATGTGGATCCCGCAAAGATTAGTACAATCAGGGATTGGAATACACCTACAACCCCTACTGAAGTTCATTCATTCTTGGGTCTTGCGGGTTATTACCGCCGTTTCATTGTTAATTTCTCCAAGATTGCGGTTCCCCTCAGTGCTTTAACTCAAAATAATAAACCTTTTGAGTGGGGACCCAAACAAGAAGAAGCTTTTCAGACTCTGAAGCAAAAGCTTTGTGATGCTCCTATTCTATCCTTACCCGAGGGTAACGATGACTTCATCGTATATTGTGATGCGTCTAACTTAGGCCTCAGTTGTCTTCTAATGCAAAGAGACAAAGTTATAGCCTATGCATCGAGACAGTTGAAGATCCACGAAAAGAATTACACCACTCATGATCTTGAGTTAGGTGCTGTTGTGTTTGCTCTTAAGATTTGGAGACATTACCTATACGGTACGAAATGTGTGGTTTTCACGGACCACAAAAGTCTTTAACACATCTTCAATCAGAAAGAACTAAACATGAGGCAACGACGATGGGTTGAACTTCTGAACGACTACGACTGCAAATTCGCTACCATCCTGGTAAGGTGAATGTCGTAGCTGATGCGCTAAGTCGTAAAGAACGTGTCAAGCTGCATTGTGTATAGGTTCGATCTGATATCCAGACACGTATTCTGGAGGCTCAACGCACTTGTTTCGCGCAAGAAAAACTATGTGATGAACTGCCACATCATCTCGAGCTTCAGCTGGAAACAAAAGACAATGGGTTATCTTATTATCTGAACCGTTTGTGGGTTCCAAGTCTAGACAATCTTCGCATCTTGATAATGGATGAAGCTCACAAGTCTCGTTACTCAATTCATCCTGGTGCAGACAAAATGTATAAGGATCTTCGTACTCGGTATTGGTGGCCGGGTATGAAAAAATACATCGCCTTGTATGTATCCAAATGCCTTACTTGTCTGAAGGTAAAAGCAGAACATCAGTGTCCTTCTGGTTTGCTTGAATAACCAGAGATTCCAGTTTGGAAATGGGAAAGCATTGTCATGGATCTCATTACCAAATTACCGCGTACACCTAGAGGACATGATGCCATTTGGGTAGTCGTTGATCGACTAACAAAGTCAGCACATTTTATAGCCATTCGTGAGGACATCTCTGCTGACAAACTTGCTAAGATCTATGTGGATGAAATAGTATCTCGTCCTGGTGTCCTTCTGGATATTATATTTGATCGTGATGCTCGATTCACATCACATTTCTGGAGAACCATGCAGTCTGCCATGAGATCCAAGCTTAATTTGAGCACTGCTTATCATCCTCAAACTGATGGACAATCTGAAAGGACGATCCAAACATTGGAGGATATGCTAAGAGTCTGTGTGATTGACTTTGGTGGTAGTTGGGATTCGCATCTACCATTGATCGAATTCTCCTACAACAACAGTTATCACTCCAACATTGACATGGCACCTTTTGAATCTCTTTATGGTCGAAAATGTCGTTCACCTGTCTGTTGGAATGAGATCGGTGAATCTCAATTCACTGGACCTGAACTTATTCAAGACACAACGGACAAAGTTAAGTTAATTCGTGAAAAATAAGCCGTCAAAAGAGTTACGCGGATAAACGATGCAAGCCCTTGGAATTTCAAGTCGGTGATCACGTCCTACTCAAGGTATCCCCTGGAAGGGAGTGATTAGATTTGGAAAGAAAGGAAAATTTGCGCCACGCTATGTTGGACCATTTAAGATCGTTGAGAGAATCGGAAAATGGCCTACAAACTTGAGCTGCCTCAACAGCTTGGTAACGTTCATCCAACCTTCCACGTGTCCAATTTAAAGAAGTGCTTGGCTGATAAAAACCTCCACATCCCTCTTGATGAAATTCGTGTTGATAAACGATGCATTTTGTTGAGAAACCAGTGGAAATATTGGAACGTGAAGTCAAAAAGCTAAAGCGCAGACGGATACCGATTGTTAAAGTTCATTGGGAATCCAAACGTGGCCCAGAGTTTATTTGGGAACGAGAGGATCAAATGAAGGCAAAGTATCCACATCTTTTCTCACCAGTTTCCTCAAGCTAAATTTTGGGACGAAATTTCCTGAAGTAGGGGAGACTGTGACAAATGTACTTTCCGACATTTGTATTTTATCCAACAATGTATATTCAATAAAAATTTTGTGTTACATTTATGAGTTTTGTATATTTACTTATGATATTTGTGTATTTTTAATCCTTGTTCAAATCCGATCTTTTAAACCTTTTCTAGAAGTGTAATCGCAAAACAAAATCAGTTAAACGCAATGTATAGTCCGGGATAGTGATATAAGCTAAACATACCCTAAATTTCCTTTATATAACTTAGAAATAAGTTTGAAGGGTTTGGTATGTCAAAAATAAGCTTATTTGATCACAGGGACTATTTACGACAAACTATGAAAGTCTACCCATTCTCGTAGCGACGCACACTCTGGAAAAAGTTCACAAGCTTAACATACCTTAAATAACCTTTATATAACATAGAAATAAGTTTGAGGGCTTCGGTATGGCAAAAACACACTTTTGTAACTTCAGGGGCTATTTTGCAAATTTTGTGAAACTATGCCTATTGCGTATATCGCTATCCGGAACATCTATGAACATCCAAAATTTTTCTGAACATTAAAATATCATATTTTAGTGATTGGAATGCAAAAATGTCGTTTGTTACGCATTTACGGTCATACACGCGTTCGTTACGATTTTCGTCGTAATTAACCGAAAACCGCGACCATATGACCAAACGAACCGACATCCGGAATATTTTTTAGCACATTTCCAGTTCCCTATACTTTATTGTCTTATAAAGCTTTGAAATGAGGTTAATGGTTGTTAAAAGTCCCAAAACGCGTCAAAAACAAGTTCAGGGGCCTGTTTAGCCAATTTTTGAAAGTCTCTGCCAGCTAAAGGGCTTACAGACCGTAAGCCCAGAGACCTTACGGTCCGTAAGGGACCCCCAGCTCACCAGAAATGTGGCAGCAGCTGAATAACTCCATTTTTGACTCACCAAACGATTATGCCACCCTTGTTTCTGCTTAAGACACATATTTGGACACTAATCCTGCCCTAAACACCTGGCATAACAATTGTCAAGTTTTGATGAGTTCATGAACATTATAAATACCAAGTTCATGGCAAAACATGAACTCTTTTATCACTTTCTTGCAACACCCTGCCATTAATCCGAATTACAAGCATCTTGGAGCTATATCCTGGTCCTTGATCATTCCTTTGGTGTTTGTAAGTATTCCATTCACGCCATATTCAATTTCCATAGCTTAATTTGACTAAAAATCAAACAGTTTGACTTCTGTTTGACTTTTAGTTTTGATCATGAATTGATCAAGATAAAACTCAATTGAAGCTTGCAATATGATGGTAATGAAGGTGGTTATGATCCCTAAAAATCATGCTTACTGATTTCCACATTTTCTAGTCATTTTGACAAGTCAAAGTATCGGTCAGAATGGGATTTTGCGCATCTTGCAACGAATCTGTTTTTGAGTGTCAAAACAGGTTGTTTTGATGCCAAAATGCTTTTATAAACTTCTTAAGACATGGCAAGACATGTCAAATTCATCACCTTTGTTAAAGTGCTCATTTGGGATCAAAAGTCTAGCGGTTTGACCACCGCTTTGACTTTCAAATCTGACTCGTTTGGCCGATCTTTAGATCCGACCAAATACATACTTTTGACCATAAATATATAGGGAATAACCCTCTGAGGTTATACCTTATGGTCATATCTTTCGGATAGTGTTATGTTAATCAATGGTAATATGCCTTAAAAATGACCAAAATGCCCTTTTCGCCAGAAAACCAATTAAACACATATAAAACATAAATTTTGACATATAATCTGATCAAATAACATTTTAAACATGTTTAAGCATTTAAACTTAGCATGACACGTATCTAACCACCCGAATGCGTAGTTACGCAAATGACGTGTTAACGTAGTTTAAACTTACCTTAACGGGTCATAACGGGTCAAAAGCACTTATAAATCCTTGTAACTCAGAATGTTAACTTTATAAACCATTTCATATGAGTTCCAACAATCATTTGGTTTATAAAGTCTCATTCTATCCAAATCTTCCGATTTCAAGTTCCGATATTTACATAGTTAACCGTTTATAGGACATGCTTGATTTCACGGACTATTGATCTTGGTTTATCTTCTTGAACAAGGATACTTTTTCAATCACAAGTGAGTACATAGTCCCTCTTTTACGTTTTCAAATGTTTTGGGGTGAAACATATTGTGCCTATATCTACTTTCATGTTTTCATGACATTATATGTCACACCCTCAATTTCCACATCGGAGTTTTACCGCGAGGCGTGTGAACAAACCAGAATCTGAGACACTAGTAACATCGAACGACTCTATATGATTCGTTTATACGTTTTCCAAAATCATTTGTTTAACCATTCATAGTTATTTTTAAATTATCTTAGTTTGGTTTCAATGTTTAGCGGAAGCATTAGTTTTAAAGTTGAGCGGAAGCATTAAAGTAAAGTAAAGGAACGGGCGCCAACACTAACGCCAAAACTAAAGAAAAACCCAAACAATGTTCGTAAATGAGACTCGATAAAAAGATGTCTTGATCAATGCAAGTGAGTGCACCTAGAGCTCCTAGCGTCCTGAGAAACATGTAAAGAAACAAGTGTCAACATTAAAGAAGAGTGAGTTCACAGGTTTTTATATGTTCATTAGTTCGGTTATAAGTTTGTTTCCCCCGTTATCCCTAACCCGGGATAACGACTTAATTCCATTATTCCCAACCCGGAATAATACTGATGGTTCCATTATTCCATACGCGGAATAATATTGATGTTCCATTATTCCTAACCCGGAATAACAATGTTGTTGGTTCCATTATCCCTAACCCGGGATAATATTGCTGATTCGTAATTAAGTTCAATGTTAACATGTAGGTAGCTAGCCTAAAGTTATGTCACGTAGTGTTCGCGATCAAAGCTGACTGTTGTGCCTCCGTGTTGCCAGGCCTATCACTGACCATGGCGAAGTTAGGCCAAATTATTCACCGACCATACCCGGTCGGCTAGCGCGACTAGCTCGGGTGGGGCTTGTCGGGCCCAGTAGTACTACTTATAATTTCCCCGCTATCTAACCCAATACTAACGATCCGAGAGATTGTCGAGGACTTGTGTGATATAGCTGCTTAGTGACCATAACATACGTTAACATTAACTTAGTTACCGAATAGTTTAATGACGTTAATTTCATATAACGTAAAGAGATAGAGTTGTAGAGTGTATACATGTTTCTCCCCCTGTTGTTTAAAACCGGATAAAATTAGGGGCCGTGAACTCACCTTTAGTTGCTCGGTTAGTGTAACACAGATGTAGCAAATGATGGGACCGCGAATTGCGTCCTAACAAGTCAATTGATTTAGAGTTAGTGTGTGAACACACTGATACAAACCCTACACATACTAACACACAATGCGGTACATACAATAACAATTCCTAAAACTCAAATCATGCATGCAAGTATCATCATACCAACATAGTGATCAAACCAACCTATTATGAACACAAATCAATCCATACAACACTTCGGTACACACATTCGCAAGTTATCAAGTTTCAGCTTATATACTCATAATTAGGCTGTTTTCGAGGATTTTTATAAAATAGTTCCAACGTTTCAAAAATTCCAATTATTTTACAGAAGGTGTCAACTATACTGTGAATTTTATATAAATTTTTCAAGTCCTAACACTTTACCAATTATTCATAAATATTAATAAACTAGGCTGCAGTCAGATTCGTCGCTTTCTGACTGCAGTCCACGGGAGAATTTATTTAAAAATCACCGTTCTTCCAATTAACAAAATTCCAGTGGGAGTTTCCCTGACGCGTAACTGGTGATAACCGGACCGTAGATCAATCTTGGAGTAGTAGCTTGACCCTTGAAGTTGGTCGAAGAGATCGTCGATGCGAGGTAACGGGTATCGGTTCTTGACAGTAACCTTATTGAGTTCCCTGTAGTCGATACACATGCGGAAGGTCCCGTCCTTCTTCTTGACAAAAAGGACTGGAGCTCCCCATGGCGAAGTGCTAGGTCGGATAAATCCTTTTTCTAACAGTTCCTGAAGTTGGGTAGACAGCTCTTGCAGCTCGGCTGGAGCTAGGCGGTATGGGGCCTTGGCGATAGGAGTTGCATGGTTCGCCAATTCACTTTCAAACTCCACTTGTCGATGTGGTGGAAGACCAGGTAACTCCTCTGGAAATACATCGGAAAAAATCACAGACGACGGGGATGTCTTCTATACGTTTCTCGTCCTTAGGCTGTTCGGTAACCAATGCGAGTAAAGCGAAGGAGTTCTTCCTCCGAAGATACTTCTGTGCTTGCATGTAAGAGATGATGTTTGTGACGGCGCCTGCCTTCTCGCCTTGCACCGTCAAGATTTCGTCGTTAGAGAGCGGAATACGGATAGATTTTTCGAAGCAGAGAACTTCAGCTCGGACGTCGGATAGCCAGTCCATTCCGACTACCACTTCAAAACTACCCAGGGTAGTTGTCATCAGGTCAATGGTGAAGGTGTGACCCGCGAGTTTGAGTTGACAGCCGGATACTATATGGGTCACATCTACAGATTTACCATCGGCTAGTTCTATGACGTAAGGGGTCTCTAGGGGTTTAGGCGTGAGATTTAGGCTCTTCCTAAAAGACTCAGATATAAAACTCCTATCCGCACCCGTATCAAAAAGTACAGTAGCAAAATGTTCATTAAGGGGAAACTTACCGGTGACCACGTTCGAGTCGTTTCTGGCCTCCCCGAGGCGCAGCGTAAATGCACGCCGTTTGGCACTTCCTGTGCCACCATTTCCATTGTTGTTGTTGTGGTTATTGTGGTTGTGGTTGTTGTTGTTCCCACCATTGTTGTTGTTGTTACGAAGCTGTGGGCAGTCTCGTTTGAAGTGGGCAGTGCTACCACACTGATAGCACCCCCGGTTTACACCCTGCTGCTGACCCTGGTGTTGATTTTGATTTTGACGGGACATGATTTCCCCGCGACAATCCTTTGCCGCATGTCCCACTTTGCCACATCGTTGGCAGCGATTCCCGGCACAAGGGCCGTGATGATGAAGGTTACAGCGATTGCACTGCGGCTTTCGACCTACATAGCCGCTTGTGTTCTGGGTGTTGTTGGCGGGCTGATTATTGTGACCCCGGTGACTGTTGAAATTATTGAACCGTTTCTGGTTCCCTTGCTGTGACTGGGCTGACGAAGACTGTCGAGCAGACGAGTCTTCAAACTTTCTTTTATTATCAGGGACAACTTCAGTCGTACCCCGAGATGGAAACTTCTTTTGTTACACCGCCTTATCGGTGAGTTTGTGCACCAACCTGATTGCTTGATGTTCAGTCGCAGGGTTGCTAGCCATTACCATACCCTGGATCTCGGGGACCAGACCCCCAAGGTAAAACTCGAGTCGTTTCTCAACGGTGTGCTAAGTATTAAACGTGCATGAATTAAATACGTGTTGTGGTTGTGTAATTGTTTTAGTTATACAATATATGTATGTATAATAAATATGCACACGAACCGAACCGCGACACAAACATAAACCGAACTCTTTGTGAAACTAGGAAACCTGAAACCCAAGTTTTCGGCCGCGAGATGTAGATCTTAAACCTTAAGCCATTCTCGGCCGTATGCAACCCAAACCACAAACCTAAACCGAGAACAAGCCCAAACAAGTTTCGGCCAAGATCAAACCCAAACTGAAACCACCCTAGTCCTCGGCCATAAGATCAAACCCAAACCAAACCACCCAAGTCTCTTGCGGCCGCGTGCTAAACCAAACCGTGATCCTCATCCTCCTTGCGCCTATATATACTAACACTCATGCATGTTCTATACACAACACAAAACCCTAGAGTTTCATTGCCGTCGGCTGCCTTACTCTCACCATCTTCTCGTTCGCAGCAAGCAACAGCTTTCTTCATCATCTCGGTCGCAAAACAGCCGCTCCCCACTCTTCTTCACGGTCGCAAACCAGCCTCCTTCTCGGTCACGGATCTTCTCGGTTGCAAGCAATCGTTGATCACAGGATTCCTTAGCTTAATCACGGTTCGTTTACCTTATCATTAAAAGATTAGAACTTATCATGTGATACAAGATCATATTCGGATACATGTGTTGTGACTTTGTTGTGTTCGGATCGTATGATTGTATTGTTTCGGATATATACACATACTTGAATGAATTGATTAGTTGTTTCGGATATATACACATACTTGAATGAATTGATTAGTTGTTTCGGATATACACATACTTGAATGAATTGATTAGTTGTTTCGGATATACACATACTTGAATGAATTGATTAGTTGTTTCGGATATACACGTACTTGAATGAAGTGATTAGCTTGTTTCGGATTATAGGTGTTTAATGTAATCGGCTGAATTTGTTATAAACATAATTGTTTTCGGAAATCATAAGTTCGCAAGTGTGTTTTGGTTATAATAACTAGAAGTAAGAACTAGGGTTTGCATGGATAGGTTATTAGTATTAGTCTATGATTAAAAATCAGTTCTTGATCGCCTAGGCTAATTGCATGAACGAGTTATAGGAGTTTATTATAAAGAGATGCTGAAACAGTCTGCTGAATAATAGTTACAGCCGACTTCATCTGGCTGTAACTCGGTCGTTAGTTGTCGAACAACGGATTTTCTGATTTCTAGAACGTAGAGATTTGAATAAGGAATCTAATGGCGCTGGATTCATAATTTTCTGAAGTCGTTTGATATTTTTAAAGGGCTAAACAAGTTCAGTAGCTAAAGCTGTGAAAATTCTGGAATTTTGTTGGTTGTTTATCAAGCTAGATTTTAAAATCAGTAGAGAGTTGAGTCATGATTTTTGTACAGCAACTAGGTATAGAAATTTCCGGGCAACTCCAACTGGAATTTTGTTAATCGGACGATCAGTGATTTTTAAATAAATTCTTCCGTGGACTGCAGTCAGAAAGCGGTAAATCTGACTGCAGCTTAATGAATTAATATTTATGGCTAATTGGTAAAGATTTAGGACTTGGAAAAATTATATAAATTTCTATGGTATAGATGTCACCTACTGTAAAAATATTGGAATTTCTGGAGTGTTAGAACTATTTTATAAAAATCCTAGAAAACAGCTGAATAATTGAGTGTTAAGCAGAAAGTTGATAACTTGTGATTTTATGCATTAAAGTGTTGCATGGATTTGGAATATGTTCATGATAAGTTGTTTGATTACTATGATCACATGAGAATACTTGCATGCATGTTTGAGTGTTAGAGATGTTGTTTGTGTGTATCAATTTGTGAGTAAATTGCGTGTGGAATTTGTATTGGTGTGATTTCACACTGACGTGTAATTAAATTGGTTTGTTAGGACGCAACTAGCGGTCCCATCTCTTATAACATCTTTGCTACACTAACCGAGCAAATAAAGGTGAGTTCACGGCCCCTAACTTTATCCGGTTTTTAAACAACAGGGGGAGAAACATGTATACACTCTCAAACTCAATCTCTTTACGTTATACGAATTTAACGTCACATAACTATACGGTAACTAAGTTAATGTTAATGTAATGTTATGGTCACTAAGCAGCTTTATCACTTAAGTCCTCGACAATCTCCTCGGATCGTTAGTATTTGGGTTAAATAGCGGGGGAATTATAAGTAGTACTACTGGGCCCGACAAGCCCCATCCGAGCTAGTCGCGCTAGCCGACCTGGTATGGTCAACGGGTGAATAATTGGCCTAACACCGCCATGGTCATGTGATAGGCCTGGCAAAACGGAGGCACAACAGTCAGCTTCGATCGCGAACTCTTACGTGACATGAATTTAGGCTAGCTACCTATATATATTAACATTGAACTTAATTACGAATCAACTTAATATTCCGGGTTTGGAATATTGGAAACATCAACTTATTATCCCGGGTTGGGGATAATGGAATTAACAACTTAATATTCCGGGATGGGAATATTGGAAGCAACAACTTATTATTCCGGGGTTGGAATAATGGAACTGATACGTTATCCCGGGTTGGGGATAACGGAGTAATCAAACTATAACCGAACAAACGAATTTATGAAAACCTGTGAACTCACTCATCTTAAATGTTGACACTTGTTTCTTTACATGTTTCTCAGGACGCTAGGAGCTCTAGGTGCACGCACATGCATTGAACAAGACATCATTATCGAGTCTTATTTATCAATATTGTTTTGGGATTTTTCATTTGTTTTGGCGTTTGTGTTGGCGCCCGCATCACTACTTACTTATGCTTCCGCTCAAACTTTAAAACTAATGCTCTGCTAAATATTGTTAATTGATATAAAATCTACAAAGAACGATTTTGGAAAACGTATAATCAAATCATGTAGAGTCGTTCGACGTACTAGTGTTTCAGATTCTGGTTTGTTCACACGCCTCGCGGTAAAACTCCGCAAGTGGAAATTGAGGGTGTGACAGATTGGTATCAGAGCCACTAGCTATAGAGAACCAGGTTTGCATTAGAAGTAGACCTAAACTATAGCTGATATCACGACACTAGACTTAGTTTGGCACCGAATTATTATATCTTGTTATGCAATATGCCACAATCGTGTTTGGTAGATTATACCTTCATAATAAGAAATGAAAACAACTCGTAACTAACTACACGACCTAACAGGCAATGTCATCATCCTCATCGTCATCATCGTCCGACAGACTTACGCCACCAAGGGCACCAGGAAAGGCACCAATGGTGGAACCCATACCACCTTATGGCGTGGAGACACGCTCAGCGGCGAGGAAAAGGCTCGCTCTGGGGGAAGAGTCGTCGTTACGCCCAACTATTGCTGTACCGGTTGAACCGGTTAATCCTGTAGAAATAGGAATTGACATGCTTAGAATCCTGGTACATACACAACAGAAACAGCTAGAAAGAATGCAGGAAACCATCCTGGCACAAGGATGGATGATCCGACACCTTACCGGAAAGACCGACTCGCTCGAGGAAGAGCATCGTACGAGTAAGATAGCTCGTAACACCATAGCCAGAGATCTGCGTGCTGAGCAGATAAGAGCTGACTGGCTTGAGGACAGAGTCCTGGAAAATAGTTGGAACATTCAGGAACTGCAAAATCAAGCACTTGCACCAGCACAGGCCCCTCCAGTGCCGGTAGAGGAGGATCCAGAAGAGGATCCAGAGGAGGAACCTGAAGAGGATCCGGAGGAGGACCCAGCTGAAGAAGCTGGAAATGCCGCACAGGATGACGGCAACGACAGTGACTTGGGGAATGGAGACGTAGACGACTGACACGTCTCGTTTATATTTGTTTTCCTTCAGTTTATTTATTTTCCCACTTGTGTTTAAACTTGAGACTTTATAGTAAATTCGTATGTGTGATTTGCACTTTTGTAAGACGTTGAAATTTCAGTTAATCAAGTATTTCTTTTGATTATTTAACATATTGAGTTGACATAACTTACTAATTATTAAAGTACGAAGTAGGATAACTATATTGGATATATAGACTGATCGGGGTGTGCTTGTGTTGTGTTTCGAAGATCTAAATGGCGACTGGAAGACGTGGAAACCTTAACTTGACGCCCGAAGAGCTAGCTGCCATGATCCAGGAGCATGTGAACGCAGCTTTAGCGGGTGTTCAGAACCAGTCGGCAGGTAACCATTATTAAATTTTCGCGTGAGAATCTAATAGTGAGGCTAGTAAAATTCCTTGCTGACTTCCTGTCCTCTGTCAGCAGGAGGGGGCTTTAACCCCTACAAGATGTTCCTTGACGCAAAGCCTAGCAAATTCTCGGGGGCGGAAGGACCCATTGGACTGGTCCGTTGGATCGAAAAATCGGAATCTGTTTTTGAAATGTGCAACTGCCTAGAGGCAAACAAGGTCAAATACGCAGCCTCAACACTGGAAGATGGGGCACTGACATGGTGGAATGCCCAAGTTCAAACCCGTGGGCTTATAGCTGCGAACGCAATGGCATGGACTGAGTTCAAGGCCCTGATTAAAGAGGAGTACTGTCCACGAGACAGAGTGCAACAATTGGAGCAAGCTCTATGGAACCACAAGATGGTGGGATCGGAAATTGAAGCTTACCCTGCAAAACATCATGACTTAGTATTTCTGTGTCCCGATTTGGCCAACACGGTGGAGAAAAGACTCGAGTTCTATCTCGGGGGTCTGGTTCCGGAAATTCAGGGTATGGTGATGTCTAGTAACCCTGTAACTGAACATCAAGCAATCCGATTGGCTCACAAACTCACCGATAAAGCGGTGGAACAGAAGAAACTGCCAGCACGGGGTACCACTGAAGTCGCCCCAGATAACAAAAGAAAATTTGAAGACTCCACTGTTCGACAGTCTTCGTCATCACATCCGCAGCAAGGGAACCAGAAACGGTTCAATCATTACACAGCCACCGGGGTCATCAAAATCATCCCGCCAACAACAACAACAACAACAACAATATCAACAACCCGAATGCAAGCGGCTATGCGGGCCGAAAGCCGCAGTGCAACCGCTGTAATCTCCACCATAACGGCCCTTGTGCCGGAAGTCGCTGCCAAAGATGTGGCAAGATGGGACATGCAGCAAAGGATTGTCGTGGGGAAATCATGTCCCGACAAAATCAGAACCAGCCCCAAGGTCAGCAGCAGGGTATAAACCGGGGATGCTATCAGTGTGGTAGCACTGCTCATTTCAGAAAAGACTGCCCACAGTTGCGCAACAACAACAATAATGGTGGAAACAACCACAACAACCGCAACAATAATAATAACAACAATAATGGGAACGGTGGCACAGGAGGTGCCAAAGGTCGCGCATTTACATTGGGCCGCGGAGAGGCCAGAAACGACACGAACGTGGTCACCGGTATGTTTCCCCTTAATGAACATTTTGCTACTGTGCTTTTTGATACGGGTGCGGATAGGAGTTTTATATCTGAGTCTTTTAGGAAGAACCTAAATCTCACGCTTAAACCATTAGAGACCCCTTATGTGATAGAATTAGCCAATGGTAAATCGGTAGATGTGACCCAAATCGTATCCGGCTGTCAACTCAAACTCGCGGGCCACACTTTTACCATTGATCTGATGACAACTACCCTGGGTAGTTTTGATGTGGTAGTCGGAATGGACTGGCTATCCGACGTCCGGGCTGAAGTTCTCTGTTTCGAAAAGTCTATCCGTATTCCACTCTCGAACGACGAAATGCTGACAGTACAAGGCGATAAGGCAAGCGCCGTCACCAACATCATCTCATACATGCAAGCGCAGAAGTATCTTCGGAAAAAGAATTCCTTCGCTTTACTCGCACTAATTACCGAACAGCCTAAGGACGAGAAACGTATAGAAGACATCCCTGTCATCCGTGATTTTTCCGATGTATTCCCAGAAGAACTACCTGGTCTTCCACCACATCGACAATTGGAGTTTGAAATCGAATTGGCAAGCAATGCAACTCCTATCGCCAAGGCTCCATACCGCCTGGCTCCAGCCGAGCTGCAGGAGCTGTCTACCCAACTTCAAGAGCTGCTAGAAAAAGGATTTATCCGACCAAGCGTTTCGCCATGGGGAGCTCCAGTCCTGTTTGTCAAGAAGAAGGACGGGACTTTCCGCATGTGCATCGACTATAGGGAACTCAACAAGGTTACAGTCAAGAACCGATACCCGTTACCTCGCATCGACGATCTATTCGACCAACTGCAAGGGTCAAGTTACTACTCTAAGATTGATTTACGGTCCGGTTATCATCAGCTATGCGTCAGGGAGGAGGATATCGCTAAGACGGCATTTCACACTCGGTATGGCCATTACGAGTTCTTGGTCATGCCATTCGGTCTCACTAACGCACCCGCGGTATTCATGGACCTCATGAACCGCGTGTGTAAACCATACCTCGACAAGTTTGTCATTGTGTTCATCGATGACATACTCATCTACTCCAAAAGTGAAGAAGAACATGCGGAACACCTACGATTACTGCTAGAGCTGCTTCAACAGGAAAAACTATATGCCAAGCTTTCGAAGTGTGATTTCTGGATTCGGGAAGTTCAGTTTCTCGGGCACGTCGTGAATGAAAAGGGTATCCACGTAGACCCTGCCAAGATTGAAGCCATCAAAAACTGGGAAGCACCTAAGACACCGACGGAGATCCGCCAATTTTTGGGATTGGCTGGTTACTACAGACGCTTCATCGAGGGATTTTCAAAGATTGCACAGCCGCTTACTACCCTCACCCAGAAAGGCATCAAGTATGCTTGGGGTGAAAAGCAAGAAGCAGCATTTCAATTGCTGAAGCAGAAACTTTGCAGTGCACCCATTCTGTCCTTGCCAGAAGGGACAGATGACTTTGTAGTGTATTGTGATGCTTCCATTCAGGGGTTGGGATGCGTACTCATGCAACGCGATAAGGTCATCGCGTATGCGTCACGACAGCTGAAAGTTCACGAGAAAAACTACACGACACATGACCTGGAATTGGGAGCAGTAGTGTTTGCACTTAAGATTTGGAGACACTACCTCTATGGAACCAAGTGCACAATCTTCACAGACCACAAAAGCCTCCAACACATCTTTGATCAGAAGGAGTTGAACATGCGACAGCGTCGCTGGGTCGAACTCTTGAACGATTATGAGTGTGCCATTCGGTATCACCCGGGTAAAGCTAACGTGGTAGCTGATGCACTCAGTAGGAAGGAACACTTAAAACCTCGTCGCGTACGAGCACTACAACTCACTATTCATTCGGGGCTACCCGATCAAATACGCGATGCCCAGTTAGAAGCAGTTAAAGGGGAAAACATCAAAGCCGAATCAGCGGGAAAAATGGAACGCGATTGGGAAGTAAAGCCCAATGGAGCCCGGTATTTTATGAATCGCATATGGGTACCTCTCTACGGAAACCTTAGAGAGCTAGTCATGGACGAAGCTCACAAATCTCGATACTCTGTCCATCCGGGTTCGGATAAGATGTATCAAGACCTTAAAGTTGCGTATTGGTGGCCCAACATGAAAGCCGATATAGCCACCTACGTGAGTAAATGTTTAACTTGTGCAAAAGTCAAGGTGGAGTATCAAAAGCCATCGGGGCTACTCCAACAACTGAGATCCCAGTGTGGAAATGGGATCAGGTCTCCATGGATTTCATCACCAAACTCCCGCGAACTTTGGGTGGTTGCGATACCATCTGGGTGATTGTGGATCGTTTAACTAAGTCCGCACACTTCCTAGCTATTAAAGAAACAGATAAGATGTAGAAGTTGACTCGCATCTACATTAAGGAAGTAGTTTCTCGGCACGGAGTGCCAACGTCCATCATCTCAGATAGAGATGCTCGTTTCACGTCAAACTTCTGGCAGTCACTCCAGAAAGCGTTGGGAACACGCTTGGATATGAGCACAGCTTATCACCCTCAGACTGATGGTCAAAGCGAAAGGACCATACAAACCTTGGAAGACATGCTTAGGGCATGCGTAGTGGACTTCGGAAATAATTGGGAAATTCACCTGCCTCTAGTAGAATTCTCATATAACAACAGCTATCACACGAGTATTTCGGCAGCACCGTTTGAGGCATTATACGGTCGTAAATGTAGATCACCGGTCTGCTGGGCAGAAGTCGGTGACAGTCAACTCACAGGCCCTGAGTTAATACTTGAGGCCACTGAAAAGATTGTACAAATCAGAAACCGCATGGCGGCGGCACGAGATCGACAGAAAAGCTACGCTGATCAACGACGCAAGCCGCTCGAATTTCAAGTAGGCAATCGCGTCCTACTAAAGGTGTCACCCTGGAAGGGTGTAATCCGCTTTGGAAAACGAGGCAAACTTAACCCACGGTACGTAGGCCCGTTTGAAATCTTGAAACATATTGGACCCGTAGCATATCAATTAGACCTTCCTGCCGAACTCAGTGGAGTTCACAACGTATTTCACGTGTCAAATCTGAAGAAGTGTCTATCAGATGAAACTTTAGTTATTCCATTGGATGAGATCCAAGTGGATGAGCAACTGCACTTTGTAGAACAGCCTATCGAGATCATGGATCGTGAGATCAAGACTCGAAGGCACAACAAGATTCCAATCGTTAAAGTTCGTTGGGACTCTAAGCGTGGACCGGAGTTCACGTGGGAAAGAGAGGATCAAATGAAAAGCAAATACCCACACCTCTTTGCAACTGAGCAGCAAACTAATGATACCAGTAACTAAATTTTCGGGACGAAAATTCTTTCAACATGGGGATGATGTGACAACCTGGAAATTTCTCATACTTTCGTGTACTATTGTTGACTAAATTCTTGTGCATGACACTTGGAAATCTTTGTGTATGACACTTGGGAACTTCTTGTAACGTTGCGTACCATTATAAACGAACTAACTCTTTGTGCGTGGCACTCTAAACATGTACGCTACATGCTAAACCGCGTTTACTCAATTTTCGGGACGAAAATTCTTTCAACATGGGGATAATGTGATATCCCGGGTTTTTCGGATAACTTACACGTGACACTTGTCGAATAATATATGTGCTAAGTATTAAACGTGCATGAATTAAATACGTGTTGTGTGTTGTGTAATTGTTTTAGTTATACAATATATGTATGTATAATAAATATGCACACGAACCGAACCGCGACACAAACACAAACCGAACTCTTTGTGAAACTAGGAAACCTGAAACCCAAGTTTTCGGCCGCGAGATGTAGATCTTAAACCTTAAGCCATTCTCGGCCGTATGCAACCCAAACCACAAACCTAAACCGAGAACAAGCCCAAACAAGTTTCGGCCAAGATCAAACCCAAACCGAAACCACCCTAGTCCTCGGCCATAAGATCAAACCCAAACCAAACCACCCAAGTCTCTTGCGGCCGCGTGCTAAACCAAACCGTGATCCTCATCCTCCTTGCGCCTATATATACTAACACTCATGCATGTTCTATACACAACACAAAACCCTAGAGTTTCATTGCCGTCGGCTGCCTTACTCTCACCATCTTCTCGGTCGCAGCAAGCAACAGCTTTCTTCATCATCTCGGTCGCAAAACAGCCGCTCCCCACTCTTCTTCACGGTCGCAAACCAGCCTCCTTCTCGGTCACGGATCTTCTCGGTTGCAAGCAATCGTTGATCACCGGATTCCTTAGCTTAATCACGGTTCGTTTACCTTATCATTAAAAGATTAGAACTTATCATGTGATACAAGATCATATTCGGATACATGTGTTGTGACTTTGTTGTGTTCGGATCGTATGATTGTATTGTTTCGGATATATACACATACTTGAATGAATTGATTAGTTGTTTCGGATATATACACATACTTGAATGAATTGATTAGTTGTTTCGGATATACACATACTTGAATGAATTGATTAGTTGTTTCGGATATACACGTACTTGAATGAAGTGATTAGCTTGTTTCGGATTATAGGTGTTTAATGTAATCGGCTGAATTTGTTATAAACATAATTGTTTTCAGAAATCATAAGTTCGCAAGTGTGTTTTGGTTATAATAACTAGAAGTAAGAACTAGGGTTTGCATGGATAGGTTATTAGTATTAGTCTATGATTAAAAATCAGTTCTTGATCGCCTAGGCTAATCGCATGAACGAGTTATAGGAGTTTATTATAAAGAGATGCTGAAACAGTCTGCTGAATAATAGTTACAGCCGACTTCATCTGGCTGTAACTCGGTCGTTAGTTGTCGAAAAACGGATTTTCTGATGTCTAGAACATAGAGATTTGAATAAGGAATCTAATGGCGCTGGATTCATAATTTTCTGAAGTCGTTTGATATTTTTAAAGGGCTAAACAAGTTCAGTAGCTAAAGCTGTGAAAATTCTGGAATTTTGTTGGTTGTTTATCAATCTAGATTTTAAAATCAGTAGAGAGTTGAGTCATGATTTTTGTACAGCAACTAGGTATAGAAATTTCCGGGCAACTCCAACTGGAATTTTGTTAATCGGACGATCAGTGATTTTTAAATAAATTCTTCCGTGGACTGCAGTCAGAAAGCGGTAAATCTGACTGCAGCTTAATGAATTAATATTTATGGCTAATTGGTAAAGATTTAGGACTTGGAAAAATTATATAAATTTCTATGGTATAGATGTCACCTACTGTAAAAATATTGGAATTTCTGGAGTGTTAGAACTATTTTATAAAAATCCTAGAAAACAGCTGAATAATTGAGTGTTAAGCAGAAAGTTGATAACTTGTGATTTTATGCATTAAAGTGTTGCATGGATTTGGAATATGTTCATGATAAGTTGTTTGATTACTATGATCACATGAGAATACTTGCATGCATGTTTGAGTGTTAGAGATGTTGTTTGTGTGTATCAATTTGTGAGTAAATTGCGTGTGGAATTTGTATTGGTGTGATTTCACACTGACGTGTAATTAATTGGTTTGTTAGGACGCAACTAGCGGTCCCATCTCTTATAACATCTTTGCTACACTAACCGAGCAAATAAAGGTGAGTTCACGGCCCCTAACTTTATCCGGTTTTTAAACAACAGGGGGAGAAACATGTATACACTCTCAAACTCAATCTCTTTACGTTATACGAATTTAACGTCACATAACTATACGGTAACTAAGTTAATGTTAATGTAATGTTATGGTCACTAAGCAGCTTTATCACTTAAGTCCTCGACAATCTCCTCGGATCGTTAGTATTTGGGTTAAATAGCGGGGGAATTATAAGTAGTACTACTGGGCCCGACAAGCCCCATCCGAGCTAGTCGCGCTAGCCGACCTGGTATGGTCAACGGGTGAATAATTGGCCTAACACCGCCATGGTCATGTGATAGGCCTGGCAAAACGGAGGCACAACAGTCAGCTTCGATCGCGAACTCTTACGTGACATGACTTTAGGCTAGCTACCTATATATATTAACATTGAACTTAATTACGAATCAACTTAATATTCCGGGTTTGGAATATTGGAAACATCAACTTATTATCCCGGGTTGGGGATAATGGAATTAACAACTTAATATTCCGGGATGGGAATATTGGAAGCAACAACTTATTATTCCGGGGTTGGAATAATGGAACTGATACGTTATCCCGGGTTGGGGATAACGGAGTAATCAAACTATAACCGAACAAACGAATTTATGAAAACCTGTGAACTCACTCATCTTAAATGTTGACACTTGTTTCTTTACATGTTTCTCAGGACGCTAGGAGCTCCCAGGTGCACGCACATGCATTGAACAAGACATCATTATCGAGTCTTATTTATCAATATTGTTTTGGGATTTTTCATTTGTTTTGGCGTTTGTGTTGGCGCCCGCATCACTACTTACTTATGCTTCCGCTCAAACTTTAAAACTAATGCTCTGCTATATATTGGTAATTGATATAAAATCTACAAAGAACGATTTTGGAAAACGTATAATCAAATCATGTAGAGTCGTTCGACGTACTAGTGTTTCAGATTCTGGTTTGTTCACACGCCTCGCGGTAAAACTCCGCAAGTGGAAATTGAGGGTGTGACATATGAGTCCTTCTGCCCCCGTGAATTTGCTCGGCTTCGCATCGAGAAACATCTTGTAGGGGTTAAGACCCCCTCCTGCTGACAGAGGATAGGTAGTCAGCGAGAAATTCTACTAGCCCAACTATTAGATTTTCCCATGAAAATTTAATAATGGTTACCTGCTGGTTGGTTTTGAACACCTGCTAGAGCAGCATTCACGTGTTCTTGGATCATTGCGGCTAATTCTTCGGGCGTCATGTTGAGGTTTCCGCGACGTCCAGTTGCCATTTTAGATCTTCGCAAGACAAGATAAACACACACCGATAAGTCTATATATCCAATATAGTTATCCTATTCCATACTTAAATAATTCCTCAAATTATGTCAACCCAAATAAATTAAACAGTCAAAAGAAATATTCTACTAAATAAAATTTCAACGTCTTACAAAATGCCAACCAAACATATCAGTTTACTATAAAATCTCAAGTTTAAACATAAGTAGGAAAATAAATAGACTGAAGGAAAGCAAATAGAATAAGCGAAACATGTCAGTCTTCTACGTCTCCATCCCCCAAATCGCTATCGTTGCCGTCATCCTCCGCGGCGTTTCCAGCTTCTACAGCTGGGTCTTCCTCCGGATCCTCCTCTGGATCCTCCTCTGGATCCTCCTCAGGATCCTCCTCTACCGGCACTGGAGGGGCCGGTGCTGGTGCGGGTACTGGTACAGGTGCCTGATTCTGTTCTAGTTCTTGAATTCTCCAGCCAGACTCAAGGACTCTGTCTTCGAGCCAGTTAGCCCTTAGCTGCTCAGCACGAAGATCTCTTGCTAAAGTGTTACGAGCTATCTTGCTCGCATGTTGCTCTTCCTCGAGCGATCCAGTCTTACCTGTTAATTGTCGTATCATCCATCCCTGTGCTAGGATGGTTTCATGCATTCTCTCTAGTTGTTCTTGTTGCTTTCTTATCATGTCTCTAAGTAGGTCGTTCCCTACTTCTAACGAGTTAACCGGTTCGACCGGCATAGCGATTGTCGGGCGTGAGGACGACTCCTCCCCTAGAGCGAGCATTTTTCTCGCAGCTGAGCGTGTCTCCACGCCATGAGGTGGTGAGGGTTCCACCATAGGTGCCTTCCCCGGCGCCCTTGGTTGCAAAAGTTTATCGGATGATGATGATGATGACATTGCCTGTTGGTTGTGTAGTTAGTTACGAATTGCGTTTATTTCAATATGCATTTATATTTTACATAACATAGTTGTAGTACAATACATAACAAGATATCACAGTTCAGTGCCAAACTAAGTCTAGTGTCGTGAAATCAGCTACAGTTTAGGTCTACTTTTAATGCAAACCTGGTTCTCTATAGCTAGAGGCTCTGATACCAATCTGTCACACCCTCAATTTCCACATACGGAGTTTTACCGCGAGGCGTGTGAACAAACCAGAATCTGAGACACTAGTAACATCGAACGACTCTATATGATTCGTTTATACGTTTTCCAAAATCATTTGTTTAACCATTCATAGTTATTTTTAAATTATCTTAGTTTGGTTTCAATGTTTAGCGGAAGCATTAGTTTTAAAGTTGAGCGGAAGCATTAAAGTAAAGTAAAGGAACGGGCGCCAACACAAACGCCAAAACTAAAGAAAAACCCAAACAATGTTCGTAAATGAGACTCGATAAAAAGATGTCTTGATCAATGCAAGTGAGTGCACCTAGAGCTCCTAGCGTCCTGAGAAACATGTAAAGAAACAAGTGTCAACATTAAAGAAGAGTGAGTTCACAGGTTTTTATATGTTCATTAGTTCGGTTATAAGTTTGTTTCCCCCGTTATCCCTAACCCGGGATAACGACTTAATTCCATTATTCCCAACCCGGAATCATACTGATGGTTCCATTATTCCATACCCGGAATAATATTGATGTTCCATTATTCCTAACCCGGAATAACAATGTTGTTGGTTCCATTATCCCTAACCCGGGATAATATTGTTGATTCGTAATTAAGTTCAATATTAACATGTAGGTAGCTAGCCTAAAGTTATGTCACGTAAGTGTTCACGATCGAAGCTGACTGTTGTGCCTCCGTGTTGCCAGGCCTATCACTGACCATGGCGAAGTTAGGCCAAATTATTCACCTGTTGACCATACCCGGTCGGCTAGCGCGACTAGCTCGGGTGGGGCTTGTCGGGCCCAGTAGTACTACTTATAATTTCCCCGCTATCTAACCCAATACTAATGATCCAAGAGATTGTCGAGGACTTGTGTGATATAGCTGCTTAGTGACCATAACGTACGTTAACATTAACTTAGTTACCGAATAGTTTAATGACGTTAATTTCATATAACGTAAAGAGATAGAGTTGTAGAGTGTATACATGCTTCTCCCCCTGTTGTTTAAAACCGGATAAAATTAGGGGCCGTGAACTCACCTTTAGTTGCTCGGTTAGTGTAACACAGATGTAGCAAATGATGGGACCGCTAATTGCGTCCTACCAAGTCAATTGATTTAGAGTTAGTGTGTGAACACACTGATACAAACCCTACACATACTAACACACAATGTGGTACATACAATAACAATTCCTAAAACTCAAATCATGCATGCAAGTATCATCATACCAACATAGTGATCAAACCAACCTTACAACACTTTGGTACATACATTCGCAAGTTATTAAGTTTCAGCTTATATACTCATAATTAGGCTGTTTTCGAAGATTTTTATAAAATAGTTCCAACGTTCCAAAAATTCCAATTATTTTACAGAAGGTGTCAACTATACTGTAGAATTTTATATAAATTTTTCAAGTCTTAACACTTTACCAATTATTCATAAATATTAATATACTAGGCTGCAGTCAGATTCGTCGCTTTCTGACTGCAGTCCACGGGAGAATTTATTTAAAAATCACCGTTCGTCCAATTAACAAAATTCCAGTGGGAGTTTCATGGAAATTTCCATCTCCGTACAAATTTCGTGGTTCGACTCTCTACAGATTATTAGATCCGATTCGATAAACAACTAACAAATATTCAGAATTTTCACAGCTTCAGTTACTGCACTTAATTGGCCACTTAAAAATATCAAACGACTTCAGAAAAATATGAATCTAACGCCATTAGAAGCGTTTTTCAAAAATCTACATTTTAGGCTTCAGAAAATCCGTTTTTCGACAAATAATAACCAAGTTACAGCCAGTTGAAGTTGGCTGTAAACACCATTCAGCATCCTGATTTCGACATTTTATCGCAATATAACACGCTTAAACAATCGATACGTTAACTATAAACGATCAAGAACAGATTTATCAATCATATATCATCATGTACATCATACCCATGCAAACCCTAATCATAATATATGGTTTTTATCACAAAACGCAGCCTAATGATTCTTGATTCCACTAATCATCATAATCGCAAACTAGCATAATTTATCAAACTAAACATCATACACCTTCATAATAATGATTCTACCACTACATTCAAGCATGATCAAGAGTTTATAAATCCTAGTATGACTTTGCAAACAATGATAAACCCTAACCTTTAACAATGAAGATCAATGAACCGAGAACTAGATGGGAGCCGATTCGGATGTTGGAGAGAGTTGCGACCGAGAGGGAGAGTGGGAAAACTGCTGTCGCGACCGAGAGAAGTGTAGGAAGGGCTGCCGTCGGCTGTTTCTTGTGCTAGGGTTTGTGTGTGTGTTTTCGTTTTTGAAACATAACACATGCATATATAGTGCAAGAAGGAAAAGAAAAGGAAAAAAAGAAAAAGGGTTTGCGGTTGGGTGCTCGCGGCCTCAAGGGTTTGGGTGGGTCGGTTTGGGTCTATAACTTGATCTTCAAGTTTCGCTCAACTCCTTGAGTCGCAAGGAAATGAGGCCGACTCGTTTCGCGGCTCGGTTCGATTCGTCTATCTATTTATCATATATATATTTTTATAACTAAAAATCACGAATTCGAAACATGGCGTAATAACTCACCGAACTTATAAACGTTTAATACACATAGCACGTAATTCACTTGATAAGTTCACGAAGTTATCGTAATTATTTCGAGCGTGCAATTTAAATCTCCGAATCAATTTAGCGTGGGAATGAATAACCGTGAAGTAGTGCGTTTAAGATATCTGAAAAACCGGGATGTCACATTATACATGCTTGATTATAATGTATATATTTAGCACATTGGTTTTCAAAGACATTTTTGCTATGTATGTTGACCTAGCATAGTAGTACATGGTTTTCAAAGACATTTTCAAAAGACATTTTTTGGACATTTTCAAAGACATTTTCATAGACATTTTCAAAGACATTTTCAAGACATGCTTACATTGTTATTGACATTTTGGTACATTGAACTCGACGATGATACATTCATTAACATTGATCACGCCGACCGGTAGTATGTAATGGTACCATAGGATTGACAATCCCGTTCCCACTTCCTAGGTATGTTCGGAAGCGACCTTAGGGAATGACAGAATCCGATGAACATTGATAAACCCTTGACCGGATAGGGGTTTATCCGACAGTTAACAAGGCTTGAATGTATTTGACAACGATCCATAATATATGTTTTAACAATAAAGGCAAATGGTTTATAAAACTCGACATTTTCACTTGACATTGGTTTACTCGACATTGGTTTACATGAAATTGTTTACTCGACATTGGTTTACATGACATTGTTTACTCGACATTGGTTTACTGACATTGGTTTACATGACATTGTTTACTCGACATTGGTTACATGACACTGTTTATTCGACATTGGTTTATGGTGAATGACTTAAATATCATGACGTGTGTAATATGATAAAAGCATGGTGGATACGCCGATGATACTTCCTATATATAAGTGCTTTTATTATCTTACATATTGTGGCGTTATCTAAATCATTTTAAACAAAATACAAGACATGACATATCTTATACATAACATGACATTTTTATACGAGACAAAACTTACTTTTGATTATGTATTTAACCATGCATCATTTCTTTTATATCATATTGATTTTCATATGGTTCTTATAAAAGAAACTTTTTATGGTTCATGGCGACTTTTGTGCTACTTTAAACTTTTCTTAAAATAATCAAAGCCATGAAGCATCAACACAAAACCTATGTACTCGCCGGCATTATTTTGCAGACTTTATTTTCGTATATGTTTCAGGTGCAAATGTTTGATGTCAAGCTTGCTACACTTAGGGCGGACTGGGCCTTAGTGACTATAAAATCAGAATAATAGCTTAACTTTTGTTGTATTTACGTTTTTATCCAAGACGATGTAAACAATATTAACTAATGAAACTTAACTTATGTGCCATGGTTATTGAAACAATATTTCTGTTACAACACTCCCCGACGTTTCCGCCACGGTTTGTTGTTTTACGTGGTTGGGGTGTGACAGAAGGTATGTGGGATTGATATAAATCAAGAGAGGTGTTGAAAATATCGACATAATAAGGATGGTGGTCATTTGTTCATTTCTCGAAACAAACAAATGACACACGGTGACTAATCAAAGTAAATGGGTTTTTATAATGTATCGCGAAGACATGCTTTAGCCTATAAGTGGACACTCACCCCAAGAGTTCCCAGGTAAGAGTGACTGGTCCGATTAAGTGGATTTGTACGAACACTCTAACCTTGGACAGAAAACTCAGGGTACAGGCACCCACCCTTCCAGATTGCATGTGTTCACATTAATAAAACCTAAACTTTGACGAGATTTGAAAACTCTAAAGGCATAAAGCCAAAAAATGATTCATCTAAGAATAGATGTTTTTCTCTTCAAAAAGTTTTCGGGAAGAGATTTTGTAACTTTTGTATTGTTTTTGGTAATCACCAAAGGATAGGTGATAGTATAGTATTTTATGAATCTAAACGTAAGTAAACTCGCGTTAGGGTCCTAGGAAGGTTATAGTCTAGGTTAAAGCATTACTAATAACCTAATTACCTATAACCAGTGCTCTGATACCAATTTGTAACACCCCGACCGGTAAAAGCAACAAACCATGGCAGAAACGTCGGGGAGTCATGTTAATAGATTGTTTCAACAACACGTGGTAATTAAAGTTGTGTTTTATTAAATATTGAAATTTCATAGTTACATTGTCTTGGAGTTTAAAACAAACTAAATAAACTATTGTCTTTCATATTTTAAGGCACTAAGTCCGCGTCTAATCCTACATGAGCATGCATCGACATCAAACTTGGTTTCCTGAAACATATGTGAAAACGAGTCAGCAAAAATATGCCGGCGAGTACATAGGTTTTGTGAGTGTGTCAAATTCATGGCCTTGTATATGTATTGCAATACTACGCCGACTACTAGAGTCGTTAATTGAATACCTTGTTATAAAAAAAGTATTTGGTATTGCAATAATAACTAACCAACTAAAACAAGTTAGTTATAGTTTATAAAAGACTTGTAGCCATGACTCTTGACCAAAACATTTATTTTGTAAATCCGAGTTAGAAAATCGTCTTGAAGAATCCTTGTATGGTTTGTATCTTCAAATGAAAATCGTTGCGTGTCATTTGTTTGAAAACCTTTGTTCTAAGTGATGCAAATAACGCCACGAATGTAATACGATAAACGCACTTATATATAGGAAGTACCAGTGGCGTATCCACCATGCTTTTATCACAATACACACGTACCATTATCTAAATCACTTACCATAAACCAATCGTCCATTGTTCGTGTCATAAACCATTTGTCCATTGTTCGTGTCATAAACCAATTGTTCATTGTCCGTGTAAACAAATCGTCCTTGTTTTTAATTGTGAAAACTTTTGGTCGTTTTGGTGAATACATTCAAACCTGTGTTGACTCGTCTATACCACCAAAGAGTATCTTTAAATTGTAATAACAAACCACCAAAGGGTTTGTTAAAGTAAACAGTTTTGGTCGTTCCCCAAACTTCCCCACAAACATCGGGTGCCTTGGTAATGGGATTGTCAGTCCTATGGTACCATAACTTACTACTGGTCGGCTTGGCCAAAGCTAATGAATGTTATTCGTGTCATTTGTATAACGCACCAACAAGTTCATTCACATTATTGAAATCGTCTTGTTTATATAAACCATAGCTTTTGTAATTTGAAAACTTGAAACCAATTTAGCATATACGAATCACCCCAAAATATTTGAAAAACATAAAAGAGGGGACTATGTACTCACTTAGGGTTGCAAAATAACCTTGAATCAAAGATTAAACAAGCTCAAACGTCCGAGAAATCAAGCGTGTCCTAAAATCGGATAACTATGTAAATGTCGGGACTTTAATCGGCGGATCGGATAGAATGAGGTAATCAGTAGGCATGATTGCTAAGGACCATAACCATCGTGTCCCGAAAATAGTTCCGTCGTATAATGCGCATTTTGCGCATTATTGACCGAAACTTTGACTCGTTACTACAACTAGTAAACGTGGTAATCAGTAGGCATGATTGCTAAGGACCATAACCATCGTGATTACGATCACGTTGCAAAGTTCAATTGAACTTTGTTTTGACCAATAATGGTCAAAGCCGAAAGTCAAACACTGTTTGACTTTTAGCTTGAAATAGTTAAAAGCAATGAAAAAGACTAAGGATGAGATCTTACTTGTGTTTAGGAACACCCAAGATCTCAAAGAACTCAGTAGGAGGCCTCCAAAAGGATGGAAGCAAGCTCCAAGAGTATGGGAGGAAGAAGATGGAAATGAGCAAGAGAAATGGTGAAGATCAAGCCTATTATACTAATCTTGGAGCTCCCAAATCATGCCAAGTGTTGATCCAGGTGTTAAGGCATGGATTAGTGTCCCTCCAGGTGTCTAATGCAGGTTAAAGGTGGCATAGATCGCGACTTGGTGGCTAAGGAAGTTAACAAGAAGCTGCCAGCTTAATTTTAAGAAGATTCTGAGCTGGGGACCCCTTACGGACCGTATGGGGTTTTGCCTTACGGTCTGTAAGGCCCTTGCAGGGGCAGAAGTTTAAAAAATTGGCAGAAATGGCCCCTGAACTTGTTTTCATCGCGTTTTGGCACTTTTAACACCCGTTAACCCCATTTTAAAGCTCCATAAGGATGAATAAACATAAGGAACTTGAAATATGTTCAAAAATGTCCCAGGTGTCGGTTCGTTCGGTCATGCGGTTTTCGGTTAATTACGACGGGAATCTTAACGATCACGCAAATGGCCGTAAACGTGTAACGAATGATATTTTTGCATTCCAATCAATAAAATACTAGATTTTAATGATTACAAATTTTTTTTGGATGTGCGTACATGTTCCAAATAACGATATACGCGAATCGGCATAGTTTCGCAGAATTTGCAAAATAGCCCCTGAAGTTGCAAAAGCATGATTTTGCCATACCGAAGCCCTTGAAACTTATTTCTAAGTTATGTAAAGGGTATTTAGTGTATGTTTAGCTTATTTCATCGTTCCAGAGTGTACGTCACGTTAAACTGATTACGTTTGCATAACAGTTTGCGATTTCACTTCTAGAAGTTGTTTAAGAATCCAGAATCGTGCAAGAATTGAATACGTGCAAGTGTCATGATAAAAATACAAATCTCGTAAATATAACCCAAAAATTTTATTGATTGATAATTCGTTCAGAATCGTTACACGATAGAATCACCACAAATGTCACATTCGTCGAATTAGAGCATCGGCGACGACGTTTGCTTTGCTGGGAAGGTAGCGTATCTCGCAATCGTAATCGTTGAGAAGTTCAACCCATCTGCGTTGGCGCATGTTCAGTTTCTTTTGATTGAAGATATGTTGTAAGCTCTTATGGTCGGTGAAGACCGTACACTTAGTACCGTAAAGGTAGTGTCGCCATATCTTTAATGCAAAAACAACTGCACCGAGTTCGAGATCGTGGGTCTCGTAGTTCTTCTCGTGGATCTTGAGTTGTCGATATGCATACGCGACAACCTTGTCTCGTTGCATGAGAACACAACCAAGACCACGGTTTGAGGAATCGCAGTAAACAACGAAATCATCGTTTCCGTCGGGTAAAGCGAGGACAGGAGCGTTGCATAGCATACGCTTGAGCTTTTGAAAAGCTTCCTCTTGCTTGGAATCCCAAACAAAAGGTTTGTCTTTATGAGTTAAAGCGGTAAGCGGAACGACGATTTTCGAGAAGTCGAGGATGAATCGACGGTAGTAACCCGCCAATCCAAGAAATGAACGGATTTCGGAAGCATTCTTCGGTGTAATCCAACTCTTGACAGCTTCCGATCTTTGCAGGGTCGACGTGAATTCCTTGACTATTGACGATGTGGCCGAGAAATTGGACTTCTTCGAGCCAGAATTAACATTTTGAGAACTTATCATAAAGACGATTTCCTTGGAGAAGTTCGAGGACTAAACGGAGATGGCGAGCGTGTTCGTCTCTCGACTTCGAATAGATAAGGATGTCATCGATAAACACAATGACGAAACAATCTAGCAATGCTTTACACACATGGTTCATCAAATCCATGAAGACCGCGGGTGCATTGCTAAGACCAAAAGGCATGACCACGAATTCGAAATGGCCGTAACGAGTACGAAAGGCAGTTTTTGGAATATCTTCTTCCAACACGCGTAACTGATGATAGCCAGAACGTAAATCGATCTTGGAAAAACAAGTAGCACCTTGAAGCTGATCAAATAAGTTGTCGATTCGGGGAAGAGTGTAGCGGTTATTTATAGTGAGTTTGTTAAGTTCACGATAATCGATGCACATTCGGAAAGTCCCATCTTTCTTTTTCACGAAAGAACGGGTGCGCCCCAAGGCGAAGTGCTCGGGCATATGAAACCTTTATCAAAAAGCTCTTGAAGTTGGCTCGATAGCTCGCGTATTTCGGATGGTGCGAGACGATAAGGAGCTTTAGCAACGGGAGTAGCGCCGGGAACCAAATCGATACGGAATTCAACATCGCGAGTAGGGGGTAAACCAGGTAAATCTTCGAGAAAGACTTTAGGAAATTCACGAACAACAGGAACGTCTTTAAAAGTCTTCTTTTCTTTCTCTGGGTTCATGATATGGGCTAGAAAAGCAACACGTTGCTTTCGTAAACATTTGTGTGCTCGAGTACACGACAAAAGCATCAACTCTTTGAGGGAGTTTCACCATACACATGGAGTTGATCACCGTTTGAGAGAGGGAAGCGAATCATCTTATCAAAGCATACAACTTCAGCATGATTATCACGAAGAAAATCCATGCCTACTATGATATCGAAGCTACCTAACTACATAGGTATGAGATTGATCGAGAAGACATGGTTGTTGAGATCGAGAGAACAACCATGTAGGACGGAGGTGACGGTAATGGCTTTTCCAGTGGCGACTTCCACATCGAAAGTCTTTGGGAGCTTAGCGCGCTTACATTTTAAAACCTTTTCGAATTCTAACGATACAAAACAATTATCGACACCAGTATCAAATAAACATGAAGCATAAATACCATTGACGAGGAACGTACCATTGACAACATTGTTGTCGTTCTGAGCCTGGCGATGATTCATGTTAAAGGCTTGACCACGCGCAGCCTGTTGTTACTACTGAGGCTGTGGTGGTGGCTGCTGCTGAGGTTGAGGATGCTGTTGTGGCTCTTGTTTGACGATGCGGTTTGGGAAAGCGATGCTGAAGTGATTGGGTCACCGCAGGTGTAACAGGCACGTGCTCTTGGAGCTTGCTGCTGATTGGCCTGGGGAGGAGCAGGTAAAGCTGGTGCTGCTGGGGCTTGAGGGGCTGCTTGGCGAGGGCCTGAACGACAACTGACAGTGAAATGGCCGTAGATATTGCAGTTGTTGCAGAGGCGACAGTTGCTTCCAACTGCATGATGATAGGTGCATTTTGAGCACAAAGGATGCGGCTGGGGGTGCGTTTGGAGCAGCTGACTAAAGTGGCTGAGGGTTTGTTGGAGCAGTAAGAGCAAAGTTCTTGCTCGGGTTTTCTCTTTTGCGACCACAATGACTGGTCTTTGCCTCTCGGGACTGGTCGGATGGAGCTGCTGGTTCGGTGACTGCCTGATTTGCGACCTTGGTGTTCTTAAAGTAACCAGACTGAACCCGTTTGTCATTGATCTCTACGGCTAGCTGGTAGGTCTCCTCGATAGTGCATGCTGCTTGAACAAAGTCAGCGACGCAATCAAGGAGAGCATTGATGTACTTTGATGGCTTTCTCGGTTGTATCAACTTGATCGGGACAGATGATGCTCAATTGTTTGAAGCGAGCTGTTAGACCAGCATTGTCGGGACCATCTTGCTTGATATTCCAGAACTCATTCTCCAACTTTTGAACCTCGTGAGGAGGACAAAACTCTTTCATCATAATTTCCTTAAGTTCCTCCCACGCGAGTCCGTAGGCTTCATCGTTTCCCCTCCTGTTATGATCCGCGGTCCACCAGTCGAGAGCCCTGGACTGGAAGACGCCGGTAGCGTTTGTAATGCGAAGGGGTTCGGGACATCCACTCTGACGAAAAGTGACCTCGATGGCATCAAACCAGTGGAACATGGCATTGGGTCCTTTGGTTCCAGTAAAAGTGAGGGTCCACAAGCCTTGAACTGCTTGAAACTGAAAGATGACTTGGGTGGATCGACCTTCGAGTACACAGAGGTATTGCTGTTGGCGGCTTGGATTTCACTGACTATCTGGGGGATCACTTTGGCCATTTCATTGTCTACCAGAGAGGCGATGCGCTTTTCAGCTTGGCCGCGCTTGAGATTCATTCTGGTGTGCGATCCCATTGAAGACATCTACAATTGAAGGATTCGGTTGGATGAGATTCGATTATAATAAGTTTATGTTTTAAAACATTTATTATTATTATTCATATAAGGCACACAATCACATAGGCAAGTAAACACATAGGCAGGCAAACACGTAGGCACATAAGCACATAGCACATAATCACATAAGCACGTAAGCACATATTTTGCACGTATTCAGCTTTAGCTAAAATCATGCGTAGCGCGTATGAGATGCGGGATATAAGCGAGATATAAGCAATATAATAACGAGATAGGTGAGTAATACCGCGTATGAGAACATACGCGTAAGAGAGATGAGCGTTTTAGTTTGGTTGGTGTATTAATTAGCGTTTTAGATTTCGAGAGCTGTGCGAGTTGTGCATATATCGATGGAGCGTAAAAGCGATAAATCGAGAAATCGATAAAGCGAGAAATCGAATAACAGGAAATTCTCAAAATTCATACACATAATAATAAACTCGATGATGCGTAAATCGACGATCCAGGCTTAAATCAATTGGGAGCGTCCTGGGTTTTGAGACGTTGACTACCCAAAGTGATTCAAAAACTCTCTGAGTTCGGACACACGATTTGGCCTAATAGACAAATGCTCTCGCCGTACCACGGTTAACGACATTTGTCCTTCCAGTTACGTCGTGTTCCGAGTCGTCGAAACAATCGAAACTTTGGTGAGATTTGAAAATCGAGGAGCGGGACTAGTTATTAAGGTGCGGGTTTCACCTCTAACTTAACAACATTATTCCTAATTGTGGTTATGCTCACCGGTCAAGTCGGGAGTTCCACTAGATAGAAATGGAGATTTTCGTCGAGGTGTGGATATCACTCCTAACTCAACGAAGGTATCTCGTGCGAGAGAGAATGCGTGGAGTGAATGATCTTATCGAGAGTTCTCGGTTTTCACACCTATTCTGTGATATCCCGGGTTTTTCGGATAACTTAAACGTAATACGTGTCAATCTAATTACGTGCTATGTGTACGAACGTGTACGAATTAAATGAATACGTGTTGTGTGTTGTGTGATTGTTTTAGTGATTGAATATTTAGATTTAATACGTGCACGAACTTAACCGAACCGCGACACGTTCTAAACCTTGGTTCATTGCGACTCTAGGAGTAACAAGTTTTAAACTCTAGTTCAAGTCAAGTCCTCGGCCAAGATCAAATCCAACACACATCAAAAACCTAAACCCTAAACCAAACATGTCTCGGCCATAAGATCAAAACCAAACCGAACCTATAGCATGCAACTTTAGTCTTCGGCGAAAAGAGAACAAGAATCAAAGATCAAACCTAAACTCTAATACTCTAATCCTTGGCCGCGATATTAAGCCCAAGACCGCAAATATATTTTGTTCAAAACCAAACCAAAACAGCCCAAACATGTTCGGCCAAAAGATCAAACCAAAACCTTAAATTAAAGCTATTCGGTCAAGACCAAACCAAACGTTTAAGGTGGTGTAGCGGTTTGTGGCTCGTTTGTTGTTCGAGTTGGCCGCGAGATCACATCCAAAACAAACTAACCCAACCCAAGTCCCTCGGCCACAACAACACTTATCCCAAACCGTAAACCTTATCATGTGCGCCTATAAATTCAGATCATGCATGTTCCTTCAGAATCCGAAAACCCTAACCAACAAGACTGCCGTCGGCAGCTTTATTCTTGCACCCTCCGATCGCGAACAGCTTTCCCCTTTATCATCTCGATCTGAATTAGTCTTGTTCACCCTCTCGGTCGCAACAGCTTTCCTTTCTTCCCTTCCGGACGCAGCAGCAACCATCGCCATCTTCTCTTATCACACTCACGGTTCGTTTAAGTTGTTTCGGATGATATGTATGCTTAAATGGTTTAGTTGTCTTGAATTATATCTATGCTAGAATGGTTAGTTGTTTCGGACGATGATTGCTGAATGAAAGCGGCTTTGTTAATCCTCGTTTATATGTATGATAGTTGTCGGAACATATAAGCTTGCCAAGCCTGATTGAACGAATGTTAGACTAGCTGATTTGTTAATGATGTTTGCGTTAGATGATTGTATGATTGCGGAATGTTTAAACCGAATTGAATGTTATATTGAAAGCTGATTGTATAAGCTGTAAATTGTGTATAAAAACTAAAGTTATTGAGAAGGGTTTGCATGGATAGGTTATTAGTCTTAATCTATGAGTAGAAATCGGCTTATAATCACCTAGGTTAACCGTATGATCGAATTGTGCGAAATAATTGTAACAATAATGCTGAAACAGTCTGCTGAATAATAGTTACAGCCGACTTCATCTGGCTGTAACTTGGTCGTTAGTTGTCGAAAAACGGATTTTCTGATGTCTAGAACGCAGAGATTCGAATAAGGAATCTAATGGCGCTGGATTCATAATTTTCTGAAATCGTTTGATATTTTTAAAGGGCTAAACAAGTTCAGTAGGTAAAGCTGTTAAAATTCTGGAATTTTGTTGGTTGTTTATCAAGCTAGATTTTAAAATCAGTAGAGAGTTGAGTCATGATTTTTGTACAGCAACTAGGTATAGAAATTTCCGGGCAACTCCAATTGGAATTTCGTTAATCGGACAATCAGTGATTTTTAAATAAATTCTTCCGTGGACTGCAGTCAGAAAGCGGTAAATCTGACTGCAGCTTAGGGAATTAATATTGATGGTTAATTGGTAGAGATTCAGGACTTAGAAAAATTATATAAATTTCTATGGTATAAATGTCACCTACTGTAAAAATATGGGAATTTTTAGAATGCTGGAACTATTTTATAAAAATCCTAGAAAACAGCTGAATAATTGAGTGTTAAGCAGAAAGTTGTTAACTTGTGATTTTATGCATTAAAGTGTTGCATGGATTTGGAATATGTTCATGATAAGTTGTTTGATTACTATGATCACATGAGAATACTTGCATGCATGTTTGAGTGTTAGATATGTTGTTTGTGTGTATCACTTTGTGAGTAAATTGCGTGTGGAATTTGTATTGGTGTGATTACACACTGACGTGGAATTAATTGGTTTGTTAGGACGCAACTAGCGGTCCCATCTCTTATAACATCTTTGCTACACTAACCGAGCAAATAAAGGTGAGTTCACGGCCCCTAACTTTATACGGTTTTAAACAACAGGGGGAGAAACATGTATACACTCTCAAACTCAAACTCTTTACGTTATACGAATCTAACGTCACATAACTATACGGTAACTAAGTTAATGTTAATGTAATGTTATGGTCACTATGCAGCTTTATCACTTAAGTCCTCGACAATCTCCTCGGATCGTTAGTATTTGGGTTAAATAGCGGGGGAATTATAAGTAGTACTACTGGGTCTGACGAGCCCCATCCGAGCTAGTCGCGCTAGCTGACCGGGTATGGTCAACGGGTGTATGATTGGCCTAACATCGCCATGGTCATGTGATAGGCCTGGCAAAACGGAGGCACAATGTCAGCTTCGATCGCGAACACTTAGTGACATGACTTTAGGCTAGCTACCTATATACATTAATATTGAACTTAATTACGGAACAGCTTAATATTCCGGGTTTGGAATATTGGAAACATCAACTTATTATCCCGGGTTGGGGATAATGGAAACAACAACTTAATATTCCGGTTTGGGAATATTGGAAGCAACAACTTATTATTCCGGGATTGGAATAATGGAACTGATTAGTTATCCCGGGTTGGGGATAACGGAGTAACAAACTATAACCGAACAAACGAATTTATGAAAACCTGTGAACTCACTCATCTTTAATGTTACACTTGTTTCTTTACATGTTTCTCAGGACGCTAGGAGCTCTAGGTGCACGCACATGCATTGAACAAGACATCTTTATCGAGTCTTATTTATTAATACTGTTTTGGGATTTTTCATTTGTTTTGGCGTTTGTGTTGGCGCCCGCATCATTACTTATTTATGCTTCCGCTCAAACTTTAAAAATAATGCTCTACTAAATATTGGTAATTGATATAAAATCTACAATGAACGATTTTGCAAAACGTATAATCAAATCATGTAGAGTCGTTCGACGTACTAGTGTTTCAGATTCTGGTTTGTTCACATGCCTCGCGGTAAAACTCCGCAAGTGGAAATTGAGGGTGTGACAGATTGGTATCAGAGCCACTAGCTATAGAGAACCAGGTTTGCATTAGAAGTAGACCTAAACTATAGCTGATATCACGACACTAGACTTAGTTTGGCACCGAATTATTATATCTTGTTATGTAATATGCTACAAACGTGTTTGGTAGGTTATACCTTCATAATAAGAAATGTAAAACAACTCGTAACTAACTACACGACCCAACAGGCAATGTCATCATCCTCATCGTCATCATCGTCCGACAGACTTACGCCACCAAGAGCACCAGGAAAGGCACCAATGGTGGAACCCATACCACCTTATGGCGTGGAGACACGCTCAGCAGCGAGGAAAAGGCTCGCTCTGGGGAGGAGTCGTCGTTGCGCCCAACTATTGCTGTACCGGTTGAACCAGTTAATCCTGTAGAAATAGGACTTGACATGCTTAGAATCCTGGTACATACATAACAAAAACAGTTAGAAAGAATGCAGGAAACCATCTTAGCACAAGGATGGATGATCCGACACCTTACGGGAAAGACCGACTCGCTCGAGGAAGAGCAACGTACGAGTAAGATAGCTCGTAACACCATAGCCAGAGATCTGCGTGCGGAGCAGATAAGAGCTGACTGGCTTGAGGACAGAGTCCTGGAAAATAGTTGGAACATTCAGGAACTGCAAAATCAAGCACTTGAACCAGCACCTGCCCCTCCAGTGCCGGTAGAGGAGGATCCAGAAGAGGATCCAGAGGAGGATCCTGAGGAGGATCCGGATGAGGAGGACCCAGCTGAGAAGCTGGAAATGCCGCACAGGATGACGGCAACGACAGTGACTTGGGGGATGGAGACGTAGACGACTGACACGTCTCGTTTATATTATTTGTTTTCCTTCAGTTTATTATTTTCCACTTGTATTTAAACTTGAGACTTTATAGTGAATTCGTATGTTTGATTTGCACTTTTGTAAGACGTTGAGATTTCAGTTAATCAAGTATTTCTTTTGACTATTTAACATATTGAGTTGACATAACTTAATAATTATTAAAGTACGTAGTAGGATAACTATATTGGATATATAGACTTATCAGGTGTGTTTGTGTTGTGTTTCGAAGATCTAAATGGTGACTGGAAGACGTGGAAACCTTAACTTGACGCCCGAAGAGCTAGCTGCCATGATCCAGGAGCATGTGAACGCAGCATTAGCGGGTGTGCAGAACCAGCCGGCAGGAAACCATTATAAGTTTTCGCGTGAAAATCTAATAGTGAGGCTAGTACAATTCCTTGCTGACTTCCTGCTCTCTGTCAGCAGGAGGGGGCTTTAATCCCTATAAGATGTTCCTTGACGCAAATCCAAGCAAGTTCTCAGGGGCGGAAGGACCCATTGGACTGGTCCGCTGGATCGAAAAGTCGGAATCCGTTTTTGAAATGTGCAACTGCCTCGAGGCCAACAAAGTCAAATATGCAGCCTCAACACTGGAAGAGGGGGCACTGACATGGTGGAATGCCCAAGTCCAAACACGTGGACTGTTAGCTGCAAATGCAATGGCATGGACTGAGTTCAAGGCCCTGATTAAAGAGGAGTACTGTCACGAGACAAAGTGCAACAGTTAGAGCAAGCTCTATGGAACCACAAGATGGTGGGATCGGAAATTGAAGCTTACACTGCAAAACACCATGACTTGGTATTTCTGTGTCCTGAATTGGCCAACACGGTGGAGAAAAGACTCGAGTTCTATCTCGGGGGTCTGGTTCCGGAAATTCAGGGCATGGTAATGGCTAGTAACCCTGCTAACAGAACATCAAGCAATCCGATTGGCTCACAAACTCACCGATAAAGCGGTGGAACAGAAGAAACTGCCATCACGGGGTACCACTGAAGTTGCCTCAGATAACAAAAGAAAGTTTGAAGACTCCACCATTCGACAGTCTTCGTCACCTCATCCACAGCAAGGGAACCAGAAACGGTTCAATCACTACCACAGCCACCGGGGTCATCAAAATCGTTCCAACAACAACAGCAATTACAACAACAACTACAACAACAACAACAACCAGAATGCAGGCGGTTATGTAGGTCGAAAGCCGCAGTGCAACCGCTGTAATCTCCATTATAACGGCCCTTGTGCTGGAAATCGCTGCCAAAGATGTGGCAAGATGGGACATGCGGCAAGGGATTGTCGTGGGGAAATTATGTCCCGACAAAATCAGAATCAGCCCCAAGGTCAGCAGCAGGGTATAAACCGGGGATGCTATCAGTGTGGTAGCACCGCTCATTTCAGAAAAGACTGCCCACAGTTGCGCAACAACAACAATAATGGTGGAAACAACCACAACCACAACAACCACAACAATAATAACAACAACAACAATGGGAACGGTGGCACAGGAGGTGCCAAAGGTCGTGCATTTACATTGGGCCGCGGAGAGGCCAGAAACGACACGAACGTGGTCACCGGTAAGTTTCCCCTTAATGAACATTTTGCTTCTGTGCTTTTTGATACGGGTGCGGATAGGAGCTTTATATCTGAGTCTTTTAGGAAGAATCTAAATCTCACGCTTGAACCATTAGAGACCCCTTATGTGATAGAATTAGCCAATGGTAAATTGGTAGATGTGACCCAAATCGTATCCGGCTGTCAACTCAAACTCGCGGGCCACACTTTTACCATTGATCTAATGACAACTACCCTGGGTAGTTTTGACGTGGTAGTCGGAATGGACTGGCTATCCGACGTCCGGGCTGAAGTCCTCTGCTTTGAAAAATCTATCCGTATTCCACTCTCGAACGACGAAATCCTGACGGTACAAGGCGACAAGGCAAGCGCCGTCACCAACATTATCTCATTTATGCAAGCTCAGAAGTATCTTCGGAGAAAGAATTCCTTCGCTTTACTCGCACTAATTACCGAACAGCCTAAGGACGAGAAACGTATAGAAGACATCCCTGTCGTCCGTGATTTTTCCGATGTATTCCCAGAAGAACTACCTGGTCTTCCACCACATCGACAATTGGAGTTTGAAATCGAATTGGCAAGCAATGCAACTCCCATCGCCAAGGCTCCATACCGCCTAGCTCCAGCCGAGCTGCAGGAGCTGTCTACCCAACTTCAAGAGCTGTTGGAAAAAGGATTTATCCGACCAAGCGTTTCGCCATGGGGAGCTCCAGTCCTCCTTGTCAAGAAGAAGGACGGGACTTTCCGCATGTGCATCGACTATAGGGAACTCAACAAGGTTACAGTCAAGAACCGATACCCGTTACCTCGCATCAACGATCTATTCGACCAACTGCAAGGGTCAAGTTACTACTCTAAGATTGATTTACGATCCGGTTATCATCAGCTACGCGTCAGGGAGGAGGATATCGCTAAGACAACATTTCGCACTCGGTATGGCCATTACGAGTTCTTGGTCATGCCATTCGGTCTCACTAACGCACCTGCGGTATTCATGGACCTCATGAACCGCGTGTGTAAACCATACCTTGACAAATTTGTCATTGTGTTCATCGATGACATACTCATCTACTCCAAAAGTAAAGAAGAGCATGCTGAGCACCTACGATTACTGCTAGGATTACTTCAACAGGAAAAGCTATATGCCAAGCTCTCGAAGTGTGATTTCTGGATCCGGGAAGTTCAGTTTCTCGGGCACGTCGTGAATGAAAAGGGTATCCACGTAGACCCTGCCAAGATTGAAGCCATCAAAAACTGGGAAGCACCTAAGACACCGACGGAAATCCACCAATTCTTAGGATTGGCTGGTTACTACAGACGCTTCATCGAGGGGTTTTCAAAGATTGCACAACCGCTTACTACCCTCACCCAGAAAGGTATCAAGTATAATTGGGGTGACAAGCAAGAAGCAGCATTTCAACTGCTGAAGCAGAAACTTTGCAGTGCACCCATTCTGTCCTTGCCGGAAGGGACAGATGACTTTGTAGTGTATTGTGATGCTTCCATTCAGGGATTGGGATGCGTACTCATGCAACGCGATAAGGTCATCGCGTATGCGTCACGACAGCTGAAAGTTCACGAGAAGAACTACACGACGCATGACCTAGAATTGGGAGCAGTAGTGTTTACACTCAAGATTTGGAGACACTACCTATATGGAACGAAGTGCACCATCTTTACTGACCACAAAAGCCTCCAACACATCTTCGATCAAAAGGGAGTTGAACATGCGACAGCGTCGCTGGGTCGAACTCTTAAACGATTATGAGTGTGCCATTCGGTATCACCCGGGTAAAGCTAACGTGGTAGCTGATGCCCTCAGCAGGAAGGAACACTTGAAACCTCGTCGCGTACGAGCACTACAACTCACTATTCATTCGGGCTACCCGAACAAATACGCGACGCCCAGTTAGAAGCAGTTAAGGAGGAAAACATCAAAGCCGAATCAGTGGGAAAAATGGAACGCGATTGGGAGGTAAAGCCCAATGGAGCCCGGTATTTCATGAATCGCATATGGGTACCTCTCTACGGGAACCTCAGAGAGCTAGTCATGGATGAAGCTCACAAATCTCGATACTCTGTCCATCCGGGTTCGGATAAGATGTATCAAGACCTTAAAGCTGCGTATTGGTGGCCCAACATGAAAGCCGATATAGCCACCTACGTGAGTAGATGTTTGACTAGTGCAAAAGTCAAGGTGGAGTATCAAAAGCCATCGGGGCTACTCCAACAACCTGAGATCCCAGTGTGGAAGTGGGATCAGATCTCAATGGATTTCATCACTAAACTCCCGCGAACCTTGGGTGGTTGCGATACCATCTGGGTGATTGTGGATCGTTTAACTAAGTCCGCACACTTCCTAGCTATTAAAGAATCAGATAAGATGGAGAAGTTGACTCGCATCTACATTAAGGAAGTAGTTTCTCGGCACGGAGTGCCAACGTCCATCATCTCAGATAGAGATGCTCGCTTCACGTCAAACTTCTGGCAGTCACTCCAGAAAGCGTTGGGAACACGCTTGGATATGAGCACAGCTTATCACCCTCAGACTGATGGTCAAAGCGAAAGGACCATACAAACCTTGGAAGACATGCTTAGGGCATGCGTGGTGGACTTCGGAAATAATTGGGAAATTCACCTGCCTCTAGTAGAATTCTCATATAACAACAGCTATCACACGAGTATTTCGGCAGCACCATTTGAGGCATTATACGGTCGTAAATGTAGATCACCGGTCTGCTGGGCAGAAGTCGGTGACAGTCAACTCACAGGCCCTGAGTTAATACTTGAGGCCACTGAAAAGATTGTACAAATCAGAAACCGCATGGCGGCGGCACGGGATCGACAGAAAAGCTACGCTGACCAACGACGCAAACCGCTCGAATTTCAAGTAGGCGATCGCGTCCTACTAAAGGTGTCACCCTGGAAGGGTGTAATCCGCTTTGGAAAACGGGCAAACTTAACCCACGGTATGTAGGCCCGTTTGTAATCTTGAAACGAATCGTACCCGTAGCATACCAATTAGACCTTCCTGCCGAACTCAGTGGAGTTCACAACGTATTTCACGTGTCAAATCTGAAGAAGTGTCTATCAGATGAAACTTTAGTTATTCCATTGGATGAGATCCAAGTGGATGAACAACTACACTTCGTGGAAAAGCCTATCGAGATCATGGATCGTGAGATCAAGACTCGGAGGCACAGCAAGATTCCAATCGTTAAAGTTCGTTGGGACTCTAAGCGTGGACCGGAGTTCACGTGGGAAAGAGAGGATCAAATGAAAAGCAAATACCCACACCTCTTCGCAACTAAGCAGCAAACTAACGATACCAGTAACTAAATTTTCGGGACGAAAATTCTTTCAACAAGGGGATGATGTGACAACCTGGAAATTTTCTCATACTTTCGTGTACTATTGTTGACTAAATTCTTGTGCAAGGCACTTGGAAATCTTTGTGTATGACACTCGGGAACTTCTTGTAACGTTGCTTACCATCGTAAACGAACTAACTCTTTGTGCGTGGCACTCTAAACATGTACGTTACATGCTAAACCGCGTTTACTCAATTTTCGGGACGAAAATTCTTTCAACATGGGGATAATGTGATATCCCGGGTTTTTCGGATAACTTAAACGTAATACGTGTCAATCTAATTACGTGCTATGTGTACGAACGTGTACGAATTAAATGAATACGTGTTGTGTGTTGTGTGATTGTTTTAGTGATTGAATATTTAGATTTAATACGTGCACGAACTTAACCGAACCGCGACACGTTCTAAACCTTGGTTCATTGCGACTCTAGGAGTAACAAGTTTTAAACTCTAGTTCAAGTCAAGTCCTCAGCCAAGATCAAATCCAACACACATCGAAAACCTAAACCCTAAACCAAACATGTCTCGGCCATAAGATCAAAACCAAACCGAAACCTATAGCATGCAACTTTAGTCTTCGGCGAAAAGAGAACAAGAATCAAAGATCAAACCTAAACTCTAATACTCTAATCCTTGGCCGCGATATTAAGCCCAAGACCGCAAATATATTTTGTTCAAAACCAAACCAAAACAGCCCAAACATGTTCGGCCAAAAGATCAAACCAAAACCTTAAATTAAAGCTATTCGGTCAAGACCAAACCAAACGTTTAAGGTGGTGTAGCGGTTTGTGGCTCGTTTGTTGTTCGAGTTGGCCGCGAGATCACATCCAAAACAAACTAACCCAACCCAAGTCCCTCGGCCACAACAACACTTATCCCAAACCGTAAACCTTATCATGTGCGCCTATAAATTCAGATCATGCATGTTCCTTCAGAATCCGAAAACCCTAACCAACAAGACTGCCGTCGGCAGCTTTATTCTTGCACCCTCCGATCGCGAACAGCTTTCCCCTTTATCATCTCGATCTGAATTAGTCTTGTTCACCCTCTCGGTCGCAACAGCTTTCCTTTCTTCCCTTCCGGACGCAGCAGCAACCATCGCCATCTTCTCTTATCACACTCACGGTTCGTTTAAGTTGTTTCGGATGATATGTATGCTTAAATGGTTTAGTTGTCTTGAATTATATCTATGCTAGAATGGTTAGTTGTTTCGGACGATGATTGCTGAATGAAAGCGGCTTTGTTAATCCTCGTTTATATGTATGATAGTTGTCGGAACATATAAGCTTGCCAAGCCTGATTGAACGAATGTTAGACTAGCTGATTTGTTAATGATGTTTGCGTTAGATGATTGTATGATTGCGGAATGTTTAAACCGAATTGAATGTTATATTGAAAGCTGATTGTATAAGCTGTAAATTGTGTATAAAAACTAAAGTTATTGAGAAGGGTTTGCATGGATAGGTTATTAGTCTTAATCTATGATTAGAAATCGGCTTATAATCACCTAGGTTAACCGTATGATCGAATTGTGCGAAATAATTGTAACAATAATGCTGAAACAGTCTGCTGAATAATAGTTACAGCCGACTTCATCTGGCTGTAACTTGGTCGTTAGTTGTCGAAAAACGGATTTTCTGATGTCTAGAACGTAGAGATTCGAATAAGGAATCTAATGGCGCTGAATTCATAATTTTCTGAAATCGTTTGATATTTTTAAAGGGCTAAACAAGTTCAGTAGGTAAAGCTGTTAAAATTCTGGAATTTTGTTGGTTGTTTATCAAGCTAGATTTTAAAATCAGTAGAGAGTTGAGTCATGATTTTTGTACAGAACTAGGTATAGAAATTTCCGGGCAACTCCAATTGGAATTTCGTTAATCGGACAATCAGTGATTTTTAAATAAATTCTTCCGTGGACTGCAGTCAGAAAGCGGTAAATCTGACTGCAGCTTAGGGAATTAATATTGATGGTTAATTGGTAGAGATTCAGGACTTAGAAAAATTATATAAATTTCTATGGTATAAATGTCACCTACTGTAAAAATATGGGAATTTTTAGAATGCTGGAACTATTTTATAAAAATCCTAGAAAACAGCTGAATAATTGAGTGTTAAGCAGAAAGTTGTTAACTTGTGATTTTATGCATTAAAGTGTTGCATGGATTTGGAATATGTTCATGATAAGTTGTTTGATTACTATGATCACATGAGAATACTTGCATGCATGTTTGAGTGTTAGATATGTTGTTTGTGTGTATCACTTTGTGAGTAAATTGCGTGTGGAATTTGTATTGGTGTGATTACACACTGACGTGGAATTAATTGGTTTGTTAGGACGCAACTAGCGGTCCCATCTCTTATAACATCTTTGCTACACTAACCGAGCAAATAAAGGTGAGTTCACGGCCCCTAACTTTATACGGTTTTAAACAACAGGGGGAGAAACATGTATACACTCTCAAACTCAAACTCTTTACGTTATACGAATCTAACGTCACATAACTATACGGTAACTAAGTTAATGTTAATGTAATGTTATGGTCACTATGCAGCTTTATCACTTAAGTCCTCGACAATCTCCTCGGATCGTTAGTATTTGGGTTAAATAGCGGGGGAATTATAAGTAGTACTACTGGGTCTGACGAGCCCCATCCGAGCTAGTCGCGCTAGCTGACCGGGTATGGTCAACGGGTGTATGATTGGCCTAACATCGCCATGGTCATGTGATAGGCCTGGCAAAACGGAGGCACAACTGTCAGCTTCGATCGCGAACACTTAGTGACATGACTTTAGGCTAGCTACCTATATACATTAATATTGAACTTAATTACGGAACAGCTTAATATTCCGGGTTTGGAATATTGGAAACATCAACTTATTATCCCGGGTTGGGGATAATGGAAACAACAACTTAATATTCCGGTTTGGGAATATTGGAAGCAACAACTTATTATTCCGGGATTGGAATAATGGAACTGATTAGTTATCCCGGGTTGGGGATAACGGAGTAACAAACTATAACCGAACAAACGAATTTATGAAAACCTGTGAACTCACTCATCTTTAATGTTGACACTTGTTTCTTTACATGTTTCTCAGGACGCTAGGAGCTCTAGGTGCACGCACATGCATTGAACAAGACATCTTTATCGAGTCTTATTTATTAATACTGTTTTGGGATTTTTCATTTGTTTTGGCGTTTGTGTTGGCGCCCGCATCATTACTTATTTATGCTTCCGCTCAAACTTTAAAAATAATGCTCTACTAAATATTGGTAATTGATATAAAATCTACAATGAACGATTTTGCAAAACTATAATCAAATCATGTAGAGTCGTTCGACGTACTAGTGTTTCAGATTCGGGTTTGTTCACATGCCTCGCGGTAAAACTCCGCAAGTGGAAATTGAGGGTGTGACATATTCTCCACTTGATCACTCGTCTTGTGTGTTTCGAGCATTTCTAAGCGTGTACATTGTATTAGCCTCAGGAAAGGCACATTTAAGCATTTATGGCAAGTAGTTTAAGTATTTAAGTCAAAGATTGGTCAAATTTGGGGACTGAGACTGTAGACTAGGTCGAACATGGCAATTCTACCTAATTAATATACCACATCAATTCGTTATGTATGGATGATGAGATTTCATTGATACAGAGCTAATTCCAATAGACTTATTGGAGGGTCCCATTGGCGTGCATCCAGTAGGAATTGAACCTACGAATTCGCCAATTATGAGTTGGGGGTGAATTGGGCCCTCTGAATGAATGGTGAACCAGTCCTACGAGTGGGTTGATCCGCCGCAATTATTGTTATATATATATAGTCCTGACCCGGAAAGGTACTAGACATGGGTCACGCCACCTTGTTCAGGCGAAAGCCC